>CM060916.1:352409996-352977496 GCA_030737875.1 Allium sativum | reverse complement strand
TGAAAGTAAAGTTAGTTCAGATAATTTGAAGTATTTTAAAAGACTTTTGCCAGCTAATTGGGATGTTTTACCTCAATAAGAAGAAGCTTATTCTGGTAGAATTGTGATAACTTGGAACTCTGAAGTCTGGTCTATCAATATCATCTCTTCATCAAAACAACATATCACTGTGGAAGCTATTAATTCAGGAGGTATGGTTATTTTTTATACAGTGGTCTATGCAAGTAATAATTATCATGAAAGACAGATCTTGTGGCAACATATTGTTAATGAAGCAGGCTCTTTAAATGGTGATTGAGTTTTGATAGGAGACTTTAATAACTCTACTTCTCCATTAGACAAAAGAGGTGGTTTACCAGTACCTTTCCAACAACTTCGAGCTTTCAATAATTGTTTATCTCAGTTAGGCTTAATTGAAATAAAATTGGTGGGTTTCAATTATACTTGGAGGAGGAAGGGAGTTACTAATCACGTTGATAAAAAAAATTAAATCTATCTTGTATTCAGAAATACAATGACATGAAAGCTCTGTCTTTGAATCAGTTATCAAGTGATCACAATCCTTTATTTCTTGATCTTATCCCAACTGTTAAGAATAAAGGATTTCCTTTCAGATACTGTAATGGTTGGTGCTTTAAATCAGGATATTGGGATTGTATTGAAAAGGGACTTCAGATTAATATTGAAGGTTTTCGCAGTTATAGGTTCATGCAGAAACTCAAGGCTTGTAAAATAGAATTGAAAACATGGAATAAAACAAGGCCCAAAGATGATGCCCTCCTTAATATAGCTGAAGAGAAATTTAATAATTTAGAAGCTGCTGTGGATTTAGAACCTGAAAACTTGGATCTGTATGAAGAAATGTTGGAAGCCAAGCATCAATACATGATTCAAAAGCAAGTTAAATTTTGGAATTTCAGGCAGAAAGCTAAAGTCTCTTGGTTACAAGAGGGAGACACAAATTCCAATTTTTATTCATTCTAAAATGTCTAATAGAAAACATTGTAATAATTTGAAAGCTCTGATTAATTCTGCAGGTGAATTATTGTAAAAACAAGAGGAAATTGCTACAGCTGCTATGGAATATTTTACAGGAATGTTCAATGGAGATAGCATGGATGAATTTCGTTTATTCCAATCAAAATATACAATAAATCAGCAAGGTCAAAGGGATTTACTCAAGCCTATTTCTATGGAAGAGGTTAAGAAAGCTGTTTTTTCAACTCATGATGATAATAGTCCTGGTTCAGATGGCTTCAACTCAAAATTCTATAAGATACACTGGGAAGTACTAAAGCAAGATTTGACTGCCGCAGTTCAAGATATGTTCAATTCAGCTATCATTCCAAAAGGTGCTAATCATACCCTTATCACTCTCATTCCTAAAGTTGATAGACCTTCTGAGATTTCACAATTTCAGCCCATTTCATGTTGCAATTTATTTTACAAGATATTTAGTAAAATACTTTGCAATAGGCTTAAATGGTTGCTCCCTCATTTGATATGCTCCAACCAGTGTGTTTTTATTCCAAAGAGAAATATTGGTGATAATGTTTTATTGGCGCATGAGTTGATTAGGGACTTTAAAAAACCTGGAGTTAATAAATTCTGTGTCAAGGTGGACTTACAAAAGGCATATGATAAAATAAATAGAAAATTTATTTATCATATAATGAAATTGATGGGTTTTCCTATTCATTTTATCAATGTCATTTTTGCCTGCATCTCAACACCTACCTACTCTATAATGATCCAAAGGGTTCCTTCAGGTTTTATTAAATCTAATGGGGGTTAAGGAAAGGAGATCCTCTTTCGCCTTACCTCTTCTGTAACACCCCACCTCCGCCAGGGTGGCTCTTGCAAGCACTCTGACTTTGGAGGGGCATTTGTACCGGGTAAACATGCATAATGATATATCAAGGCAGAACAAGAAATATGTATATATGTAAACAGAGTAAATAAGATAAATAAAACAGCGGAAGATTTCAAACTATTTCAAAACAAGTCTGGTACAACATAATGTCAACTTTCCAAATACACAAGTCTAGATAAAAACGACATCACTGAAAAACTGAAATACATAAGTACTATCCCCAAAATAAGTGATGACCATAGCTAGCTTCATGTCAAGACCGTACATGAGCTAAAATCCCACAAGCAAGTGATCAGAAATCCAAGCTAAGCTCCAATATTCCCACCCTGAGAACCTGGGGGGGGGGGGGGAACGGAAGAAAAGAGGCGAAAGAAAAACAGGTCAGTCAAAAAGACTGAGTAAGCCCTACTACAATCAATGTAAACTGATAAAGTTAACTGGCATGAGAAGCAGGGATGAACATAAGGATAACAACATACTAGCATGATGATTAACTAACAAGGTAGATAAAGGTGTCATCGCATACTCAGGTTTAAGGTTTTTGCACCACAGGGGTACTAGCAAGCTAACATGACTTGAATAAACAAGTATTGATCCCTTGGCCCAAGCTTTGGCCCAATAACTTGAAATGACCCTAATACGAGGTCCAATAACATGAAGTGACACTAATACGAGGTCCAACCAAACGGTCTAGTCGATCGGCTCCCTATAAGCCTAACTCGTCACGTGTTGGTGTCAATACGGCCCAAGCATAATTGTAGTCAGACTGTGCTGGGTCTCCCGTCGGGTGTATCAAACCCTAGGGTGTCAACCCCTGGACACCATAAACATAAGTGCACAGTCTAGATCTACTGGTACCCATGCTTGACTTCTCCAAATACGGACTACGTGCACGACCATAGTCCGTCCGGAACTACATCGGCGTACCACTCTGCCGTCGTTTTTGGTCACTTACCTCAAGTCCAGTAATCGTGCCCCCACCCTAGCCTAGTCCCTAGGGTCTTAATGATACAAACTTGGGATTACTGCTGGAGTGGACCCTCATTGCTAGGATTTTCTAGTGGGTTAAGTACGGTTTAACCCTCTTGCTAATCATGGATTAACTTGGTTAAGTGTAACGATGAGTTCATGACTTAACCCTGCTTAATCTACCAAGCCCAAATTGGTTAAGTATTAAGTGGACCATGACTTAACCCTAATCATGAGGCATTAATCAATTAATGTGCATTAACCTCTCACATTAAAGTTTGTTGCAGTTACTAGTTAAGCCGGTCGGTTCCGGGTAGCTTTACACCACAACTTGGTCTAACCTCGGGTTCAAGGTACAACATGACCAACTTCTCACATTGGGTCCTATTGTTTGTAGCAACTAGTTAAGCCGGTTGGTTCCGGGTAGGTTTACGCTACAAACTCAACCCAACCTCGAGTTGGTCACACTTATATTTTCTAAGTGTCATGTCCATTATGTTTCCAAAACATATTACAAGTTTTCAAGCATTTGGGTAGACCTAACTTAATAGGTAAATTCCCAATGGGTAGACCTAACTTAATAGGTAAATTCCCAATCTTATGTTTTTATGTCTTTTAAGTTTACCCCACCCCAAACGCAATCCCATCGCTTACATATCGCAATAGCGCATAAAGGATAGAAAGAGGGAACTTGGCATAATCATGACATATAGGTGTTGAAGCCACAAGTTTAACATGGTGGCATATGAAATGTACATATGTTCATATACTTGCATATTACATTTTTAGGCCTCAAAAGCATGCATAAAACCAAACTTAGCATATTGGTGATACATGGTGATAAATGACATGTAGAAATGGCCATAAGTTCGCATTTAGCCTCACATGCAAGTTATCATAAGAGATATGATAACTTACATGTTGCCAAAATGCAACCTTTAGCATAAAGCTTGAAGCTTTATGTTCATATACTCAAGGTAAGCTTGCATAACATGATAACATGAACAAAATGATCAACCCAAACTTGCATAACATAACATGCATATCATATGACAAACTTGCATATCAAACTTGCATAACATAACATGATAAACTTGCATATCATAACATGGCATACTTGCATAACATAACATGATAAACTTGCATATCATAACATGGCAAACTTGCATAACATAACATGGCAAACTTGCATATCATAACATATCAAACTTGCATAACATGACATGGTAAACTTGCATATCATGGCAAACTTGCATATCATAATGATCAACCAAACTTGCATCATTCATTTAACTTTAGAGTTTAAATATGAAAGTAGAAAAGGGCTTACAATGCTTATGAAGACACAAAAATATATATATAGATTGAGACAAAGCCCTTATGCAATCAAATAAGCCCAAAATGCAAGCTCCAATAGAAAAACCCTTGAGAAAAAATGACCAAAACCCTTGCTTTATGATGTAAATATGGAAACTTGACTTGAATGCAAGCTAATGACACTCATACAAGCTTGAAAACACTTGTATGCATGGAAAATCTCTCATAGAAATAACTTAGGAATTTTATGAAGAGAGTGGAGGCCATGAGAGGAATGATTTTGCCATAGTTTAGTTAGTTGAATGAATAATGATGATTTAGGGTTAGGTTAGGGGCTTATTTATAGAGATTAGGATTAGTTTTAGCCTTAGGATTAAACCCTAGTTCCAATCTCAGCCCTCAAAACCGAATCTGGCCCCCAAACTCAACACAACTCCCAAAATGGTGCACCAGGCAAAACTGCCCGGCTGAGCCAAGTCGACACCCAAGTCGACATGGCTGTCATCTTGGGCCTAACCATGTCGACTGCCCATTCGACAGGGCTGTCGACATGGGTGGTCTGGCGGGAAATTTCCCGCCTGCGCCCAACTGCCCTAATTTCCAAATTCAAACTTGAATTTGAAATCTGTTTTTACTTTTAATTTTTCAGAAAACTTCGTTGGGCCTTAATCGGGTCATACGGACTCCGATTTTCGAAAACTCGAACTCTATTTCGCGTATTTTTCCGAGACGAACGTAATGGCATAGCCCGTTTCCCTTGATTCAGATTTATAAATTAAATTCTGCCTCGATTTACGTTATAACAGGTTATTGAAAATACGGGTTGTTACATTCTCCCCTCCTTAAAGAATTTCGTCCCCGAAATCTTCAAGTTAGGAAGAACGTAACCTACCATCCAACATCCATCTACTCAAAACATCATCCACGAGCAATCATTGTCCTTACAAGATTCTAAATGTTGTATAAACATATGCAAAGGTGTGTGTATATGTACTTATCTAATGCAAATATCATCAATGCAAATTATGTTTGTGAAATGAATCCATATGTATGCAATTCCTAACATAATGTATAACATCTATATGTGTGCACATAACATACATCCATATGCAACATCCATGTGATAACACAAAAATTTTCATCCATGAATAAGCGTAAACACTCATGCATATGCAATATGAGGAGTGTGTGAGCCGATCTAGTGCCTAATGTGTATAATGCATCCAAGAGTAACCACTTGCAAACACTTGCAACCACTTGCAAACATCAGCATAACATGTTTCAAACACATGTTTCATCCAAAGGGTTTCTACCTAAGGTTCTCACGACAAGATTAACACGATATAGATAGCAAAAGAAAGATATGCTACAAAGAGATCGAGAAGATAAGCAGGATATACTCCTTTCGGATTACAAGAAATCCCTTCCTAACCCAACCCCAATCCTATTAAAGCCCAAAAGGTTTAGTCAACCTAACGGACCCCTTCAAACCCTGACATGCATTACTAACTGATGAGTCATACCCCCCTTATGGAGTTTACAACAGAAATGGGATCGAGTATGGGACCGAGAGGATATACGTAAAAGATAACATGCGAGTAAGCTCCACAGGAAAACAAGGATCAAGGATATACTCATAATAAAAAAAGATATGATGCGCGTATCCAACCTTCAATCTTCTAAGTCACGTTTCCTTGAGTTTAACTCACTGTGCTTTGACCGTCTTTTACTTCATGATTCCTTGGCTTCTTAACTCTTATTTCCAAATAAGAGTTGGAACCCATTTCATTGTCGCCTCTCGTCTTCCTCTTTCACTTACTCTTCTATCATTCTTGGCTTAAACATAACAATGACCTCATGGTTTCATGCAAGCTCTCCAAAATTCACCAGTGAATCCTGGATCTCGTTTACTTACTATAAAGTATTCCACGCAGCAGAACTTTTCTTGGAAATACCAATCCACGTTGCCAATTGCTCTTACCAACGTGATTTTCTATAACTCATGCTTGAACGAAATGAAGCATCCGCCTGCGAATGATAGGCCGTACTTAGATTCAGTTGCTTGCCCATGACTTCCCGTAGACTATCCCAATACTGGCTAGTGAAGATTGAGTCATGGTTACTAACTATACTATAGGGAACCTCGTGCAACCGCTTTATTTCTTGAAAGTAAACTGTTGCTAGCTATGATGCAGTCCTTTCGCTCTTTACCGGAGTGAAATGAGCACTCTTCGTGAGTCTACCTACTATGACCCACATGCTCTTATTCCCTTTCTTGATCTAGGCAGTCCATCCATGAAATCCTTCGTGACGCTTTTCCCTCTTCCATTGCGGGGACCTCCAATGGATATAATAGCCCACCGGGCTTCTATGACTCGGCCTTTAACCTGTTGGCACAACATGCACCTTGGGACAAACTCGGCCACCTCCTCGGGTGATGTGCATCTTTAAGAACCTTCTTTCTCTCATCGCGTCTTAGCCATCCCTTGTCATCTATAGCGAGGTGACTTACCATCTCGCCTCGAATCAACTTGTCCATGATCTCGACTAACTGCGGGTCTTCTTTCTGTGAAGTCCCTACTTGATCAAGAAGGGTAGGTCTAAGCTCAAGGGACGCTAACTAACTAATTAAACTGAGAGAACTTCTTACTTCAGTTGTCCTCGTCGGAGCTTTTCGGTTTTGAACCGCGACCACTTTAGCAGGATCCACCACTAAGCCTTGCTTAGAAACTATGTGCCCAAGAAATCTAACTCCTTTTTTTTTCTCCAAAATGACATTTGGAGGACTTGGCTTTCAACTGATGCTCTCTAAGCGTATCCATCACCTCCTTGAGATGTCTAGCATGTTCTTCCTCGTTCTTTAAGAAAGTCAGGATATCGTCTACAAAGACTACCACAAACTCGTTCAGGAACTCCCTAGACACCCTACTCATCAAGTCCACGAAGTAGGCGGGTGCATTAGTCAAACCGAATGGCATGACCAGCCGTTCTAAGAATCCATCTGGAGTTCTGAACGCAGTTTTGCCTATACTATCCTCAGCTACTCTGAGCTGATGGAATCCAGTAGCAAGATCAAGAGAAAACAGATGTTCCTACAGGCTGATCAAACAAATCATCGATCCTTGGCAATGGTTGCCTATTCTCTTTGTTTAACTCACGATAATCAACACAAAGTCGAAGAGAACCATCTGCCTTGGTAGTAAATACTACAGGCGCTCCCCATTCAGATATACTTCGTCTAATGAAGTTCTTCTCAAGCAACTCCTTGACTTGCTTTCTTAACTCTCATCTTGCGGGGCCATGTGCCTAACCGGCCACGAAACTATCTTGGCATTATCAACCAGATAAATGCGGAAATCTATCTCTCGTTTAGGGGTAACCCCCTTCACTTCACCCAAGATATCAGGATATTCTCGGACCACCCTCACCGATTGCAAACTATCGATAGACGGGTTGAGGGATTCAAGATAACACAACATGACGGGACTCATAGGGTTACTAGAAATTTTTAGGGTATTACCGAGGCGAGTCATGAGCCTCTCAACCCTATGCTCAAAAATCAAGAATGGCTCCAAAACTGGACAACCAATCCATGCCCAAAATCAACCCATACCCCATGAAACCGAGAATATAAGCATCACGCGAGAATTCTATACTCAAGATAGAGATTTTTAAATCCACGTAGATAATAGACAAATGGGCGGAACCCCCAATTGGATTTGAAACACACACGGGACCATTAACTAGACTAGTACTTAGGTGCAAACTTTCAACTAATCCAAATGAAATAAACTATGCGATGCGCCAGAATCAAACAAAGTACGAACAGGAAAATCAGAAATGTAAACAAGACTTTCAAAAGAAATACTACCTCGATCGGGAACTGGAGCGGCATTGAGAGCATGAACTTGCCCTCCCGAAGGTCCATCACGCTGAGTCTGATCCTGGCCTTGCCCTTGCTTCTTCGGGCAATCCCTAGTGAAGTGTCCCATTTCTCCACAGTTAAAGCAAGTGCCCTTCCTTTTTCTGCAATCCTTGTTTAGATGAGTCGAGCTTCCACAAGTAAAGCACCTTTTTTCCTTCTTATCTTTAGACTTCTCCTCCTTCTTTTTCATTTCCTTTTTGGGCCCCGTTTTCTTGGTTTGAGACTCATTCACCTTGATTTCCTTCTTGCCACTCCTATTCTCTTCATTGAGTAGGGCCACATTCACCAAACTCTCGAAGGTCGCTCCAATGGGTATATGAGATATGGCCAAACCGCGCAATGGCTCGTTTAGTCCTAGAGCAAAGTGCATGGCCTTCTTCTGAGCTGTGTTAACCAAGTCTAAACCGAACCGAGCAAGTTGATTAAACTTATCCACGTATTCCCTAATGGTCATGTCCCCTTGCTTTAGTGATAGGAACCTCTCCATCTGAAGGTTCTCCTCTGCTGACGATAAAAACCTCAGTCCAAACCTTCATTTGAACTCATCCCAAGTCTCAATTAGTCTAGTAGTGGTGGTGACTACCCACCAATAAGCAGCTTCCCCTTTCAATAACCATACCACCAACAGAACTTTCCTACGATCTTCTACATCTAAGATAGCAAAGAGGTCTTCAGTTTCCTTTAACCAGTTTCTTACCTCAACAGAAGTCTCCATCCCAACAAAATTCTTGCAACCCATCGCCTAAAAGTCTTTGCAAATCTCCGCGAAATCCGCTTGTGGATGCTGAGGGGGAGGAGGAATGTCCGCGGGGTCGGCTTCACTTGCCCTTTCCCCCATGTATCTCCTAAACCAAATAGGTACTTGAGCGCCTTCCGGAATGGCAAAGTTATCGGCCATACTGAAAACGAAGAAAAAGATAGATTCAGAATGGAGAAAAACGAAGGAATTTTTGCTAATGGATTTTTGGGGAATAGCCTTTAAAATAAACTAGACTTTTCTTTGGAAAATACTTTATACTTGGTTTTGAAAATAGTTTTCCAAAAGTTTTAAAAACCTTTTTGTTCCTTCTCGTAAACCATACGCTCTGATACCAAATGTAACACCCCACCTCCGCCAGGGTGGCTCTTGCAAGCATTCTGACTTTGGAGGGGCGTTTGTACCGGGTAAACATGCATAATGATATATCAAGGCAGAACAAGAACATATGTATATATGTAAACAGAGTAAATAAGATAAATAAAACAGCGGAAGATTTCAAACTATTTCAAAACAAGTCTGGTACAACATAATGTCAACTTTCCAAATACACAAGTCTAGATAAAAACGACATCACTGAAAAACTGAAATACATAAGTACTATCCCCAAAATAAGTGATGACCATAGCTAGCTTCATGTCAAGACCGTACATGAGCTAAAATCCCACAAACAAGTGATCAGAAATCCAAGCTAAGCTCCAATATTCCCACCCTGAGAACCTGGGGGGAGGGGGGGGAACGGAAGAAAAGAGGCGAAAGGAAAACAGGTCAGTCAAAAAGACTGAGTAAGCCCTACTACAATCAATGTAAACTGATAAAGTTAACTAGCATGAGAAGAAGGGATGAACATATGGATAACAACATACTAGCATGATGATTAACTAACAAGGTAGATAAAGGTGTCATCGCATACTCAGGTTTAAGGTTTTTGCACCACAGGTGTACTAGCAAGCTAACATGACTTGAATAAACAAGTATTGATCCCTTGGCCCAAGCTTTGGCCCAATAACTTGAAATGACCCTAATACGAGGTCCAATAACATGAAGTGACCCTAATACGAGGTCCAACCAAACGGTCTAGTCGATCGGCTCCCTATAAGCCTAACTCGTCACGTGTTGGTGTCAATACGGCCCAAACATAATTGTAGTCAGACTGTGCTGGGTCTCCCGTCGGGTGTATCAAGCCCTAGGGTGTCAACCCCTGGACACCATAAACATAAGTGCACAGTCTAGATCTACTGGTACCCATGCTTGACTTCCCCAAATATGGACTACGTGCACGACCATAGTCCGTCCGGAACTACATCGGCGTACCACTCTGCCGTCGTTTTTGGTCACTTACCTCAAGTCCAGTAATTGTGCCCCCACCCTAGCCTAGTCCCTAGGGTCTTAATGATACAAACTTGGGATTACTGCTGGAGTGGACCCCCATTGCTAGGATTTTCTAGTGGGTTAAGTACGGTTTAACCCTCTTGCTAATCATGGATTAACTTGGTTAAGTGTAACGATGAGTTCACGACTTAACCCTGCTTAATCTACCAAGCCCAAATTGGTTAAGTATTAAGTGGACCATGACTTAACCCTAATCATGAGGCATTAATTAATTAATGTGCATTAACCTCTCACATTAGAATTTGTTGCGGTTACTAGTTAAGCCGGTCGGTTCCGGGAAGCTTTACACCACAACTTGGTCTAACCTCGGGTTCAAGGTACAACATGACCAACTTCTCACATTGGGTCCTATTGTTTGTAGCAACTAGTTAAGCCGGTCGGTTCCGGGTAGGTTTACGCTACAAACTCAACCCAACCTCGAGTTGGTCACACTTATATTTTCTAAGTGTCATGTCCATTATGTTTCCAAAACATATTACAAGTTTTCAAGCATTTGGGTAGACCTAACTTAATAGGTAAATTCCCAATGGGTAGACCTAACTTAATAGGTAAATTCCCAATCTTATGTTTTTATGTCTTTTAAGTTTACCCCACCCCAAACGCAATCCCATCGCTTACATATCGCAATAGCGCATAAAGGATAGAAAGAGGGAACTTGGCATAATCATGGCATATATTTGTTGAAGCCACAAGTTTAACATGGTGGCATATGAAATGTACATATGTTCATATACTTGCATATTACATTTTTAGGCCTCAAAAGCATGCATAAAACCAAACTTAGCATATTGGTGATACATGGTGATAAATGACATGTAGAAATGGCCATAAGTTCGCGTTTAGCCTCACATGCAAGTTATCATAAGAGATATGATAACTTACATGTTGCAAAAATGCAACCTTTAGCATAAAGCTTGAAGCTTTATGTTCATATACTCAAGGTAAGCTTGCATAACATGATAACATGAACAAAATGATCAACCCAAACTTGCATAACATAACTTGCATATCATATGACAAACTTGCATATCAAACTTGCATAACATAACATGATAAACTTGCATATCATAACATGGCATACTTGTATAACATAACATGATAAACTTGCATATCATAACATGGCAAACTTGCATAACATAACATGGCAAACTTGCATATCATAACATATCAAACTTGCATAACATGACATGGTAAACTTGCATATCATGGCAAACTTGCATATCATAATGATCAACCAAACTTGCATCATTCATTTAACTTTAGAGTTTAAATATGAAAGTAGAAAAGGGCTTACAATGCTTATGAAGACACAAAAATATATATAGATTGAGACAAAGCCCTTATGCAATCAAATAAACCCAAAATGCAAGCTCCAATAGAAAAACCCTTGAGCAAAAATGATCAAAACCCTTGCTTTATGATGTAAATATGGAAACTTGACTTGAATGCAAGCTAATGACACTCATACAAGCTTGAAAACACTTGTATGCATGGAAAATCTCTCATAGAAATAACTTAGGAATTTTATGAAGAGAGTGGAGGCCATGAGAGGAATGATTTTGCCATAGTTTAGTTACTTGAATGAATAATGATGATTTAGGGTTAGGTTAGGGGCTTATTTATAGAGATTAGGATTAGTTTTAGCCTTAGGATTAAACCCTAGTTCCAATCTCAGCCCTCAAAACCGAATCTGGCCCCCAAACTCAACACAACTCCCAAAATGGTGCACCAGGCAAAACTGCCCGGCTGAGCCAAGTCGACACCCAAGTCGACAGGGATGTCGACTTGGGCCTAACCATGTCGACTGCCCAGTCGACAGGGCTGTCGACATGGGTGGTCTGGCGGGAAATTTCCCGCCTACGCCCAACTGCCCTAATTTCCAAATTCAAACTTGAATTTGAAATCTGTTTTTACTTTGAATTTTTCTGAAAACTTCGTTGGGCCTTAATCGGGTCATACGGACTCCGATTTTCGAAAACTCGGACTCTATTTCGTGTATTTTTCCGAGACGAACGCAATGGCATAGCCCGTTTCCCTTGATTCAGATTTATAAATTAAATTCTGCCTCGATTTACGTTATAACAGGTTATTGAAAATACGGGTTGTTACATCTTCACTATTGCCATGGAGTATTTTTCTTTTTGTATGAAGGAAGTGGTGCTAAGGAAATTATTTACTCCAGTGCATAAGTTTGAACCTATAGTCTCACATTTAATCTATGCTGATGACTTAATGGTTTTTGGGAGGTGTACAGTTGAAGGTGCTAAGGCTTTAAAATCTGTGTTCGAGAAATTGGAATTCTACAGTGGTTTATCAGTGAATTTTATGAAGACTAAGATCTACTTTAGTTCTTTTGCCTCGAGAACTCAGGATATGGTGAATATTCTTAGATATAATGTTGGGACTTTACCAATAAAATATCTAGGGGTTCCTTTAACTACAAATTATATTCATTATCAAGACTGCCAGGAACTAATCTATAGAATTCAACAAAAACTACAATCCTGGGATTCAAAGTTTTTAAGCTTTGCAGGTAGGGAAGAAATGATTCATTCA
This sequence comes from Allium sativum, assembly GCA_030737875.1. Taxonomy (NCBI): domain Eukaryota; kingdom Viridiplantae; phylum Streptophyta; class Magnoliopsida; order Asparagales; family Amaryllidaceae; genus Allium; species Allium sativum. The sequence continues at coordinate 352,964,707 of CM060916.1, read as the reverse complement.
GTTATAAATCCCATTGTGCTTTATTGGTTGATGGTTTATCAGATTCCTGAACATACTATAGGGAATTTAAATATGCTATGTGCAGATTTTTTTCTGGGGCAATTCTAAACATAAAATGAAGAAGGAGATGGTGTGTTCTCCCAAAGAGGAAGGTGGTGTAGGTTTAAAATCCTTTAAAGATATGAAAAAGGCAGTTTGTTTGAAGCTTATGTGGAAGTTTCTCACCAATAGTTCATTGTGGAGTAGCTGGATGGAAGCTAAATACTGTTATAACAAGTGGTTTTTGAGTATGAATGGGGACAACAATGCTTCAGGAACTTGGAAAGCCATTTTTAGATTGTGAACTTATGGAGAACAATATTTTAGGAAGATGACTATTGATGGTTCATCAACATCCATGTGGTTTGACCCATGGTTAAATGGCAAATGCTTGGTTAATATCCTTGGCTATTCCAGACTTCAGGCATTGGGACATCAAAGTGATAAAGTTGAATTGATCTTAAGAAATGGTAGATTTCGCAGTCAAGTTCATCCGGCTATTAGAGGAGTTCAGCATTTAGTTGATAATGCGGAAGTGGTGAACAACTGACAAAGTGATTATTATGCATGGAATGATGGAGGTGAGTTCACGTTGAATAAATCTTGGAATAATGTAAGATATAGAGCACCAGTATTGCCATAGACTAAAACTGTTTGGCATTCAAAGAATGCTAAAAAAATGTCTTTTATTTCTTTACTTGCAATGAAGAATCGATTGAGCACAAAAGACAGACTTTTCAGACACGGAATTATTAAGGAAAATAGATGTGTTTTATGCAATATGATGGAGGAGAGTCCAGATTATTTGTTTTTTCAATGCTCCTATTCTAAGTTCATCTGGTTTAATATTAAAGGTAAACTCGGTTTAAATCCTGGCTGTATTGGTACTATTGATCAAGAGGCTAATCAAAATGCAGAGGTTTTTAAGGTGAAGGATCAAATTAAGGATGTGGCATGTGGTGCTTTTACAAATACAGTTTATCATTTATGGGAAGAGAGGAATTCGAGACTATTTAGAAAAAAGTTCACTACAAAGGAAACCAAGCTTCTATTGATTGAAAAAGAAATCAGATTTTTGGTGAAAAAGAATGGGAGCAAATCAGTTCGATCACGTGCTAATGAAGATTTTCTGAGGAGATGGGTTATTGATCTTTTTGATACTGGTTGATAATTGAGTTCTGTAGTTTGACAGTATAGATTTTTCATGTTAGCATTTTGTATGTTGTTTTTATATGTTTTCTTTCACGTTTATTACGTGTATATGCTCAGTTTATATGGAATACAAAGGAACCAAATTTCAATATATATATATATATATATATATATATATATTTGTGTGTGTGTGTGGAAAACGTACAGGGTATAACGTTATATGTCAATACAGTTTTAAAAGTAACTACTAAGATATCTAATATTGTTTAATATACCTAATCGTGGTTAAAGTTTGATTAATTTAATTAAGTTATACTTAAGCTTGCCAAATCTACAACTGACGTGGCCAGTCTAAAGAAGTAACAAGAGAATTTGCAAGACAGTTTTCAAGAAATATCCTAGATCTTATGTCCACAACACCGATCTGCCCTTGTACCGAAACTAAAATATATGTATTAAATTTAGCTATTTACGTTGCCTAAGTATCTGTACCTAGTACGGTTTAGTTATGCTTAAAAATATACAGGTGCTAGTTATGACTTATAACGTGCTTGAGTAGTGTTGAGAGAACCTAAGACTTTAACGTTCCCAAACAAAATGTAAACCAGATTTAGTTAGTTAATTAATTTGATTTTTTCTATTATAAACCATATTGAATTTCGTAACATACTCATATGTATCAAAATTCGATCAGACCAGAAATGATGGAACCATACTGATAGAAGTAAAATTTTAAAGCCAGTGAACAGAGTTGGCCAAAGCTGACGGTTTTAATCAAGTTAAAAACTTGTTTAATTTGATTAAAATGAATTATTTCAACATCGAATGGAGCTAAGGTGAGTTCAACACACTCAATTTATCCTGTTTATATTTTTATAAATCGTATTTTTATTTTGTGTGCAATGTTTGCTGATGGTTGATGGCTAGATGACTGTTTGTTGTTGAATATTATTTAATATTCATGGATTAAATTAAGTGTTTGTTTAATTTAATCAAATTAAATCATTATTTTAACGATTAGATTCCAAACGAAGTAACTTACATTATTGGTTACGTTTACAATAATATAAATGTATTAAATAAATCATTTGATGCTTGAATGGATGTTATAAATTGTTTGTTGACTGTTATTAGCTGAATGGTTTATTTCTGGTTATCGTATTGATGTATTAAATGTGAGATAACCCATTGTGATGCAGGGAAGGACAGGTTGGAGGGATCCAACCGGATTCCTCAAATATGTTGTTTATATAAACTATTAATCAATTGTTGATTGTTAAACCAAAATTCATCACTTATTTGATATTAACCAATGGGGTATATTGGTTGAGTTATTCTCGGTAGATGACCTGTAAATGAATCATTTTATAGAAATTGATTTACCGTCAGGTAAATCAATAGAAAGAAAGTTATCAAATTTGTTTTATAACTAAGGATAGATTCGAAATCTATTTTATATGGATTATTTTTAAATAAAATTATTAAAGAAAATAAATAATTATTTTTACCTTGTAATTACAAGGACGAGTATATAGTGTAAGATTTGTGGGATGTTGAGTTTTCTAAACAAGTGGGCAGAAATTAACCAAATGGTTAAGGGTTGAATTTATTGTTTAATTGAGATTATTTTATTTAATTAGATTATTAATTAAATTAAATTAGGTAATTTAAATTAATTAAAAGAAAGGGCTAGTGGAATTGATTAACGGATTAACCTTGTTTTGAGATGACCGAGTCAAGTACTTCAACGGGAATTGATGATTAGAAATAATTATTGAATTGTTAATTATTATTATTAAAGTTAAATTATTTTAAAATAACCTTCTGAAGGAAAATTAACTATTTAATCAATATTTAATGATAAAATAAACTTTTCAAATGAAAAGGAATTAAGTTTAATTATTATTTAAGGAAATGACGATCGCGTAACCAGCTCGATTAATAAAGTAAAAGGTGATCATAGGACCTTGTTACAATTAAAAGGGATATTTAATAAGTTCACTCATATTTATATGAGTTAGAATTTGGATGTATTTATGGAAAAGATTCTATAAACGAGAAGTTTTAAAATTGGTTTTAATATGTGTTGAAATCAAACGGAAGCTTAAGAGGATTAAGTCGGATTATAAAAGTAAAGATATAATGATAGGATCGGGGAAATAGATGTTTAATTGAACAAAACGAAGATAAGTGGTTATGAAAAGAAATTCTATATTTAATGGAACCTTGGGTTAGTGGTAGGAATATGGGATTCGTTTATAAACTCCTACCTATTCCGAAGATAAGAATGTTGTCGACTCAAGGTCTGAGAGGTAAATAAAATACCCCAACTTAAGCGACTTCATGATTATCCAAGGATGATATTGGTTAAGAAACGAGGGTAGTTGCAGGAATTAAAGGAGTATTTTTAAAGGATATTATAAACTATAATTCAAAGAATTGTAAGTTGGGTAATTTGGAAACGAGAATTTTAAAAGTGGTATTCCAAATGTTAAAATATTTAGAAGTAAAATTGTATTCCGAAGTACGGAATATTTATTGAGTGAGGTTTATTCCGAATTGGAATATGATATTTCGAAGTTCGGAATGATTAATCAAAGATGAGGTTTATTTCTACGTTCGAAATGTTAAATGAAGAAGCAAAATAAGAAGTTGATGAAATTAGAATATTTCAATATAAATGATAAGTCGGTTTGATATGGTTAAGGAAATTGAAGATAGTTATAACGAACTGATGTACTTAATTTAAGACAACAAATTATATTGTCGCTAATGACTTTACAAATGGAATTGGTTAATAAAGTAAGAGTTTTGAAAATAGAATTTGTAAAAATTGTTACAGATGTGAAGCAAACTATTTTAATAAATAAAAACTAATACTAAATATTGCAATGATGTGAAAATTTAACCATAAAGAGTAACAACTGTTTAACTTAAGAGGCCAAGTGATGTTGTATGCTGAACCAATAAATCCATTTTATTTTCCATGGATGATATTTGTTTATTTTGATAATTAAATAACCAACTATCAAAATCTAAACAAATCGATTGTTGGTACGGAAAGAGCAGGATCGAATTTATATTCGAAAACCATTCCGACCAGCAAATATGTAAACGTTGAAGATGTTCAAAAGCTGATCGAGATGGAGCAAATTAAGATCGACCTTCATGAATGGAAGGATTATTTGTCGAATATTCTTTGTTCTGCAGCTAGAGGTATACTTACGTGATTCGGTCGTGAGCGGGATTTGCGGATTGCAAGGACTTCTCGCTACGGATCCTTTGTATGGTAGGAGGGTGCTTTTGGTTCATCCTGTTCCTGGATGACTTGCATGGACGATGCGAATGGCAGCCAGATGTTCCAAAAGTTGATTATAACCTCAAGCCTCGTCAACTGGGAAACGACAAAAATTGGGCAAGCAGCATGGCTATGTAGGTCACACCCATTTGGATGTATAATCACCTATCTAGAGAAATTCCTTTTGCTTCTTTAATTTATCGATGTTGTCCCTTTCGAGGAATAGTTGTTGATTCCAACCTTTGGTGATATACATTCGATACACTCAAGCAAAATGAGTGGTTGGTCATGTGTGGTCGGGTTTCAAGATGTTCTTATTGAACCTAGTGTATCCCCCTTTAGAGATACACTATAGGCAGGTGGTTTCATACCTTGTCATAGTCGAAATCCAATCTCCAATAAGCGCCCGCGGTTTTGATTGTATATGTGGAGCATGAGATGTAAGCATTCCGCTAGGTTGCTATTCATTTGTATTTGACACAATTATAATGTCAAATGACATATATGATTTCAAAATGTTTTGGGTTATAGTAAGGTAAAAACTGTCTGTATTTATGTGTGGATTTGGTATTACTATTATCTTTTTATTTCAAAAAGATTTTGAACATAAAAATCAAGTTGGATGATCCCCCTTGAACTGTGCGAGGTTTTTCTCACTCTAGTTCACCAGACTGACTCGGTATTTGTAATGCTCGGGTTAGACCGGGTTTTACAGGTTCATATCATTGGATAATACGAGGTTCAGAAGACGTGCTGGAGGAGTTCAGATGTATGATTTGTCTAGTATATTCCGCTGTGTGCTGTATTTGAGGACAAGTTGTTATAACTGTCCAGATTTTTCTGTTGTACTCTGATGTATATAAGTATATTACTTCAAGCTTTCAATAAAGTTATTTTTGTATTATATTTTGTTCCGCTGCGATGTGAGACTCTGTGTTGTGTTGGTTCTTCTTCTTCTTCTATTATAATATTTCTTTCTTACCTCACCCTCTAATTTCTTTTTATTGACAACTGCGTTTCCAGTACAATTTGGGTTGGATTGGTGTTTGTGTGATCAGCTCAAAAGGTAACGGAAATTTGGGTCATCACAATTGATATCAGAGCTATTGGTTAAGTAATAACCTTGGCTCTGTGGCGTAAATCGATAGAGATGGGGTTAGTAATACCCTAAATTGAGTATGGATGTATATATATATGAGTGTATTTGTATGTTTTTACATAAAAATGTTTTATATTGTGTTATTTGATCAGTTCGATTTTGAACTAACAACTGACACAATATTGTTTTGTAAAGAGGGTCAAATGAAATAATTTTGGTTGAATTATATTTTTAGTGTAGAAAATAAATAAATTTTATCAAATTATTAAGATGTTATTGTGTTGAATTAAATTAAATGGGATTCAAATTAGAATATGGATTGGAATGTGTTGATATAACTAGAATATTTCATATATGAAACTAGAAAGAGAAAACGAATGATTTATGGAATAAAATCAGGATTGGAGTGTGAAATGAAAGTTAACTAACTGGAAAATTAAATAGTCAATTGAATATGGATTTGGAACTTAACTTGGTTAAGTCAGGTTGATTTAAGAATGGATATCGGAGTTAAAGTGGATTTTGGAGTCAAATGGAAGCAATTTGAGATTTGAAAACTGAGTAAAATATAAATTGATTAAGTTGGTTGTGTATTGAATATGGTTATGCTTTGATTGTTTGTTAGATGCATTGAATAGGATTCATAAATGGTTTAATAACAAAATTAAACTAATTGAAAACTATATTCCAATATAATAAGTTTGAATAAAATTCAAATATAAAATAAAACTGAATAACCCTGTATTTATTACTTGCAATGTAAATGGGTTAAGCATAGGTTTGTTGATCAAGAACGAGCCGATAATGGTTTTGCTTGGCTATTTGAGTTTGGTTGCCTGATAAAAAGGTAAACCTTAATTATATTGATTGGTAATTGAATATATACCCTGGTGTTGGATGGCCCTTTGGTTTTGTTCTCTTTCGAGATGTGTGAGGCCCAGAGTGGCGTTTGTAGTTGTTCTGGTCGAGCAATGCTGTAGAGATGCTAGAGAATTTTTCGTAAATTTTTATAACTTATAATATTTATGATAATTCTATAATAATTATCTTGAAATAATCGGGATTGGAACATTCTTCTTACTTAGTAATTTCGGGGACGAAATTCTTTTAAGGGGGAAGGAATGTAACGTCCCGTATTTTTCATTGTCAGATATTTAATTTAATTTATTGGGATTACAGTTGGATTAATAATATATAATTCGTTTTTCAAACGACGTCTGAACGTATAATTTATATTTAAACTATAAATTGAGCTCGTAATGTCGCGGTAGTTCGTAATTTACGATTTGAACTTCAATTGAATATACGAGATCCGATATAAGTCGGAATTCTTTGGAACAAGAAACTTTTGAATGTCTTATCGTTTTGGGTTTCCAACACATAGACATGTTTAAACTACCCTATAAATGTCAAGCTTAATTTGAAGAGCCACAACTACTGTCATGAACTGAGATAACTCATTTAAAGTCGTCATATGAACTATTACTTCTAAGAATAAGTTTAAAAGATGTACTAAAGTCATTACATTAAATTTTTTGAACTTCCCTAAATATCATAAACGATTTTGTACTTGGATAGTATGATGGCAGTTACATGTATCAGATACCACGTGAGGCACTTGCTTGAAAATTTCGACTCTAGTCCAATTCGCAGTTTATAAATAAAATTTGCTGCTTAATTGTGCAATTCCTACAAACTTCACATCTAAATGATAACATCCTAAAAGCTAACAAATTATGTAAATGTGAATTGTGAAGCGACAACCAGCATGAACCGAATATGAATACCAGTATGCTTGATGCTTTTGTCGATCTCCTTACCATTTACACAAAATTATCACCCTTTTTAACTACATCGATAGTAAATTTCTCCATTTTTTTCTTTATGCTCTTGCAACTGATCATAAGCAACCTTCTTTAAGTTCTCAATCTAGAGCACCTTTAAGTTTATCACCCAATTCTACACTAGCGTCCTTTTCCTGCAGAAGTTTACAAAATTTTCACTATGGAAACCTTTCCTTTTTTCGTAAATATAGTATTTACACATACTAGACTAAATGTGCAGCTGTCTGCAGAGAGCAATTCTTCTGTGCCCAACCTCCGTGTCCCCGCATGTGCCCACCAATCAAATCTCCCCTTTTTCGTTGTTTGCATTTGAATCCCCGGACAACTGAGGAATTTAACTGCAAAAAGCGGAAATCAGGGGACTGTGATTGACTGGGGACACGGGGCACATACAAAACGGGGATAGAAGAATTGGTGCTCTGTCTGCACGTGCTAAGGTATAACCTACCCCAAACACTTCATTTCAACCAAACCTAAATATCGAGCCACCCTGTATTTTCATTCTTTCTTTTACATGAGTGGACCACTGCATGTCGCAGAAAGTTTCTTTGTTCCTATACATACAGACATGCAATGAGCCTACCCATATATTTATACATGCCAGCTAAACTCTACCAATTAAGAACCGTGTAGCTACCAAATGCATAGAAGCACACACCTACCCTCGATTATTGATAGCTAAGTATTCACGCACCACATGCATTCCACCTTTAGGACCAGTTACCCTACTTGTTCGTAACTAACCAGGCCTATGTATGAAAAGAAATTAGCTACAGTAAATACACGCAGCTCATATATAAAAGAAAATACATGGATTTGGACACTGCTACCCTACAATTTCAAATCAAAGTAGCTTAGTGGAAATGAAAACTCAAAGAACTCTCCACATCACGTAGACGTATAAACTCAATGCAGCAAGCCTATGCCCTGAAGCCTACTGCTCTAAAAAACCTTGGGTGCTAAGAGCATCTCCAACAAAGGAGCAAATTCATGTTACGGTCTTGAATATGGGTTGTTTTTGCCTCCAACAGATGTTACGTCGTGTAACATTCAAGCAAATATTTTGGGCTCAATTCAGATCTCTGAATTGGGTGCACAAGCCGATTTTATCGGCTCGTGAAGTCGCGAGCCGATTTTATCAGCATGCGCCGGATAAATCCGCTCGCGACTTCACGAAGCGATAAAATCGACTCGCGCCTGTAGGGAGATATCAAAGATATCTCCCAACATGTTACGGGTCGTAACGTTACGACCCGTAACGCTGTTGGAGATGCTCTAAGGATTATGCAACTATAAATACGCATAAACCCCAAACTCTTTTCTTTCATCTGGAAAACAAACAAAATAACATAAACTTATATATATATATATATAGAGTAGGGTTCCGCTACACCTCTTATATTGCACGTGAACTCTCCCCCTTAATCTACACCACCCATTTTCCCACTCATTCTCTCTCTTTCCATTTCAATGTTATTTCTTAGTGGGAAGAGAGAGAATGAGTGGAGAAATGGGTGGTGGAGATTAAGGGGGAGAGTTCACGTGCAATATAAGAGGTGTAGCGGAACCCTTCTTATGTGTGTGTATATATATATATATATATATATATATATATATATATATATATATATATATATATATATATATATATGAGGAGTGTTCAATGGCACCCCAAATAGTGAGCACCCCAATTGCCCCCTCTCTCCACCTCTCATTTATTATAAATTATGCTAGTGGAAAAAGAAAGAAGTAGTGGAGGGAGAGAGAAACGGAATGTGTGGATGAAATCGTGGGGGCATTTAGGGGTGCCATTGAACACTTGCCTATATATATATATATATATATATATATATATATATATATATATATATATATATATATATATATAAAGATAAAAGAGTGCCAGAACGTAATGGTGGGGAAGAGTAGCAGGGTACCTGTTTCATGTGTGGGGAGTACGGTGAGTGGCTACACTGCATGGAAATGTTTGGCATGAGGGGTGGGCTTGCGTGAGGCTAACAGAGAGAGAGGTGGCAGAAGTTTTAAAGCAGCATGGTGAAAAGTACATACGCGAGAGAGGGGGACGTTGCAGCAGTGGTCTGTGATGGGTACGCATGGTTTCGTCGCAGAAGTAAGGACAGGAGAAACGAAGTGTAGAGGGGCAGCAGATTGGAGGAAAAATGGATCGGGCTAGACAACGTAAAAAGAATTTCAAAGAAACAAATGGATGGAAGGAGAATGAACAGTGTTTTAGTGAATAACCTGTGTAAAAATTAATACGTGGCTGAACTGGAGGATGGTCTAAGGGTGGGAAGCGCCAGCTAGCGCGGCATCAGTGGGAGGCGCAAGGCAAGGGGGATGCTTTGATGATAGGAGGAGGAGGTGTGGTCCTAGCAGGTGAGAGGAGAATGTGCAATTCGAAATAATAAGTATATCATATAATAGTTTAAGTTAGTGGGAGGTGAGAGAATGAGTGGAGGGAGACAGAAACGGTATATGTGGTGGAAATCGGGGGCATTTAGGGCTGCTGCACTGTTTCGGGTGCCATTGAACACTCGCATATATATGTGTGTGGAAAGCCTACAGTGTATAACGTTATATGTCAATCCAGTTTTAAAACGTAACTACTAAGATATCTAATATTGTTTAGTATGCCTAATCGTGTTTAAAGCTTGATTAATGTAATTAAGTTATACTTAAGGTTGCCAAATCTACAACTGAGGTGGCCTGTCTGAAGAAGTAATAAGAGAATTTGCATGATAGTTATCAAGAAATATCTTAGGTCTTATGTCCACACCATCGATCTTCCCTTGTATCAAAACTGAAATATACGTATTAAATTTAGCTATTTATGTTGCCTAAGTATATGTACCTAATATGGTTTAGTTATGCTTAAAAATATACAGGTGGTAGTTATGAATTATAACGTGCTTGAGTAGTGTTCAAAGAACCTAAGCCTTTAACATACCCAAACAAAATGTAAACCAGATTTAGTTAGTTAATTAATTTGATTTTTTTAATTTATAATCCGTATTGAATTTCGTAACATACTCATATGTATCAAAATTCGATCAGACCGGAAATGATGGAACCGTAGCGACAGAAGTAACATTTTGGAGCCAGTGAACAGAGTTGGCCACAGCTGAGGGTTTTAATCAAATTAAATACTTGTTTGATTTGATTAAAACGAATTATTTCAACATTTAATGGAGCCAAGGTGAGTTCAACTCACTCAGTTTATCCCGTTTATATTATTATATATTGGGTTTTTTTTTCTGCAATGTTTGCTGATGGTTGATGGCTGGATTACTGTTTGTTGTTGAATATTATTTAATATTCATGGATTAAAGTAAGCGTTTGTTTAATTTAATGAAATTAAATCGTTATTTTAACAGTTAGATTCAAACGAAGTAAGTTACCTTGTTGGTTATGTTTATAATAATATAAACATATTAAATAAATCATTTGATGCTTGAATGGATGTTATAAATTGTTTATTGATTGTTATTAGCTGAACGGTTTATTTCTGGTTATCGTAACGAATAAATATATTGTTGTATTAAATGCGAGAAAACCCATTGTGATGCAGGGAAGGACAGGTTGGTGGGATCCAACTGGATTCCTCAAATATGTTGTTTATACAAACTATTAATCAATTGTTGATTGTTTAACCAAAATTCATCACTTATCTGATATTAACCAATGGGGTATATTTGTTGAGTAATTCTCGGCATATGACCTGTAAATGAATCGTTTTATAGAAATTGATTTACCGTCAGGTAAATCAATAGAAAGAAAGTTATAAAATTTGTTTTATAGATAAGGATAGATTTGAAATCTATTTTATATAGATTATTTTTAAATAAAATTATTAAAGAAAATAAATAATTATTTTTACCTTGTAATTATAAAGACGAGTATATAAAACAAGATTTGTGGGATAATCAGTTTTCTAAACAAGTGGGCAGAAATTAACCAAATGGTTAAGGGTTGAATTTATTGTTTTATTGAGATTATTTTATTTAACTAGATTGTTAATTAAATTAAATAAAGTTATTTAAATTTAGTTAAAAGAAAGGGCTAATGGAATTGTTTAACGGATTAACCTTGTTTTGAGATGACCGAGTCAGCTACTTGAATGGGAATTGATGATTAGAAACAATTATTGAATTGTTAATTATTATTAAAGTTAAATTATTTTGAAATAACCTTTTGAAGGAAAATTAAATATCTAATCAATAGTTAATGATAAAATAAACTTTTCAAATGAAAAGGAATTAAGATTAATTATTATTTAAGGAAATGGTCGGGTAACCAGGACTCGATTAACAAAGTCAAAGGTGATCTTAGGACCTTGTTTATAGTTAAAAGGGATATTTAATAAGTTTACTCATATTTATATGAGTTAGATTATGGATGTATTTACGAAAAAGATTCTATAAAAGGGAAGTTTTACAACAAGTTTTAATATGAGTTGAAATCAAACGGAAGCTTCAATGGATTAAATCGGATTATAAAATCAAAGATATAATGGTAGGATAGGGGAAATAGATGTTTAATTGAACAAAACGAAGATAAGTGGTCACGAAAAGAAATTCTATAGTTAATGGAACCATGGGTTAGTGGCTGGAATATGGGACTCGTTCATAAACTCCTATCTATTCCGAAGATATGAATGTTGTCGACTCAAGGTATGAGAGGTAAATAAAATACCCCAACTTGAACGACTTCATGATTATCCAAGGATGATATTAGTTTAGAAACGGGGGTTATTGCGAGAATTAAAGGAGTATTTTAAAAGGATATTATAAACTATGATTCGAAGAATTATAAGTTGGGTAATTTGGAAACGAGAATTTTAAAAGAGGCATTCAAATGTTAAAAGATTTAGAAGTAAAATCGTATTCCGAAGTTCAGAATATTTATTGAGGCTTATTCCAATGTTCGAAATATGATACTCCAAAGTTCGGAATGATTAATCAAAGATGAGGTCACTAAACCAGAAAAGACCTTTGGTAGCGTTTAAAAATTGCTACCAAAACGTATGGTTGCGTTTTAAAGAACGCTACTATAGGTCCCGCAACTAAAAGTCTGTTTTTTTTGTTGCGTTTTAATAAACGCTACCAAATATTTCAAATAACCGCATTTTTCAAACGCTGCCAAAGGTTTTCTGCGACATTGTGCTTGAACCAACCTTAGATTTTCTGCAGCGTTTATTTTATGTAACTAAAAACTATTGGTTTCATTTATTTTATGCCACGATAAATTCAAGGGGCATTTTTACGTCTGTTTCTGTAACGTTTCTAAAACGCTACTAAAAGGTATTGGTTGTTGTAGCATATTTTAAATGCAAATATATACTGTTGATGGCTTAAATTACTTTCAACACCCAACTACATAATAGTCATATTAAAATCAGCAACAATCGTATAAATGCTATATTCAAACCAATATTTAAACAATCATATAATCATTATATTTAAATAATTGAGAATACGTTGATTACATAAGTATTATCCATAACAATTAAGATAACAGTTGTTTAACAAGATAAGAAAATTCATATGCCATAAGCATTCACAAAAAAGCTTACACAAGTACTAACTGATATCATAATACATATAGCAATTGAAGTCGTATCCATTGTTGCTGCGGCCTTCACTCTCGAAAAGCTAATTACCTATAAATAAGTTCGATAATCAACAATAATAATTTATCATAAATTATTAAGTAACATTCAAACAATATTAATTGGTTGTTATTTAAACAAGCACATAAACAATCAGCCATCCTAGTATACTAAGAAAATTAACAGGATTACCAAACTATAGCATAAGTATAGCAATTGGCATATATAGAAAACTGAAATGTTTTTTTTTTTTGAATTTGTTTAGGAAGGAAACTGATCGGAGTCGTAAAACCCTCCCAAGTGCACCTAGCCTGGTCCGTGAGCATTATATAAGTGGCTTAACTTAGCGTATGCACATGGTAAGCTCTTAGCATGTCATTTCGGGTTTTGAACTCACGCCACTGTTACCATGACGCAAAGATTGGATCATATAATTTTGAGTTGGTATTATTTTACTCTCCTGTACAGTTCAATATAGTGTTTTAGCTGTTTTCATAGTCTAAATGTTTTCTTTGATTCACAACTGAAAAACTAGAGAGACAAACAAACAGGTTACTTTTAATTTTGTTTTCTTTTGTGTGTTTGGTGTATTGTTTTCACTACTTTTTTTTTCATTGTGCATTTGCTAACTGTACTTTTTGCAATTTGTATATAAAGTACCCCAATTTCAAAACAAAATTGTTTTTTAACACAAATAGACTACTGGCAACATAGTGAAATAAATTAAGAAAACAAAACAGGAAAAAAGATATTGTCAAGTACCTTTTATTAGTCAATCCCAACATCCACACAAACTCCTATAGAAAATACTACACCAACTTCACCGTTGACATTAACCAGCCTCGACAGTAACTTCTACAACATGCCGCAAAATATTTATTCCAATAAAGTAAGCGTGAGGGTACTGCAAAATAATACCTAACCTGCTACACTCTTATGTAGCTAAGCAACAAATGCTGACATATATATAATAACTAAATAATATATAAGTTCTTTTGGAATAAAATCATATAATACAATATTTTGATTTAAAAAGCCTGCCTTCATGTACCTGAAGACCTAGGTGGTGAAAATCCACTTATTGCACTTACACATAATACAATATCATGAATATTAAGAAATTTCCCACTCAAACTACTTATATAACACGGAAACAATGCATTTACCTAGATCAAAACATCCAAATATCGAACTATATAACAAGTTGACATTACTAATATGATGGTATTAACCTACAATATCTAGAATTTGATTCGTTTCTGCAACTAATTTTGTCACCTCTTTGACTCTGCCCTTAGACATCTGCATAAAGAAGTTGTGTATTAGTAAGAATTATGATGATCAATACAAATTTTACTCAACGGCTATAAATGAATAAGTGGCTAGAATGCAAACTGCAAACCGACAACAATTTATCAATAGTGCCATCCAATTGCAAAAGCGCTAACACACAGTGTGTAATGAACTACAATTATGGTAAACATAAAATCACATAATCAACAGTCCAGAACAATAAGTAATCACAACCATCAACGCTTCTACATGTCCAAACAGTTTCATTTACCAAACAAAACCCTAAAATTCATATGACCTAGAATTCATTAAAAGGACCGGTTAACGCTATATATAAAAAGATAAGAAACAGTGATGCATGTAATTACCACAACAAGGGTTTGAAAGAGATGGTTCAAAGGAGTCATGGTGGAGGTGGAAGGAGAAGGAAAGGGACTAAGGAGAGGAGCGGTGATTTCAGAAGTGTGAGGCTGAAGCAGCATCGGCATCTCAAAAATGACGGTGGCAAGCGATGGTGCCAACCAAGGAGCAACCTAAGGCGGTTAAATAAATTTTAGGGGATTTGAGCTTGAAAATTTTAGGACTAATTGTTTAATCAGAGATTTGAGAAGAGGAGCGGTAATGTGAAGCTGGACTGAAAAAAATTAGGTCTTTGCTTTTGTTTTTGGCACTAGCAAACGTAAGAGAAATGTTAGATGGAAAGTAGGAACGAAAAAAATGTGAGCCTATCCAAAAACTTTCTAAAGCAAACGCTGCCAGTAGAAAAAGGTCAAAGAAAGAGCCGCATTTACCGTTCAAATGCAGCTATTTGATGTAACTAAAGCCCAAATTTCTTGTAGTGGGTTTATTTCGAAGTTCGAAATGTTAAACGAAGAAGCAAAATGTGAAGTTAATGACATTAGAATATTTCAATATAAATGATAAGTCGGTCTGATAGGGCTAAGGAAATAGAAGATAGTTATAAAGAACCAATGTACTTAATTTGAGACAACAAATTATATTGTTGCTAATGATTTTACAAATGGAATTGGTAAATAAAGTAAGATTTTTGAAAATAGAATTTGTAAAAATTGTTACAGATGTCAAGTAATCTATTTTGATTAATAAAAATTAATACTAATTAATGAAATGATGTGAAAATATAACCATAAAGAGTAAAAACTGTTTAACTTAAGAGGCCAAGTGATGTTTTATGATGAACCCGTAAATCCATTTTATTTTCTATGGATGATAATTGTTTATTTTGATAGCTAGATAACCGACTATCAAAATCTAGCCAAATCGATTATTGGTACAGAAAGACTGGGATCAAATTTATATTCGAAAACCATTCCGATCAGAAAATATGTAAACGTTGAAGATGTTCAATAGCTGATCGAGATAGAGCAAGTGAAGACCGTGGATCTTCATAAATGGAAGGATTATTTGTCGAATAATCTCTGGTCTGCAGCTAGAGGTGTTCTGACATGATTCATTCATGAGTGGGATTTTGCAGAAAGTAAGGACTTCTCGCTACTGATCCTTTGGATGTGATAGGAGGGTGCCTTCGATTCATCTTGTTCCTGGATGACTTGTATGGACGATGCGAATGGTGGCCAGATGTTCCAAAAGTCGATTATAACCTTAAGCCTCATCAACCGGGAAATGACAAAAATCGGTCAGGCAGCATGGCTATGTGGGTCGCACCCATTAGGATGTATAATCACCTATCTAGAGAAATTCCTTTTGTTTCTTTAATCTATCGATGTTGTCCCTTTCGGGGAACGGTTGCTGATCCCAACCGTTGGTGATATACATTCGATACACTCAAGTGAAATGAGTGGTTGGTCATGTGTGGCCGGGTTGCAATACGTTCTTATTGAACCTAGTGTATTCCCCTCTAGTGATACACTATCGGCAGGCGGTTCCATACCATGTCATAGTCGGAATCCAATCTCCAATAAGCGCCCGCAGTTTTGATTGTATACTATATATGTGGAGCGTGAGATGCAAGCGTTCCCCTAGATTGCTATTTATTTGTATTTCGACACTATTATAATATCTGATGATATATATGATTTCAAAATGTTTTGGTTTATAGTAAGGTAAAAACCGTCCGTATTTATGTGTGGATTTGGTCTTACTATTATCCTTTTATTTCAAAATGATTTTGAACTTAAACATCAAGTTGGATGATCCACCTTAAACAGTGCGAGTTTTTTCTCACTCTGGTTCACTAGACTGACCCGGTATTTGTAATGCTCGGGTTAGACCGGGTTGTATAGGTTCAGGTCATTGGATAATACGAAGTTCAAAAGACGTGCTGGAGGAGTTCAGAGGTACGATTTTATCTAGTATATTCCTCTATGTACTGTATTTGAGGACTTGTTGTTATAACTGTCCAGATTTGTCTATTTTACTCTGATGTATGCAAGTATATTACTTCAAGCTTTCAATAAAGTTATTTATGTATTATATTTTGTTTCACTGCGATGTGAGACTCTGTGTTGTGTTGGTTCTTCTTCCTCTTCTATTCTACTATTTCTTTCTTTCTTACCTCACCCTCTAATTTCTTTCTATTGACATCTGGTTTTCCAGTACAATTTGTGTTGGATTGGTGTTGTGTGATTAGCTCAAAAGGTACCGGAAATTTTGATCGTCACATCTATATTCCAATAAATGGTCTTTTGCTATAATTTTTATAAATTTGCCCAAATAATAATATTGATATATTTAAAGTTACAAGGAATGGGTGTTGATTTATTTTTAATAAATAGCATAATCTACGTATAAATACATAACATTGCACCTCTTACCTCTTACATTTTATATGTATTCCATATAATCTCAAATATAGTCTTTTAAAAATAATGATAGAAGGCTATAGATAAAATTTAAACAAATATCCTTAAGCAAATTAAAACACAGCAATATTCAACCTAAATGGCCAATTTATGCAAATCTAAAATCTAAGCATATTCCCTAATTCCATGCTTTAAATTCTTATTCTCAATGATGACATTCTTAAAAGATAAATTTCTCCTGTACTCAATATTCCAAAATATTAGGACCAATAAGCTTTCTTCTTGTAGGATGTAAATCTAATTCTATCGTTAACTTTCAAATTCCATATATGGTAGTAGTCGGGTGTCCCCGTGAAATTTTTTCTTACTCAATTAACTTAAAATTTAATAAGGGTTTTAAACCCCAAAAACATAGGCATAAACAGTGATTCATTACTTATATCATTTTACATCCTGTATCCAATCAATAAAGGGGACCACCAACGATCACAACCTAAAAAATCTTTTTGATGTTTTTTTACTATAATTAAGTGGTTTAAATGGTGTTGAGGTCTTAATATTTTTATTCCAATTCCCTTAGATGCCAGTCCATTCCTTTACATTTTTCCTCTTTATTTTTTTCAAAAATGTGGTCCATTCATCATTGAAATCAGACCATTTCATGAATACTTAATTCCTTCAAACTCCTTCAAGCTTGAAATTATATCAATTTCTTTTCAAATCAATTTCTCTTATAAATCAGCCCGCTAAAACTTGTTGTCTTTTAGTCTCATTAATTACAAATTTATTTCCCACTAAATTTGTAATTAATATCCATGAATCCTACTTTTGAAAATCGTGAATTACGTAAGTTAGGCTATATTATTTATATATATAAATGTATATTGCTAATCCCTAGATACGGTAATAAACATACTAATTCCCAAACTATCTTGGACAACATAGTTTACAACGCGTGATTTTGGAAATACTAACATTTCACCATCTTTTCAAACACAAACTTCTGGGACTGACATTAAAATTTCCATATTATGTTGTGCAGCTTATCCTTACTTGGTCCTAATACCTCATTTTAACTTACCTAATTAGCTAGAACCTAATTTCCATTGTAAACAATAAATACACCATTTTAAAATTTATAACGTTTTGTAACATTTATTAAATGCTCATAAATCTTAAAATTATGAGTAAACTAACTTTGTAATGACTTGCATTTTTGGATGTTTAAATCGACAAAGTTCCACAAATGTTGGCTCAAACTAATTAAAAATACAGATAGTTATTGGGCCCAACATAAAGAAAAATTAATCAAGAATCTTGCAACGGAAGGACACAATATAATAAACAAATAATAGTTCATGAAATTGTTAACATATACATTTGATGATACTTAACAACCATTATCAGAGTTAAACTATAATAACACATACTGATAAATGCAGTGGGATAATACTAATAAATACGTCTGTCAAGCTCCATCTTCATCTTCATAACAAAGTCTTGGGTAACTTAAAACTCAGTCTGACTTGAGAACATATGAAATGAAAAAAAACACTCAGATCAAAACTAAAATATTCTCATATCAGTCAAATCAAAACCATGTAACAATATGTGTGTGACGGAGGCAGAGACCCTTGAGTCACATATCATATCCGAAGTGTTCGTGAGTGAAATAACTTAAGAGATATTATGGGAATTTCCATCTCCCTAAGGATCCATTAAACTAGATATTATATAATACAATACGCTATTATAATAATGTCTATCAGTAAAGTAAAGTATCAAAATAGCGCAAGCAAGATTACCATTATTACCCTTACACTATTTATAAACATTGTAGTCTATATAGTGTTGAAACTCCACAAAACCAGTGGGCCATCATGGAGCACTTTAAAGGTACAACGTAAAAAATTTGTAATAGGCGTGTCAAGATAATATGACAAGGCACATGAGGATTACCAACGATAGGAATCTTGCGGTAGCATGCCCGAATTAGTGGTAACGCATAGGTGCAACTACTGCCCACCTCGGAAAAACATTCCAAATCAAGGATGCACATCAAATCAAATCAATCAAACCGAGGAACTATAGTAATAAAGGAAGAAGTGCTAACCCCACTTGGTCATGGTATAACACCAGTTTTAATCATTTTAATTATAACCTGAAGGTCAAGGACATCCATCATTGTTCTCTTACTTCATTCCAGTAGCATTCACCAAACATCCTACTTCATTTTGTATTCTCCACCATATGCAAAGTTGCTAAAGTAGTTTTCGGTATTGGCAGAGAGTATGACAATATCCAGTCTTAGTCTCTTTAACAACAAAACTCTTTTTTCACAACGGTTAGTTAATTTACATATCAAAAAGGTTCATTCTTCATATCAAAGTATTATATTTTCTTTTAAAACATTTTATATTCAAATAGAATGTATTTTCATTTTGAAAACTCAATTTAAACCACACAAATGATTCCAATACTAAAATAAGTTGTATATTAAAATAGTTGAAAAGTACATTAAAATAATTTATATATATGTATATTTGAAATGGTTTGAAAATAAGTAGTTAGGAAAATAAAAGTTTAAATAAGGAGTTTGAATTCAAAAATCGGATTTATTACAATTTAGTTAAATACATATAGTTAAATATTAAAGAAGTTTATAAAATTCATAGTTGATTGTTAAAATAGTTTGTTCAAAAAAATAGTAATATATATAAGTAAAATAAAAAAGTTTAAAATGAATTAAAATAAAATAATATGCAATTATAATTGTTTCTTCCAGATTACCAAATAACTTGAAGTCATGTTTTAATTTCATGTCAAATCGACTCAACTTCGATATTTCAACTCGATTCAACTTCCATTTTAAATTCTATTCAATTCAAATATCCCTTTAAATTAAAGTGAATTTCAAAGATGGACAGTTATTTTAAATTTTAAAATGATTCAAGTTCGATTCAGTTTATGCAAAATTTCAAAATTTAGCTTCCTTTCACAACATTAAATAACTACCCTTAACTTATAAATTCCAAGTTTCAAAGTTCAAATTCAAAGGGAATCCATTTGTATAATGTTACTTACATTGCTTTTTAAACAATATTTCAAATTCAAAGTTAAAACAAATTTATATAATCTACAGGAATCCGTATATAATTTCTATCTTATGGGCAGGTAATATTAAATTTAATTTTAGTATTTCAGGGATGGATATATATCATTTCAATCCAAATAAAGGGTCATGGGTATTTAACATTTCAACCTACATTCTTAATTCATTTCAATGATAAGTCTTGGGATTATTTGATGCTCGTAACATCTGGGATAAAAAGTTAGGATTAATTAACAAAAATAATGGTCATATAATCAAGGTGAATAACAGGATGAATCAAACATCAATACATCAATAATATCAATCCAAGGCATCCATCAAAATCAATTCATCCAAATAGTTCAATATCAGCCAAAAATCTAGTTATCAGACGTTCGGTTTTAAACTAGCAATTAAATGTCAAATTTTAACTTAATTGTAAAATTAAACCAACAGTTAAATTAAATTACACTATCGATGTAGGTCAACATAAATATGCAATTATAACTACCAAACAACAATGAATACAGTCATATCATAACATAGTTTTAATTTAAATAACAATCGAATGCTTTAGTTAAGCTTGAGTGAGTTTAATCACTAACCTTTGGTTTTGAACGTATTTGAAATCCAAATGGAGGCCTAAAATCAAACGGTAACCAAATCCAAGTAAACCAACTTCATGTTGTATGGAATTTCGATTTGGTCGCAATGGAGAATACTACACGTGAATCTGAGTTCGTATGTAAAAGTTATTAACATTTAAATATTTGAATTTCAATTTGAAATTAAATAATATAATAATTCTCACCCAACAACTTTGCTACGTCAGCTCCCTTCTCTTCTTCCTCCTTTAAAATGCACGCTACAGGTAACATCTATTCATGGTCGAAAATTTGAAACTTCACTCTTCTCCATCTACTAATTCCCTCATTGAAATCTTAAACTGATGGATTCAAAGATCATCTCCTTGCCGACATTACTGTCACAACCGTGAATTTCGCTCGATCCGAATCAGTCGCTAAACCGATCAAGACCGTTCGAAACCACTGATTGTTTTCAGAACACGACAAATTCGAACGCAAACAGAAGAACATTTCATTGTTAATTACAACAATTCCATCAGAATACATGAATATAAAGAGTATGAATAAATATTACACAGAAAATATCAGAGATTTAAGTTACATTTAAATACATCGCAGCGGAAAATAATACAAAACACAACTAGAAGTAATACACGGATACAGAGCTTTCCGAGTATCGTTCCAGCTGTAAATCAGGATCCTGTGAATACAAATCTGCAAAACCAAAACTAATAGCTGCCCGTGTCAAAATAAGGGCACCCAGAGTTTAGGTTAAAACAAAAAACTCCAGGTCAGTCATGTGACTGGTGTGAGAACTAAAACAGTTATTTAAAACTTTACTTTAAAATAAAGTAAATCAAGGGACCACGCCGTATAACACGGAACGGGTTTCCTCCCAAGAATACCAGTGCATATAACAAAACAACGCAATGTTTTTTGGAAAAATGAAGCCATTATAAGACCCAGGTCCTATCACACAATGCAACGCAAGCCGGGGGATAGTGTTTTCCCTTATAATAGCCAAACATGCTTGGCACGTTTAAAACAAATCATTTGATACTATTATAAGTGCATACTGGATAAAACAACTTCAAATCATAAGTATCAATCATAGACGACATGGGTACCATATATCATGTCACCATACTAGGCACTACAATCAAAACCGCAAAGTCACGTATTTGGAAATTGGATTTCCGTCTATGAACCGAGGCCAGGGATCGTCCTCTACCGATTCGAGACTCTCTAGCCCGAGCCTCAGGACAAGTACTCAGTCAAGCCCTTGGATCGTCAGGGCCGGTCCACCGATGTGGATTAAAATGCCTGAATACTGCATTTCACCACCCTTTGGGGGCGTAAATGAGCCAACAAATGACTCCATCGGCTTCACAGAGTCACCGATATATCCGAGCCGCCTCGCAACAGCAACAACCACATAAGTCAAACTCGTCAGGGCATGTAAAACCACTGACGCCACTTCTAACTAGAAGGAAACGCAAGTCCTCCCTGAGGTCCTCTCCCGTTTCTGGTTCACAACCGGGGTGTGAGGCTCGTGAATTCACGTTACACAAAGATATGCCACACAGGCGGTGCTTTGATCATCAACCACAATACTTTGCTTTTCAACAGAAGCCTCGATCAATTGCCACTTAGGCATGCCACACAGGCAATTCACTCCATGCGTTTGATATCCATCAATATATAACCTCTGAGCTCGTACGTCTCAGAGAAGGGCGTTAAGCAGGGGAATAAATTCTCCGCCGCCAAACAGATATATATTCAATAGAAATCAATCACACAGAATAAAATCCAATGTCAGACACACAGTCCATTTACAAGTCTGTTCTGGGTCTGAACGAAACCAGAGGCACCTAGTACCCCGCATATCCATCGATCTCCAAGTAGTCTGGACGACCACTAACTGATTCCCTCCTCTTGGGTGTACGGCCCAATCAAGATCATCAGTAATCACACAAACGACGTGAAGACCTCCGGTCTTCGACCACTGTCTTCATCCTCGCACCATGTCGAATTAGTTATTCAGAATGGGATAAACCCAGTCTTTTTGAATAACTCGCGTATATAATAAACAAGTGTTACACAAGCACAACATACGCCTCATTCCAATTCATCAGTCACTAACCGTAAATTAGTAAGGGAATAATTCCCCAAATATTAACCCCGAAGGCCGAAACCAACATCAGATCAATACCCAGGAAACCATTCTTCTTAACTAACCTACAGTTAGTTTCTAAATTTCACATTCTTAGGGAAAGGTTCCCATTAATTTTATCAAAGATAAATTCTTTCAAATTTATTCTTAAATCTTGCTTTGAATATCAAATCAAACTAGTCTGAATTAGCGAACCACACCGAAGTAATTATTTATTTTATTTCCCAATCCCAACCTATTCATCCCATGAAGTAAAACTGGTAATACTTCATATCTAACACCACGGTGTTATCGGTAAATTCAATTACCATTTCACGTTCAAATCTAATTAAAGATTTAACTATCGTCTGGAGTAAAACTGGTGGTACTCCAATCTCGATCATTTCTTGAATTTGATAATTTTAATTATCAAATTCACTTTTCATTTCCATCAGCCTTTAACCGTAAATTAGCAAGTGAACAATTCCCTAAGTAATAACCTCGAAGGCCGAAACCAACATCAGATCAATACCCAGGAAACCATTCAACTTAACTAATCTTCAGTTAGTTTCTGATTTTCTTAACTCCGTTGGGTCTAAGAACAGTATTATTGAAGATACCATTCACGGCAACCCAAAATCACATTCCATTAATTATCGGGTTAAAGAACAAGTGTTATTTAAAACATCGTTCACAATAAACCCAAGAATCAATACAAATTCAATTCCAATTAAATACCATTTAATTGGTACACTTCATTAAATCCAAATAAAAAGATTTAATCTTTTTCTCAACTGGGTTTAAGAACAGTGTTAATGAAGACACCATTCGCGACAAACCCAAATCCCATTTAATATTAAATACAAGGCTCTGAAAAGAAATTATATCGGCTTATATTCAATATCAAATTCTACGACTAACAAATATCGTATGGGAAATAACGATATAAATACATCTTTCAAATTGCCAGTACAATATCTGTATAATCACGAAATCCAACATCGAAACAATTCCAAAGACAATTTCGATTCAAATCCATTCCAATTCAATTATTAGAAATTCTGGTTACTTTTAAAACGCTTTTCAAATTCAATTTATTTATTTCAAAAATAAATTGATTTTAATTCTAGTTCAAAACTAGTTCATTTCGATAAAAATCTATTTTTATCTTTTCAAATATGAAATTTTTCATCCCAATTCTTCACAAATCATTTTGTTTGATTTTACATCAATTATTACTATTTTCAATAATTTTATCAACGCCCGTACAGTCGATTCCATCAACGGCCATCGAACTGCACTTACAACGACCTTTTCCAAATTTGATTTGGACATAATTCCAAATCTAACCGTTAGAATTCTAATTTTTAATATTCGTTAGAAACCTCTTTTCGATACGAACCCAAGGTTCCGGGTTTAGGAGAATCCGACGGTCGGATCTCCCGCAATGTCCACTCGAAGTCAATGGTCGAAATTCACGAACTACCACGGCGCAGCGCGTTCTATTCAGGCCATTATATATATATAATATATATATTATATATATTTTGTCAATTTCCTTTCAAAACATATTTTATAAATCGTTTAAATTCGTTTTCAAAACGATTTCAACTTCTTTTTCAAATTCAAATCAAGATTGAATTTTTCAATATAAATTCGCTTTAATTTCATTTCAAATCGATTTCAATTCAATTTCAATTTAATTCGAATTTCAATTCATTTCAATTTAATTCGAATTTCAATTCATTTCAATTTAATTCGAATTTCAATTCATTTCAATTTAATTCGAATTTCAGTTCATTTTAATTTAATTCGAATTTCAATTCATTTCAATATTCATTGAAAAATGAATAAAATCGATATAAATATCATTCACGTCAAAATGGCGTCAATCTAATCAACACGGCTTTTATTCAACACATGAATATTTATTCTATTCAACACATGAATTTATAATTTTATTATATTCTTTATTTTACAAATTAGAATGAGGCCCAATCAATTACCATATAATGTTAATTATACAGATTTTCTACAATACATGTATATAATAGCAACGGTAAATAATCTACCATCATCCAGAGTGCACCACACAACTGCATAAGCATCAAATATAAATAATTAACGCTTACACAGTCTGTCAATCAAACGATCGACATAACACTAAACAATTGGGATTAGTGTTTCGTCAATATCATCCTGACACCCGTGTGGGGTTTCAAATCAACAAGCGCAGATTTTTATTTGTGCAGTTGGGCGATGTGTAAAATTTATCGTCCCAATCAATATCAGTCAAATCAGTGTATATAAACAAATCGTCTGATTTGTTTATAAATATTTATTTTATATACACATTAAAAAAATTATATTTTTTAACTATAAAATATTTTCGACTATAAAATATTTTATTTCATCTCACATCATACAATCAAATTTCACAACACAACAATCAAACAAACAAGTCATCCATGGTCTGTGGACGACGGGTGTCGGGTGCTACTAAACACCGTCTGCATCCTAGTATATATTTCAGCTAGAAATAAAATTTAAAAGTGAGGAGTTCTCACCGACTAGCTAAACCAAACGCCATGACTCTTCATATGTAAGAAATTTTCGCCGCTCTCGCCTTTTGTCACTTTCGTTGTCCGCGTTACTACATATATAAAAATCACATTTTTATATTCTCTATTTTATAAAAATCATATTTTTAGAACTACGCTATATGGATAAAATGTCTTTTTTTATACCGCTACTATATAGATAAAAATTCTATATTTATAACGGTGCTTCTATAATAAAGATCAAATCTTTACAATCTATATAATATAAAAATCGTATTTTAATTCTCTCTAAAATATAAACATCATATTTTTATAAATAAAAATATAATATTTTCACTTTTAAATCAAATCTTTTCTATGATAAAAATCAATCCTTTCTAATAAATAAAAATCCAACCTTTCTATGTATAAAAATCATGTCTTTTATAATTTAAAAATCCCTTCTTTCATAAATTAAAAATTCACTTCTTTTATAAATTAAAAATCACTTCTTTTATACACTCTATATATTTTAAAACTGATTTTATTAACTAAACAAAATTAAATAAGTGAATAAAAGCTTCCCGTCGCGTTTGGGTTGAGGGGGTGGTGTCATAGTTCGTCGGAGGGGGCCTGAGCAGTGGCCAGCGGCGGCCAGGTGGTCTTCAGAGGGGGTTCGGGCTATCGAGGCCTGCGTGGGGTAGAAGAGAGAGAAGCGCGCGAGGGGTGTTTCTAGTGGCCGGAGCAGCGGCGGAGGCGACTACTGACGCGGTGCAGCTCTAGCGGTGGGTTTGGGGCCTAGGGTTTGGGGATTGGCGATTCAGAGCGGGGAGAGGCTGAGAAGGAGGTGGCAGAGGCCGGGGGTGTGTGCAGCGTCGAGTGACGGTGGTGCTGGCCCCTCCGGCGGCGGTGCAACGACGGTAAGGGGGGGCGCGATCTCGATTTGAAGATTTGGGTTTTTTTTTCTTTTAAAACAACTAACGGGGGAGATAAGGTTTGGGGGGGTTATATAAAAAATATATGTATTTAATTATTTATTGATTTCAAAAAGCAACTTTTTATTTCGAACTCGAAATCAAACCCACCAACTGTCGTCCATAGCTAATTACCCCCATTCCGAACACAATGGGATATGTATCGTAAGCTGATTCGATCGTTTCGATCATTTTTCGTCAAAATCAAAATATAACTCTATATATTGAATTTGAACGCCCATTTCAATTTACTAGGGTCACATACTAACTCGAAAAATTCCTGAAAAATATTTCCTTGCTTCGTATTGACGATACGGTCCTAACAAAACTAATTTCGTCAAATTCTGAGACCGTCTGAAAAATGGCCATTTTCCAGTCGATTAAAATCAACTAAAACTGGTCAAACGCGTTTTCCTTTGCCACGCTCACATATTGATTCGAAAAATTACGAATTTTGAAACCTTGCAATAACTTGACATCACGGATCCAACAAAAGTGGTTTCGTCGAAAACCGAGGTCGTTTGCTAAATTTCCATTTTTAAGGGCCAGAATTCCATAGCGACTATTCTGAATTTTCAACTGGACGTAACTTTTGATTCCCGCTACGAAATTTCAATTTTTCGGATTCATTGGAAAGATATTCTCAATTAGATTCTAATATTTTTAGTTTCACTAAAATCCGGTTTATTTTGAATCATGTACATTCATTTGAACTTTTAAATCAAATTTTTGAACTACCGCGCCATTTTCAATTCCTTTTATATATATAAATAAATATTTATATTCTAACGACGATTTATATAAATATATACATTCAAATTCTATTCAAAATAAATTTCTCGTCGTTATTGTTTAAAATAATTCATTTTAAATATTCAAAATTCGCTAAAATTGCCAAAATAAAAATTTTAAATTGGCTCGGATTTCCGGGTTATTACAATTACCTTCCAGTCACCATTGTACCAGCCTTGCGATCACCAAAAAATTTACATTCCCAAACTTCATACGTGTGCCAGTTACAGGTATCAACATTTATTTTTGTCGAATTCTATGAAAGTTTTCCACACGATGCAATTTTCCTCCATGAATCCAAGTCTAATCATCAATTCGCGAATCGATTTCTATATAAATCAAGAATCTCAACCATAGTACGTTGCCCTCAAACGCAAGCAGCTCAATCTTGATCGAATGCAATAAAAATGGCTTGAGTATTTAGATCTTCTCATTATGATCCTAACAAATCAAGATTTATGATTTCTCATTGAGTAATTTTTTGATTTGGAATTTCAAAGGGGAAAAGAGAATGACTATTGAAGTTTATGAAAAAGGATAAAATAGTGCGGCTATTGGATTAAGCTTACACTAACTAGGATTATTTCTATGTACATCATTAGGTTTTTACTATTCAACTATATTCACCAATAGCTCTTTACCTATGTATGATTACATAAAGGCCCCGTTAGCCACAAAATTTGATATCCTTTTATATTTAAATATTTAGGACTCAATGAAACTGGTTTCGTCGAAATCCGAGGTTGTTTGAAAATTGACTAATTTAAATATCAAATTGTTTATAGATACTCGTTTATATAGCGCATGATCAGATAATAACTTTAATTGACATGAAATTTAAAATCTTACAATAATTTACAATTCTGGACTCATTTCATTGAAATCCGAGATCATTTGCAAAATAGCTAATTAATATATATTTAGTTTTTGTTTATTTACTTTTAAATTAAATTAAAAAATTTATTTTTTTCCTTTTTAACAAAGATAAGTCGGTTTTTATAGTGACCCCAACCACTTTCATTATAACAAATAATGAATACAATGAAAAGTAGATGCCAGACACATTGACTAACTACTACACGACTAGTTGAAGTGTCCAGTTCACAATACAATAATTCAAATGTTTATTAATTTCATTACAAATCAAAACAAAATTCGAATCAACTTTATAAATAAATTTTTTGTTTATTTTAAATCAAAATTTGATTATTCACCAAGTTAAATTTTAAATTTCAATTTTAGATAAAATAAATCAATTTCATTCAAATATTTTAATATTCAATTCAAATTTCAGTATTTATAAATACAAACCAACTATATTTTCGTTTACAATAATTACAAGTTATCATTGTTATAAAAGGTTAAATTTCATAAATTAATCAATTTAATTAAGTTTATGCCATACAATTTCATAATTAAATCATTAAACGTTATTTACAAACATAAAATATTCAAAAGTAATATTAAATCCAATAATTTATATAGTAGAAAAAAACGGGTTGTAACAAACCTCTACTATTTTAACACATATCTTTTAATTACATTTTAAATGTCAGTCTTTAATACCCCTCAAAAAATGACAAAGGTTTTGAGTTAAATGATCAATTTTATTCGAGACCAAGACCTTAACAATTTAATGTCAAATTAAGTATGAATTAAGTCATTTAACAACATTCATTTTAATTATGTTGTTACTTTCAAAAATGTGTTTAAAATACTAGTCTAAGGCTTCATTAATTATAGCAATAAGGTTTAAAACTTTTATGGTCATGCATGTACACTCCTATCAAATTTCAGATTAGTGTATGTTTGAATTTTGAAAATCCTAGTTATTCATGAATGCTTTTATCATAAATATAACTAGGATTTATTACAATTTTATTTGCTCGATGAGGGTGTTTTACAAAATTTTCTTTAATAGCCATAAGTAAATTATAATTTACAAAATCCATTTATCGGAGTAGTTAATTACCATTTGTTCCACTCCTAGTACAATTACCTTATCGTATACTCCTTATTAATTTTGAAAATTTTTCATTTCAATTCAACCTAAATTTTAGAAAATATTTTTCCTACCCTTTATCTCTTAAATGAGTACATCTATTTTATTTATCCCACTAAACCTTTATATGTCTTCTTTTCTTTCTCCTTTTATTTGTAATTAAATGTCAAATTTATAGTCATAATTTATTCAAGATTTTAAAGAAAAGAATATTTTCAATTCATTTATTTCATGTGCAGTTTAACACATGAAATATGAAAAAAAAGAAATGTTCGAACACTTTGATTCATTATTATTTTCCCTTGAAAACTTATGAAAGCTATTTTTTTTAATTTACCATTAACTTTTTATTCTTTTTAAATAAATCATATTTTATTTTCTTATCAAAGATAATAGTAAATTTTCCAAGGCCTTCAAGAAGTATCCTTATTTGTAAAAATTATTTTTTTATCTACTTTCTAAATATGAAAAGTTTCACAACTTAAGATTTTCTGCAAAAATATTTTACATTTTCAATAAATTTCCTTATTATTGATTTCATAACATTTTTGATCTTTTCGTTTAAACATTCTTATCATGCCTCTTGTCCGTCTGACACACTATTATTCTACGGAAGTTGTAACAACCCGGAAAATCAGAACCAATTTAAAATTTTTATTTTGGCAATTTTACTGAATTTTGAATATTTAAAATGATTTATTTTAAATAATAACGATAGAAATTTATTTTCGACGAAATTAGAACATATATATTTATTTGAATCGTAGTTAGAATATAAATATTTATTTTAATTATAAAAGGAATTGGAAATGGCACAGTAGTTTGAAAATTCGATTTCAAATTTCAAATGAATGTACCGGATTCAAAATAAACCAGATTTTAGCGAAACCAGAAATATTAGAATCTATTTGAATATATCTTTCCATCAAATTTGAAAATTCCAAATTTCATAGCGGGAATAAAAAGTTATGTCCAATTGAAAGTTCAGAAAAGTCGCTATGGAAAATATAGCCCTTAAAAATGGAAATTTTGCAAACTACCTCCGTTTTCGACGAAACCACTTTTGTTGGATCCGGGATGTCAAGTTATTGCTTGATTCCAATTTTCATAATTTTTGGAATCAATATGTGAGCATGGTGGATTTAAACGTGTTTGGTAATTTCAGTTTGAATATTAATCGACTGGAAAATGACCGTCATTCAAACGGTCTTCAAATTCGACGAAATTAGTTTTTTTAGTATCATCAAAACATAGCCAGATTTATTTTTCTGGAATTTTTGGAGTTAGTATGTGACCCGATAAATTAAAATGTGCGTTTGAATTTAAAATATAATGATTTATATTTCAAATTTAACAGAAACTGATCGTAACAACCGAACTGGCATACGGGACGTATCCCATTGTGTTCGAAATAGGGGTATTTAGCTAGGGGCGGCAGTCGTTGGATCTCGTTTGGAGATCCAAATTTTAAAGTCAACTCATTGGAGAATAAAATAAAATATAATATAATAAATTTTACACATAAGCTCTTACCCCCCTTCTTTTATCTTCCCCGTCAAAATTCAATTCAAAAAAAAGGAAAAGGAGGGGCGCGCAGCCTACTCCACTGCAGCAGCAGTGGCGCCGCTGCCACCGCCTCCGCCGACGTGGGCCACCGTGCCCTCCCCCTAGCTTCTTCCCCTTCCCTCTGCCCTCCCCTACCCTAAATCTCCCAACGCCGCCAATATGGTCCCCGCCTCCGCCTGTAGGTCATCGCCTCCCACCTGCGCCCTACCTCCGGCCATCCCCGACCCCATTTCCACTTCCTCCGATCGATTGAAACCCCAACCCCCAAAACAGTGAGAGATCTGCACTGCCCCGCCACCCTAGGCCCCACCTCGGCTAGCCGCCGCTTCCAAAGACCGCCTCCGGCCATCAACACCTCATGTGAGTTATTTTTTTATTTATGTTATTAAAAATACGATTTGTATTATGTATAACTTATAAAAATGTGATCTTTTATATGTGTATAGCGTTAGAATATAAAAATATAACTTTATCTATATGGTAGGATAAAGATTTTATTTTTATAACAGAAAAGTTTGAATCTTTACAATAGAAAAGTTTGAATTTTTAAAATAGGAAAGTTTGATTTTCAAAACAATAAAGTTAGATTTTTATTTTGTAAAAAGGAATGATTTTTATTATTGTTTAAAGGTTTGATTTTTATACATTAAAAAGATTCGACTTTTATATGTATAATAGTGAATTAAAAATACGATTTTTAGTGGATAAAAATAGGATTTTCATCGTATGAGTGTAATGAATGAAGTAGTCATGTTATGGAATTATTGTAGGAAGATAAAAAAATCTATTTTTATATATATGAAGTAACGATAAAAATTCGATTTTTATATATGTGAAGTAGCGATAAAAATATGATTTTTATTATATATATAGTGAAGTAAAATATGATTTTTAGTTAAATAAAAATATATAAACATCATATTGAGAATGTAATTTTCAATATGAGCAACGTAGAAAAGACTGCGTTGAATTTCGGGCAAATCCAAGCTATTCAGAAATGAAATGGAGGAGTGGAACCCAAAGGTGAGAACTCTCTCACTGAATTTTTTGTACAATTATTTATTTTATAACTGCATATATGAATTGCTCCCCGTCGTCCACAAACCATGGACGACTTGTTTGGTTGTGTGTTTGGATTGATTTGTTTGTATGAATTTGGTTTGTGATGTAGAATGGAAAATAAAATATTCATGTATTGAATAAAAATATTTTTTTCGTTAAAAATATAATTTTTAACGTGTATATGAATAGAATAAATATTCATTTACAAACTGGATAGTTTGTTTATGTACACCTATTTATCTGATATCGATTGGGACAATAAATTTTACACATCGCCCAGCTGCACAAATAATATTCAGTATTTGCTGGTTGAAACCCCACACAGGTACTGGGATGATATTTGACGTACACTAATCTCAATTGTTTAGTTGTATGTCAATCGATGGGTTGACAGACTATTATAAGCGTTAAATTTATATTTAATGCTTATGCAGTATAGAGTGCAATCTGGATGATGGTTGATTATTTATCGTTGTTGTTCAATACATGTGTTGTATGAAATCCATATAAATAACATTATATGGTAATAATTGACTGTGTCTGATTCCAGTTCAGAAAGAATGAATATTTTAAAATAATGAATATTTTAAAATAATGAATATTTTAAAATAATGAATATTTTAAAATAATATTCATTAAAAGATCAAAATCTGATTTTGATGTCCGATTTTGGATGGACACGATAATATATTGAAATATATAAAGCCGTGTAGATTAGTTATACGCCATTTTGACGTGAATGATATTTATATCGATTTTATTCATTTCTATAATGAATATCGAAAAGGAAATGATTTCGAAACATGATATTTTGAAAATATTATCATTTAAAGATTAATGATATGGAATATTCAATTTTGATTTGAAATTGAATATGAAGTTGAAATCATTTTGAAAACGAATTTAAATGATTTATGAAATACGTTTTAAAAGGAAGTTAACAAAATATATATAATATATATTTAATTTCCTGAATAGAACGTGTCGCGC
Source organism: Allium sativum (assembly GCA_030737875.1). NCBI lineage: Eukaryota > Viridiplantae > Streptophyta > Magnoliopsida > Asparagales > Amaryllidaceae > Allium > Allium sativum. Next base: position 352,931,814 of record CM060916.1, on the reverse strand, counting down.
CGTGGTAATTCGTGAATTTCGAACATTAACTTCAAATTGACGTTACGGGAGATCCGACCGTCGGATTCTCCTAAAACTGGGACCGTTGGGTTCGTATCGAAAAGATATTTCCAATGAATATGAGAGATATGAAATCTAACGGTTGGATTTGGAATTATGTCCAAATCAAATTTGAAAAAGGTCGGTGTAAGTGCAGTTCGATGACCGTTTATGGAAATCGACTGTACGGGCCTTGATAAAATTATTAATAATATTCGCAAATTGTGTAAAATAATAATAAATGATTTGGATAGAATTGGGATGAAAAATTCCATATTTGAAAAGATAAAATATATTTTTATCAAAATGAACTAGTTATGAGCTAGAATTATAATCCCATTATTTTAAAATAAATAAATTGGATTGAGAATGGGTTTTAATATAACTAGAATTTCCAATATATGAATTGGAATAGATTTGAATTTAAATTATTTTTGGAATATTTCGATATTGGATTCCGTGATTATATGGATATTGTGGAGGAATTTAGAAGATATATATCGTTATTCCAATACGATATTTGTTTATTTGAGAATTTGATATTGAATACAAGCCGATATATTTTCTATTCAGAGCCTTGTATTTAATATCAAATTGGATTTTGGGTTTGTCGTGAACGGTGTCTTCAGTAACACTATTCTTAAACCCAAATGAGAAAAGAATAAATCTTTTAAAAAAGATTTAAAAGAGTTTACCAGTTAATTGATATTTAATTGGAATTGAATTGAAATTGATTTTGGATTTATCGTGAACGGTGTTTTAAATAACACTTGTTCTTTAACCGGATTAGCAGTGGAATGTGATTTTGGGTTTGTCGTGAATGGTATCTTTAATAATACTATTCTTAAACCTAATGGAGTTAAGAAAATTAGAAACTAACTAAAGATTAGCTAAGTTGAATGGTTTCCTGGGTATTGATCTGATGTGGGTATCGGCCTTTGGGATTAATACTTAGGGATTTGTTCTCTCACTAATTTACAGTTAGATACTGATGGGATGGGGTCTTCAGTAACACTGTTCTTAAACCTCATGTGAAAAGAATAAATTTTTAATTAAGATGTAGAGAAGAATTACCAATTAATTAACATTTAATTGGATTTGAAATGGAATGTGAATTGGGTTTATTGTGAACTGTGTTTTTAACGGCATTCGTTCTTTAACCCGATTTACAGTAAAATGAGATTTGGAAGTTATAAATCTTTTTATTAAAGATTTAGTGGAGATTTTAAAAAGTATAGTTTTCCAATTTAATATATTGGAATGGAATGGAATTCGATTTGATAATAATCGAAGTGAGTTTCTGTGGAGGAAGACTGTTAATATATATGGAATTTAAACGGCTTTGTCGTTATTCCATTTATATTATTGGTTGGATATGGAAGTTCATATCGATTATGTATATTGATCTGTATTCCATGAAGATTCCATTGTTAATGGAATGTGATTTTGGGTTTATCGTGAGTTGTGTTTTAAATGACATTAGTTCTTTAACTCAGTTAAAGATAAGATTAATTTCTTAACTTTGAATAATCATTATGTAATGATATTTGGAAATTATCAAATTAATGAAATAATCGAGAATGGAGTATCACCAGTTTTGCTCCAAGCGATAGTTAAATCTTTAATTAGATTTGAACGTGAAATGGTAATTAATTTTACCGATAACACCGTGGTGTTAGATATGAAGTATTACTGTAACACCCCACGTCCATTAATGTCACTCAAAAACGGAATGCATTAACTTCTATGGAGCGTTTTAAGTGTGTATAGAACAGAAACTTAACAACAAGACAGATATAAAAGAGTACTTAAAAATTTAAAACTTCATTCATTGCAGCGGTAAACAAATAAGTTTGGTTACATCATCAAAAACCAAAGACTAGAGTCAAGTACATAATATCCATCATGACAAAATTAGAGTACATAAAATAAAAAAGCATAACCCCAAAGTAGATAGCCATAAAGAAGATGAGCTAAAACTTTACTTTCAGCAATCCAAGCTTTTCCAAAAGAGAGAGAAATAAAGCGATCCAAATCAAGCTCCACTAGCACTAGTCCCACCCTGAGAACCTGGGGGGGGGGGCGAAAACAAAGGGGTCAGACATAAAGTATGGCGAGTACAATAACTTTAAAAATGTAATTATTAAAGTAACTAGGATAAGGCATAAGCTGGCAAAATAAGGAATGACTGCGAACAAAATGGGCATGGCAAGGCAAACAAGAGGAATAAGATAACGTTAATTGCGCCTCCAACACTATAGGATAATTACCATACTACACCAATACTAGTCACCCTAAAAGTTGATCCTACCTACTGAACATAATAATCATAATGGTAGTTTTGTGTACCCCTAGCTGTCTTCATAGGTGTCGCCTGCTCCTATCTCCACTAGTTGTACTCGCTACCCTCCCCTTTTCTAATCACAATGTTTATAATATGGTAGTTGCACTCCTAGCTGCCGTCATAGGTGCCTCCTGCTCCTATCTCCGCTAGTCGTACCCACTACCTTTCCCATTCGATCGGCTACCTAACTCGTAGATACCCGTGCTGGTCCAACAATGGGTGTATCACTCCCCAAAGAGGCAACCCGATACCACTAGAGATGCACGTCTTATACCTACACGATGCATTTAATTTATGCCTAAGACCTCCCACATTGGACTGGAATTTATGGTTGCTGGATTTGTCAGGCGGGTCCGGGCAGTCTTATACCACAAACGAGTCTAACCTCGTGTCTTAAGCGGATAATTATTCACTTAATTAATTATCCCAAATTTGAATTAATATCCCTATTTAAATTGTCAATCATTTCCATATTTATTTATGTCCATAATTGTCACCTTAATTATGTACATCTATTTATGGTATATAAATTATACCAATTAACATTACAAACTAATTATATGTCTTTTAAGGCATTTATGCCAATTCACAATATTAAATATTTTAATATTATCCCATTGCCCCACGTTGTACGTTTGTTCGATTAATGTGAAATATACGTTAGACTCGCCATAGTATAAGAAAGGAAACATCACAACATGCATAGCACATAAATTAGAACTAATTATAAAATTTGCATAGTCAACTATATAGATCTAAACATAAAGAGGTGAACTTGCATGTGTGACTATGGTTTACATCTAAACTTGCATAGACAATGGGTGTGTAACACATATATTTGCATAACTTATGTATTATCATGGATCTAAATATAGATCTAACATAAGGGTGTGAACTTGCATATGAATCTCAAACTTACATTTAAACTAGCTTATGATTCATATCCCAAATATGTATATTTACTTGCATATGTGATGATGTAAACTTGCATATGAATCTAAACATGTAAATTAAGATCTACATGTAAACTAGCATGAAAGCTTGTGTATAATCCGCATACATACTTGCATATAACTCACATATGTCTTAGCATATACTTAGATCCAAACTTACATATAAAATAGATGTCATGAATCAAATTAAACGTACAAAGTTGCATATGATTCTCATTAAATTGGCATATGATTCATGTATAAATTAACATATCCAAACTTGCATATCAAGTTAAACATACATATGATTTAACATCTGAATTAGATCCACTAACATAACAAAACTAGCATATGAAGCATCATTATGAATCGATTGTACATAAGCCTGCAACTAACATAGATTTACAACATAGGTAATATCATAGCAGTCAATGATTCACAACCACAAACTTGTGAATAAATTGATGTCATAAAAAAAATGAATCAAGACATATGTGATTGGTCATATAAAATAGATCCACAACATGAATTAACAAGACTGTCATATGTGCACAAACAAAATATAAGTAACGTCACATGATTCAACCGGCATGTTCTTGTAATCCAAATTGTAAACTTATCCCAATTAAATTAACAATTACTTTGTGAATGAAATTGTACTCACAAACAAAAGGAAAGTCATGAGTTCTGCGATCTGTATTCTGTAATTGATTAGCGTTCCCTTGATGTAGACAAATTTTGATTTAGATTAGACTTGAGTTGAATTGAATTGTTGCAAAGCTTCTTCTAGTTGGTAGTGGCTACTCTATGTTGCAGACTGATAGCATGACGACCATGGATTTAATTTAGTTTAGGTTTTAGGGTTTGAGGTATTAGGTTGCTTTTAAAGAGATTTAGAATAATATAGGCCATTGGATCCACAAGAGCAATCAGAACCGTCTAGACTAGATAGAGTTATCCCAAAGACTCAGCAACAGGTCAGGAATGACTCAGCAAATGTATTAATAACCTTCTATTTTAACGTTAATGTACCAAATGTTCACCCTTTCTACAATTTACATATTTCTTATTTGTGACAAATTCCATATGTAAATTATTCCCAATTTAATTATGCCATAATTATCCTTTTAATTACGCTCACAATTAATGGTATACTAAATATACCATTCCATGAACCATCCATGCCATGTAATTTTCATGTTTATCCTTTATATTTACATGTAAATTATAAATCAGTTATTGTCAATTATATATTCTCCCTTTATTGTATATATTAATTACCCATATATAAATATCTATTTATACATGCATAAATCTTTCTTACCTTTAATTTGTCACAAAAGCCAATCAGGGAAGGCGACATGAAAAAAAACAATCATTGACAACAAAAAATGCGCCACGTATGCCTCATGATGCGTACACGTCATATATATATATATATACACACACACACACACACACACACATATATATATATATATATGTGTGTGTGTGTGTGTGTGTGTGTGTATATATATTCTTATTTATTTTCTTATTTTTTTTCTCTTTTTATCTATCTTCCCAATTACCCATTTTCACACTAAACCACTTTTTGAACTGCGTTCACACTAAGCCGCTTTTAAGCCATTCTCCTAAAACAAAAATATGGCGCTGGCGGGGATCGAACTCTGTACCCCTTGTATGCAAGTCACATGTTCCAACCAAATGAGCTACTAAGTCTTTTGCTTACAACCCTTAGAACAATGCTAAACATCATTCTTTTGTCATTCCACTTTTTTTCCATGTTTTGCTGCAACATTAAATTTAAGGGTATCTTTTTCATACGGAGTCCAACTTACGCAAACTCGGACTCTATCTCAAGCAGAATTCAGAGATGAACGCAATGGCGCAACCCGTTTCACCTGATTATTTTTCTAAAAATTAATTGTACCTTGATTTTTTATTTTTATACTCATAGAAAATACGGGGTGTTACATTCTCCCCTCCTTAAAGGATTTCGTCCCCGAAATCTTCAAGTTAGGAAGAATGTGTCATATCATCCAATCATCCATCTACTCAACCATCGGGCACAAGCATCCATTGTCCTTAAGAGACTTCTAATGCTTTCATGTTTACATGCATAGTGTGTGTACATGTCCTTATCCAATGCAAAAATCAGGCGGTCTACTGATTCAGTTGACCTCCTTAATGCGAACCATGATAGTGCCATGCGTCCATTATGTATGCAAAAGATTCCTAATGATACATATTATTTCTACACGCGTGCACAACCATTCATCCGAATGCAGCATCCATATGATAATACAACCTTGATACATCCAATAATTTAAATATGCACACATATTAATATGCAATATGAGAGTGATTGAGCCGATCTAGTGCCTAATGTGTGTGTAAATGCATCCACTAGCAAACACTTGCATCCACCAAACATAACATGTCTCAAACACATGTTTACACCCATTAGTTTCTACCTAAAGGTTGAAGACTCGATCGATAGGATACAGCCGAGGGATAGAGCGAGTAAAACAAAAGCTCTGTTCCCATTAGACATCGGTTAAGAGAATAATTCCTTAAGTATCAACCCCGAAGACCGAAATCAACATCAGATTGACACTCAGAGAATTACCCCCATTAACAAATGTCAAAACTGGAAATCTATTTCACGCTTCGAGTAAAAAACCCTATCCTTTTCAGAAATATTCAGATACTTACAGACTACTGGTACAGATCAGATTATCAAATGATTCTTAAGAAACTAAGCATGATAAAACCCCACTATATCCCACAAAACCCAGAATTTATGCGTCATCTTGGAGCGATGTGAGACTTCAAGAATTGCCTTCCTCAAGCTCTCGTCTTGCGGTATGCAAAGTCTCCCATTTTCTACAACCAGCCTCTCTCATCTATAGCGTATCTACAAAGATGGCTCAAAGACTCCCCTCCTATAAGCTTGCCTACTATCTCAACCAACTGTGGGTCATCTCGCTGTGCCTCTCCAACCCGACGCAAAAGTGTAGGTTGCACCTCTAGCGATGCCAACAAATCCGGGTACATAATCGACAGAGGGTCTGAAGTCAAAGGTAGATATATACTCCAAACTCTGCCGCTCTACGAACAAGGGACTCAAAGCCAGCCTCTTCTACTTAAGGCGTCAACTATAACGTTACCCCTGCTAGGGGTATATGCGATCTCGAAATCGTAGGATGCTAAAAACTCCATCCACCATTGCTGTCTCAAGTTTAGATTTTTTTGAGAGAACAAGTACTTTAGCGACTTATGGTCTGTAAACAACTCAAATTTTTCGCCAAGCAAATAATGACGCCAAGACTTAAGCGCAAAAACTATGGCAGCCTACTCTAAGTCGTGGGTAGGGTAATTCTTGTCATGGACCTTCAACTGTCTTCAACCATAGCATATCACCCTTCCTTCTTGCATTAAAACTGCGCCAAGCCCTGTCCCGCAGGCATTGGTATATACTGTGAATGGCTTACTCCCATCTGGTAAAACTAAAACTGGAGATGTCGTCAAAGCCCTCTTCAAACACTCGGTTGCGTTCTTAGGAATCTTCCAATCTTGGATTGTCACCACCTTTGCGGTATCCACAGCTATCCCTTCCTTAGAGACCATGTGTCCTAAAAACCTCACTTCTTTTCTCCAAAAATGACATTTGGAGAACTTAGCTTTGAGTTAATGTGCTCGTAAGGTCTCTGAGACTTCCCTAAGATGTAAGGCATGCCCTTCCTTGCTTCTAGAAAAATCAAGATATCATCCACAAAGGCTACCACAAACTTGTTTAGAAACTCCCTAAACACCCTACTCATTAAGCCAAAAAAATATGCGTGTGCATTCGTCAAACCAAAAGGCATGACGAGCAACTCGAAGAAACCGTCAGGAGTTCTAAATGTTGTCTTATCTATGCTGTCTTCAGCCACCCTTAGCTGATGAAATCCTGTAGCCAAATCCAATTGCGAGAAAACATAAGCACCAACCAACTGATTGAATAAATCGTCTATCTCGCGCCTCGGGGGTAAACCCCGAACTTCATCGAAGACGTCGCCATACTCACGGACCGCCCGAACAGATTCCAAATCATCGTTGGACGCGTTAAGGGATTCTAGGTAACTACATATCACCGGACCCCTAGGGCCACAAGAAATATCAAGGATCTTTCCACAATGAGTCAACAATCTAAATACCCTTCTTTCACAGTCTAGGATGGCACCATACCTGGCTAGCCAATCAATGCCTAGAACTAAGCCGTAGCCCACGAAGCCAAGAACAAAGGCGTTGAATTCAAACCCAATGCCCAAGATAGACACTCTCAAATGCCGACAAATCATTGAAAGATGAGCCGAACCACCAATAGGATTTGAGACTACAATGGGATCCGTAACTAGACTAGTATTTAGGTGCAGCGTTTCAACTAACGAAGCAGATACAAACGAGTATGAAGCGCCAGAATCAACAAAGTTTGAACATGATGATCAAAAATAAAAACCAAACTTTCAACCAAGATATTTCTACCTCTATCAGGTATGCCATCCGTGAGGGAACGCGTCTTCCCTCCAGAATATCTTGTAGTTTGTCCTTACCTTTGCCTTTTGCATCTTCGGACAATCCTATTAAGATGTCATGTTTCCCCGTAACGATAACAACTAGTCTTTTTCTTCGTTCCAACGTCTTTATTTAAGTAGTCAGGTATTTCACAAGTGTGGCCCTTCCTTTTCTCTTGGCCCCTTGTTATCCTTACCCCCTTTCCTTGGATCTACTTCCTTTATGTGTCCTATCCATGTCTCTCCTGCACATTCTCCATTCGTGACCTCCCACCAAAATGAGGCTTCATCCTTCATTAACCTTGCAGCTGGTTGAACCTTCCTCCCATCGTCTATCTTAAAGGTACCAACAAGTTCTCCACTTCCTCCTAGATTTGACAAATGTCCCAGTCCCATGAAGCGGCTTTCTGCTCATCGTACAGAAGTTCTTACATATCCTAGAAAAAGCATCTATACGTGGAGGAAGAAACTAAAAAGGGAAAGGGGAAGAGATTCGAAGCAAAGAATCGAAAGAAAGATATATGGCGTTATGTTTATCAAAATAAACTTTTCTCTTTAAAATACTCTCCTTAAAACATATTTTTGAAAGTATTTCTTTATAAAAATGCTTTTGAAAAATAGTTTTTTTTTTCAAAATCTCATATCTGTTCTGGTAACCTTCAGCTCTGATACCACGTGTAACACCCCACGTCCATTAATGTCACTCACAAAGGGAATGCGTTAACTTCTATGGAGCGTTTTAAGTGTGTATAGAACAGAAACTTAACAACAAGACAGATATAAAACAATACTTAAAAATTTAAAACTTCATTCATTGCGGTGGTAAACAAATAAGTTTGGTTACATCATCCAAAACCAAAGACTAGAGTCAAGTACATAATATCCATCTTGACAAAATTAGAGTACATAAAATAAAAAGCATAAATCCCAAAGTAGATAGCCATAAAGAAGATGAGCTGAAACTTTACTTTCAGCAATCCAAGCTTTTCCAAAAGAGAGAGAAATAAAGCAATCCAAATCAAGCTCCACTAGCACTAGTCCTACCCTGAGAACCTGGGGACCGGGGGAAGGAAGAAAAGAGGCGAAAACAAAGGGGGTCAGACATAAAGTCTGGCGAGTATAATAACTTTAACAATGTAATTATTAAAGTAACTAGGATAAGGCATAAGCTGGAAAAACAAGGAATGACTGCGAACAAAATGGGCATGGCAAGGCAAACAAGAGGAATAAGATAACGTTAATTGCGCCTCCAACACTATAGGATAATTACCATATTGCACCAGTACTAGTCACCCAAAAAGTTGATCCCGCCTACTGAATATAATAATCATAATAGTAGTTTCGTGTACCTCTAGATGTCTTCATAGGTGCCGCCAGCTCCTATCTCTACTAGTTGTACCTGTTACCCTCCCCTTTTCTAATCACAATGTTTATAATATGGTAGTTGCACTCCTAGCTGCCGTCATAGGTGCCGCCTGCTCCTATCTCCGCTAGTCGTACCCACTACCTTTCCCATTCGATCGGCTCCCTAACTCGTAGATACCCGTGCTGGTCCCACAATGGGTTGTATCACTCCCCAAAGAGGCAACCCAATACCACCAGAGATGCACGGCTTATACCTTCACGATGCAACAACATCTTACCTACCAGTCTGGGCCCACACACGCACATGACCCCGTTGGACTTGCGTTGCCACCGCTAACCCGTTTTGACCTCTTACAATCAAATCCAATAAGCGTGTCCCGTCCTCGACTTGGGTCGAGCTCACAAAAATACTAAATGGGTTACTGGTTTGAAAAGGGCCCCCATGCGTTACACAAGCTTTCCACCTATGCTTGGTCCGCACTAAGGTTTCCCACTTAACCCCTTTCTTATTCATGTCTTCTTATATGTTTCCATTTGGTTAAGTGTTTCTAATCGTATTTCACACGCCACCCAAGGCACCCACTTAACCCCCATGCCCCACTTACATGTTTATCTTGGTTAAGTGTTTCTAATCGCATTTCACCAGCCACTCAAGGCACCCACTTAACCCCCATGTCCCATTTACATGTTTATCTTGGTTAAGTGTTACTTAATTCATTAAAGACGTAACTCTTGCACGACCTCTCACATTAGATTGGAATTTGTGGTTGTTGGATTTGCCGGGCGGGTCCGCGCAGTCTTATACCACAAACGAGTCCAACCTCGGGTCATTGCAACTTGTTACGCATTTAATTTATGCCTAAGACCTCCCACATTGGACTGGAATTTATGGTTGCTGGATTTGTCAGGCGGGTCCGGGCAGTCTTATACCACAAACGAGTCTAACCTCGTGTCTTAAGCGGTTAATTATTCACATAATTAATTATCCCAAATTTAAATTAACATCCCTATTCAAATTGTCAATCATTTCCGTATTTATTTATGTCCATAATTGTCACCTTAATTATGTCCATCTATTTATGGTATATAAATTATACCAATTAACATTACAAACTAATTATATGTCTTTTAAGGCATTTATGACAATTCACAATATTAAATATTTTAATATTATCCCATTGCCCCACGTTGTACGTTTGTTCATTTAACGTGAAATATACGTTAGACTCGCCATAGTATAAGAAAGGAAACATCACAACATGCATAGCACATAAGTTAGATCTAATTATAAAATTTGCATAGTCAACTATATAGATATAAACATAAAGAGGTGAACTTGCATGTGTGACTATGGTTTTCATCTAAACTTGCATAAACAATGGGTGTGTAACACATATATTTGTACATTTAATCTAGCATATGATTCATATCCAAAATATGTATATTTACTTGCATATTTTATGATGTAAACTTGCATATGAATCTAAACATGTAAATTAAGATCTACATGTAAACTAGCATGAAAGCTTGTGTATAATCCGCATACATACTTGCATATAAATCACATATGTCTTAGCATATACTTTAGATCCAAACTTACATATAAAATAGATGTCATGAATCAAATTAAACGTACAAAGTTGCATATGATTCTCAGTAAACTTGCATGTGATTCATGTATAAATTAACATATCCAAACTTGCATATCAAGTTAAACATACATATGATTTAACATCTGAATTAGATCCACTAACATAACAAAACTAGCATATGAAGCATCATTATGAATCGAATGTACATAAGCCTGCAACTAACATAGATTTACAACATAGGTAATATCATAGCAGTCAATGATTCACAACCACAAACTTGTGAATAAATTGATGTCATAAAAAAAATGAATCAAGACATATGTGATTGGTCATATAAAATAGATCCACAACATGAATTAACAAGACTGTCATATGTGCACAAACAAAATATAAGTAACGTCACATGATTCAACCGGCATGTTCTTGTAATCCAAATTGTAAACTTATCCCAATTAAATTAACAATTACTTTGTGAATGAAATTGTACTCACAAACAAAAGGAAAGTCATGAGTTCTGCGATCTGTATTCTGTAATTGATTAGCGTTCCCTTGATGTAGACAAATTTTGATTTAGATTAGACTTGAGTTGAATTGAATTGTTGCAAAGCTTCTTCTAGTTGGTAGTGGCTACTCTATGTTGCAGACTGATAGCATGACGACCATGGATTTAATTTAGTTTAGGTTTTAGGGTTTGAGGTATTAGGTTGCTTTTAAAGAGATTTAGAATAATATAGGCCATTGGATCCACAAGAGCAATCAGAACCGTCTAGACTAGATAGAGTTATCCCAAAGACTCAGCAACAGGTCAGGAATGACTCAGCAAATGTATTAATAACCTTCTATTTTAACGTTAATGTACCAAATGTTCACCCTTTCTACAATTTACATATTTCTTATTTGTGACAAATTCCATATGTAAATTATTCCCAATTTAATTATGCCATAATTATCCTTTTAATTACGCTCACAATTAATCGTATACTAAATATACCATTCCATGAACCAATTTATGCCATGTAATATTCATGTTTATCCTTCATATTTATATGTAAATTATAAATCAAATATTGTCAATTACATATTCTCCCTTTATTGTATATATTAATTACCCATATATAAATATCTATTTATACATGCATAAATCTTTCTTACCTTTAATTTGTCACAAAAGCCAATCAGGGAAGGCCACATAAAAAAAACAATCATTGACAACCAAAAATGCGCCACGTATGCCACATGATGCGTACACGTCATATATATATATATATATATATATATATATATATATATATATATATATATATATATATATCTATGTGTGTGTGTGTGTGTGTATTCTTATTTTTTTTCTCTTTTTATCTATCTTACCAATTACCCATTTTCACACTAAACCACTTTTTGAACTGCGTTCACACTAAGCCGCTTTTTTGCCATTCCCCTAAAACAAAAATATGGCGCTGGCGGGGATCGATCTCTGTACCCCTTGTATGCAAGTCACTTGTTCCAACCAAATGAGCTACTAAGTATTTTGTTTACAACCCTTAGAACAATGCTAAACATTATTCTTTTCTCATTCCTCTTTTTTTCATGTTTTGCTGCAACATTTAATTTAAGGATATCTTTTTCATACGGAGTCCAACTTACGCAAACTCGGACTCTATCTCAAGCAGAATATCGAGACGAACGCAATGGCGCAACTCTTTCACCTAATTCTTTTTCTAAAAATTAATTGTACCTTGATTTGTTATTTTTATGTTCACAGAAAATACGGGGTGTTATATTTACTAGTTTACTTCATGGGATGAATAGGTTGGGATTGGGAAATTAAACAAATGATTACTTCGGTAGGGTTCGCTAATCCCGAATAGTTTGGATAAACCATAATTTGGTTTGAATTAATATCCAAAGGAAGATTAAAGAATAAATTTAAAGAATTTATCATTGATAAAATTAATGGGAACCTTCCCCAAAGGATATGAATATTTAAATAAAAGAATATTCAGAATTGGAACGAGGTGTATGTTGTGTTTTTATAACACTTGTTTATAAGATACGCGACTTATTCAGAAAGTCCGGGTTTATCCCATTCTGAATAACTGATTCGACGATATGTCGACGATGAAGACGGTGGTTGAAGACCGGAGGTCTTCACATTGTTTGGATGATTACTAATGTCTTGATTGGGTTGTACACCCAAGACAAGGTAATAAGTGGTGATCGTCCAGACGTACTTGGAGATCGACCGGATATGCAAGGACCTCTCTCCTGTATTGGACATATGGGACGAGGAATAAGGTGCCTCCTGTTTTGTTTAGACCCAGAACAGACTTGCATGGATGTGTGTTTGACAATGGACTTCATTTTGTGTGATTGATGGACATCAGTTGCATGGCGTGAATTTCCAGTGTGGCATGCTAAGATGCAAATGATTAAGGCTTCTGCTGAAAAGCAGAGTCTTGTGGTTGATGATCAAAGCACGAGTTTAATATAGCATAGCTTTGTGTATAGCGTTAATTCGCGAGCCTCGCCCCCCAGTGTGAACCAGAAACGGGAGGGGACATCAGGGTGGACATGTGTTTCCTTCTAGCTAGGAGTGGTGTCTGGATTTTGCATGCCCAGATGTTTTACTTTTATAGATGATGGGTAGCGAGGCGCCTCAGATATATCTGCACTGCGGGGCCGATGGATGGTATGTTCTTTATACAGACCAATTTTTCGCCCCATAGGGTGGGGAAACGCAGTGTTCAGGCATTTTAATCCACTCAGTGTGGACCGACCCTGACGATCCAAGTGTCGATGCATTCTGATCCTGAGACATGGGCTAGATTGTCTCGAAGCGGTAAGGACGATCCCTTGCCTTGGTTCACAGATGCAAATCCAACTTCCAATACGTGACATTTCGGTTTTGATTGTAGAGTCTAGTATAGGCGACATGACATATGGTACCCATTCCGCCTAGGATTGATACATTTATATTTGAAGTTGTTTTATACACTATACACTTATAATAGTATCAAATGATTTGTTTTAAACGTACCAAGCATGTTTGGCTATTATAAGGGAAAATTCTATCCTCCGGCTTGGGTTGCATTGTGTGATGAGACCTAGGTCTTATAATAGCTTCATTTTTCCAAAAACCACTGCGATGTTTATTCAATGCACTGGTATTCTTGGGAGGAAACCCGTTCCGTGTTATACGGCGTGGTCCCTTGATATACTCCATTTTAAAGAAAAGTTTTAAATAATTTTTTAGTTCTCATACCAGTCATATGACTGACCTGGAGTTTATTGTTTTAACCTAAACTCTGGGTGCCCCTATTTTCCACACGGGAAGCTAGTAGTTTTGGTTTTAAAGATTTGTATTCACAGGATGCTAGTTTACAGTTGGAATGATATTCGGAAAGCTCTTTGTCCATATATTCCTTTCAGTTGTGTTTGTATTAGTTTTTCGCTGCTATGTGTTAAATGTAATTTGTAAATCTCTGATATTTTATTCTGTATATTATTCATATATACTCTGGAATATTCTTGTATTATGATGGAATTGTTTTAATAAGCAATGAGATGTTCTTTTGTTTGTGTTCTGATTTGTCGTGTTCTCAACTCAATCCGGGCTTTCTTTTATGGGGAAGTTCGGGTCGTTATAGAAGAATATCTCCTTTATTAAATGCTTTCTTCAGTGTCCTTATTTTTACATTTCTTGACCTAATAGTTGACTCTATAAATGTGCTTTATGTCTGTAACACCCCGCCTCCGCTAGGGTCACTCGCAAAGGAATGCACTAGCTTTAGAGGGGCATTATTGGTAAACATGCACAGAAATATCACAAGACAGAACATATAAAATAGCGGAAATAAAATCGAACTTTCATAAACATGAATACATAAGGTCTAAGCCTTTTACACCAGAGTACATCAAAACCTGTCTTGCAATAGTAAAGAAGCATAAAGACTTTTTCATAAATTATTCCCCAAATAAAAACAGTAAAGTAGCCATAGCCAGGAAAAGTCCAAGCCATCCATGATGACCTTCAAGCCGAAGAAGTCCGAACTAAACAGCAGTGTTTCCTCCCTGTAACCTGGGGGGTGGGAAACAGAAGAAAAGAGGCGAAACAAAACGGGTCAGTCAAAAAGACTGAGTAAGCCCTATCTACTATTAGTATAAAAACTAGTAAAGTTAACTGACATGAGAAACTGAGATGAACATAAGCATGATAACAAGATAGATAAGCTAAATCAAAATAACAGGATGAACTACTGAACTCAGATAAACTAGGGTGTCGTGATAAACTACGGTGTCAAGATAAAACAAGGTATCACATTGTCAGGTTTCTATCAAGTATAATATCCCAAGATATCTATCGCGTATAACGTCCCATGGCATCTATCCTGTATATCTGCTCTGCACCTACCATACTAGTACCCCAACTGTATTACGTGTTATCCGTGAATGACCCTTACTCAAAAGTCGTGTAATGGTCCATGTCAACCTAATATGCCGCATATATAGGTTACTCAACTCATATGTTTCTTTCCATGTATAAGTTCATTCCTTTGCCGTAGGCTGTACGGGCTTTCCCATGTAAACGGTTTATCCTTGAAGTTGTTTTGGACTGCAACCCTTGATCTAGTTGTGTTTCCTTACCATGAACTATCGCGCGTCCACTTAGGATTTATGCCACCTAGGACCGCTAGGGATTATGCTACCTAATGAACGTTTCTGTGTCTCGGTTTGGGTTTTGGCCACCTAGGACCACTAGGGATTACGCCACCCGTCAACCGCGCCCTTGATCCCACGTATGTATCGTGAATCGTTTTCCATGTCTAGATGCACATGTTCCCCAATGTGCCATCCGAGTTCCGTGCCGGGGCAAATCAAGAAATACGGAACTCGGTCGGGAGCTTTAAATCGTCTGCCGATGCAGATATCAAGGTCTGTTTTTGTACCCGTGGCTATGGTCCCACGTGACCCCTCCCTCAACTACTGAAAGGCAATCCAAGAAAAATCATGTATAAGAACCACTCCACGGCCCCACTATAGCCCACTTTCCTACGGGCCAACCTCACCCATGACTCGATAGCAAGCACATGGTCTGTTGGGGGTTCCCTGCCTTTCCGCACGTACACGATTGACTAAAGATGGTAGGTAGTCGGCGATGCGCTATCCAGGGCAAAAACAAGAATCGTCGACTCCACGCTAATCCATCCCAGTCTTTAGGTTGCTCGCATAGCAACCAAGGCATACTCTTGGTCCTTCTAACGCAGACCTTAACCTCTCATGGGCCTAGTATAATTACCTGGCAGCCCACAGAGGGATCCCAAGAATATCCTCACGTCCCCCGAAGCTTCCACTTCGGCACCTAGTGCGTTGGAACTTTTATCCAAGTCAGATAACTTGCTCCCCATCGTATACTAAGTGATGACCTACCGTATCAGGTTACTCATAGTTTTGAGAATTAGTCCTATGTCCTTAGCTAAGAATTATTACTTAGTTACCCTTAACTAAGGTTTACCACTTAGCTTCCTTTCCCGTTATCCTTGATTAACCACGGTTTTCTACCTAGTTCTTCTAGCTAGGGTTTGTCTATTGGGTTAAGTGTTATCATTCAAGTACATGACTTAACCCGCCCACGAATCACGTCAAAGATTGGCTAAGTATTTAAGTTCAAGACTTAGTCCCACAAGTTGGTTAAGTGTACCCAGAGGCTCATGACTTAACCCTATCAAGTCAAATTGGTCAAGTACTAGCTTACCTTAATCCTATCAAATTATCTTGCTAGATCGATTAAGCATAGATTATCTTAATCCCATCAAATTATCGAGTCGGATTGGTTAAGTATAGGTTGGCTTAGCCCCATCCTCTAATCGTACTACAATGGTTAAGTATATTCTAAAAAGGTCTTGTGACTTAACCTTATCAGGTCCGCGTATTAGATTGGGTAAGTGTAAGTTACTTAACCCCATCAAATCATCGTGTATAATTGGTTAAGTATAAGTTGCTTAACCCCATTAAATTATCACGTTAAGTTGGTTAAGTATTGGTTACTTAACCTCATTGAATTACCGAGTTTAAATTGGTTAAGTGTTTAACTTAGCCCCATCGAATTACCGTGGTTAGATTAGTTAAGTGTGGATTACTTAACCCCATCTAATTACCGTGTCGGATTAGTTAAGCGTAAATTACTTAACCCCATCCCCTAATCATCTTGTATGGTTAAGTGTCATTAAGAAAACTTACTTAACCTTGCCAAATTATCATGTTGGATTGATTAAGTGTTGGTTAACTTAATCCCCGTCCACTAGTCGTATAAAAATGGTTAAGCGTCATTAGGCAAATCAAATCACTTAACCTACCCAACCTTGTCATGTTTTGTTAAATATCATTAGCCTAACCAATTTACTTAACCCATTTACCCATGTCATATTTGGTTAAGAGTCATTAATCAAATTAACTTAACCCTATCATGTGGCATTAATTACTTAATGCACCCCAACCTCTCACATTAGACTTTGTTGTGGTTACTAGTTAAGCCGGTCGGTTCCGGGTAGCTTTACACCACAACTTGGTCTAACCTCGGGTTCAAGCACAACATGACCAACTTCTCACATTGGGTCCTATTGTTTGCAACTACTAGTTAGGCCGGTCGGTTCCGGGTAGTTTTACGTTGCAAACTCAACCCAACCTCGAGTTGGCCACTTTCATGTTTAGTCTAGTGTCATGTTCATAGTCAAGTTTTCAAGCAATTGGGTAGACCTAACTTAATAGGTAAATTCCCAATGGGTAGACCTAACTTAATAGGTAAATTCCCAAGCTTATGTTTTTATGCATACTTACATGCCAACTTCCATGTTATATTTCAAGTCATGTTTTCAAGTATAAACCCATGTCATATTTAACGTTACACGTTGTCATGTTTATACCCATTTACCCACATCATGTGCATGTCATTATGTTTTCCCATAATGTGACCCCAACGCTTTTAAGCTCGCATATACGTTCGCAACAACGTAATGGATTAAAAGAAGAGACTTGACAAAGGCATGACAAAAAAATGGATATTAAGCCACAAGTTAATCATGGTGGCAAATGAGGCACAAATGTGTTCATTAGCTTGCATGTTACATTCTTAAACCTCAAAAACATGCATCAACCCAAACTTGGTACATAAGCGAATCATGGTGACAAAAGACATGGAATGATGGCTAGAAACTCGCATATATCATCATATAAGGATTATGACTTCATATGCAAGTTGACATAATGATTATGAAGATTCTCATGTTGCATAATGCAACATTTCAACATAAAGGTTGTGGCTTTTAGTTCATAAGATCAAGATAATGACTTCATAAACTTGCATAACATGATAGCATGCATCATTCTAATTAATCAAACCCAAACTTTCAACATGAACATTTAACTTCATAGTTAATATCTAAGAGTAGGGAAGGGCTTACATAGCTATGAAGGCACAAATCGAAATGCAAAACAAAGATTGTGATGAAGCCTATGCATGCCATCACCCAAAAACCCAAAGATGAACACTCCAAATCAACAAAAATACCATCTTTATGAACAAAGATCAAAGCTTTTGCCTTGAAATCAACTTGAGAAGCTCTCATACTAACATAGGGACTCTCTAATACTCTCATGATCATGAAACCTCTCATAGAAATGAAGTGGAGGCTAGGATAGTTGAGTGGAGGCCATGAGAGTAGCAATTTTGCCATAGTTTAGTTGCATGAATGAATAATGAGGGTTTAGGGGTAGGTTAGGGGCTTATTTATAGATTAGGCAAGTGTTTTAGGCCATAGGATTAAACCTAGATTCAATCCAAGCCACCAAAGTATGTCTTGGGGAAGAAGTCAAGTGTAGGAACCATCTAGGGCCTTTAGATTAAAGATGAACCATGAGAACCATCCAAATGCAAAATCTGCATTTGAGCGAATCGGCCCACGGGTTGACAGCCAAACACCCTGGATTAACCCCTAGTCGACCCAGCGAGCTCGGGTCGACCTCAAAAATGGGCCGGTTCGGTTATTCCCCTCTCCCAATTCGCTGTTTTGAACATTTTTGCATATATATTTATTTAATTTTCAATTATATATATATATATATATATCAATATATATATATTTCTCTGCGCAACCCATTTCACTTAATTAAGTATACTTTAATTTGGGAATTTTTCGTGAAACTTCGCGAGGCCATATCTTGGTCATACGGACTCCGATTTTCGAAAACTCGGACTCTATTTCGCGTATTTTTCCGAGACGAACGCAATGGCATAGCCCGTTTCCCTTGATTCAGAATTTACAGTTTAATTCTGCCTCCATTTATGTTATAATAGGTTATTGAAAATACGGGTTGTTACAATGTCCATATTATTCGTTAAATGACACTCATTCTTAAAGACATTTAATTCTTTATTCAAGATTTAATATTCTTTACATAAATTGTCTTAAATATATTTTCCATTTCAAATAATTTTTTTCATATTGACCATTTAGTGCTCTTTCAAATTTCGCATTTTCGTATTTATTACTATGGAAGTTTATTCCATTTAACAAAACTTATACTTCCGAATTTCCTTAAAACCCAAGATATTGTTATGTAATGGACATAAATTCATTCATATTACTGGTTATCCTATTACAAATTCTTTATATTTATTTTATCATCCCATAAATGATAAATAAGCCACAAATTAATCCTTATTCATTACCTATTAAATAGGGAGTTTCACTCCTTCTTACATTTCTAACTTTGTGGTACTTGCAATCCTTATGCGCTTATAAGCTTCTAAATTGGTAAGGAAGCTACTAAATTACAACATGGTTTCTATGGTATTTCTAGAAATTAATGTCATTTCTTCATCGAAGGACCTATAGATATTATTTTCTAAAGATATATCTACCTTAAATATATATGTATACACTTATATATAGCAAAACTTTTGAAAATCCTTTTTAAAAATAATAAGTACGTCTCTCATACGTATATTTCCCGTAATCTGTTAACCTATGCTCTGATACAAAATGTAACAACTTGCCCAGAATGGGCATAAACTACGACCCAAAAAAGACCGATCAAAACTTAGTGATGTTCTAAATGGATTCTTGGTTCCTATAAGGAATTACTTAAAACAAAAATAAAGTAGAAAACCAAACGAAACTCAAATCTCTTATAGTGGAAGGAATAAAAATATAGTACTAGAAAATAGATGTACCATTAAAAGAAAGCACCATAATGTAGCTTTCATAAATATATTAATAGTCATAAACGGGTACATCAACATAATATTGATATTTATCCCATAAATACAAAAGTACTGCCAACATAAATAATAATAAATATGGATCCTCCATCGTCAGGCTTCATGACTCCATCGATCAAGGAAGTAATATCATATATTGTCTATTGTCATGTTATCATGTTAAGAGGAGGGAGGTCAAAACATAAAGTTCCGGTGAATGGAAGATCACATAAGTTTTAATGAATAACTATTTCCTATATTCGGCAGTATAAATTCTTCGCATTATGTATACGCCATTCAACACACAATAAACTGTTTTAATTAATCAGGTGGACTACCTTATAGTCACTTAATGCGTACATTGCTTATTTAAGGGTAGATTCTCTATGATGACATAATACCCAATGAGGTGGACTACCACTAGTCACTTAAGGCCATCACTTAATATCTATTGTTGGGTGGATTCCTATATCACTTTATACCCTTTGGTGAACCATAATCACTTAAGACCTCGTCTTATAATTGTCAATGCTATTAAATTTTCTCTCCATTTTAATATGAGAAATAATAATCTACCACTTAATATTGGGCTAAGGTAGACCCTTATCGTCATTTAAGACTCCCTCGTCGGACATTTGCGTTACTATTTAGCTGGTATTATAAGTGAATTCCTAGTCACTTAATTCTTCCTTTAGAAGTCGGTTACTCGTGCATGATCGATTGAACTCTTAGTAGCCCATCCCTAGGTCAACCCTCACTTAGCCCTTAGATAAGAAGAAGACACTTTTTAAAAACTGCCCTACTCATATGCCATCATTTACTGGGACCATTTAATACCATACAAGAGAAAGGCGAACCCAATAACCATTTAAGATCTAATAAGGGTGGGTCCCATGACTTTGGTCCAAAACTAAGGGGTGAACCTTAGGAACAGACCTAGTCTTAACCATTTAGTACCCAACAAGGTAGGTCAACCACTTAATACCTTCTCAAGGCAGGCCTACTTCACACACAAATATATATATATATGTATATATATATATATATATATATATATGCACACACACTAGACATCTCAATTTAAACTGACCACTTAGAGATTTTCCATTAGCAGGTCAGTTCCGGGCATGATTCTACTACAAGTTGAGCTAAACCTCATGTCTTGGTGTAATAATTATAATGAGCCATGACACCTAGACATCTTACATTAACTAGTTTAACTTGTAGACGCTGGGTTTGTCGGTCAGTTCCGAGCAGGCTTTTATTACGTGCAATTATTAACCTTATGTCTATATGTCATTAATTATAATTAAAGCCATTAACTCACACACATACAAATTCCTATAGGGACATTTAAATTCCTAATTAACTAATTTAAACGTATTTAGTACGCACCTAATACACATCAATATACATCAATTATGTTATAAATATATAGTAATAAATAAGGCGTAAATCACGCGTATGTAAAGGAACGTCCTAATTCGTTTGTAATGTCAATCTTTGCATATAATAAGGGTATACAATTTTTTTCCCTGTTTTTTTCAATCATAAGAAAAAGGTATATACACATTCAAATAACAGGGAAATGATAAACATTCGTTACATAACTTGTAACCAAGGTTAGAGTGATTATCCTAATAAAAAATAGAGACAAGGTGCAGTATTTTGTAATACATATGTAAAATCCCCTTTTTGGTACTAATTCACTTTTTATATAATTTTCGTAAACAAAATCTTAATACTTTAGCGGCTTGCAAATAATACATTCAAACAATCTATTTTGAAAATAGATGTTTAAACCTATTCAATTCATAATACTCAAGTTCTTAAGCTTTTGCAACAAAAATACATATATATGAATTTAAATATCTACAATGAAGTATATTAGACCATCTTCAAGAATTATACAAACACCTATATGTCTTTTCTTTCATTACATCAATAATCCAAAATCAAATATATTTGATTGACCATTTCCACAAACAAACATAAATATTGAGGGATTTGGAGCATTCGATATTTTTTGTTTTAATAACTCCAAATCCGTTTTAGGCACAATAATTCAAATTTTACATTATCGTAATATAGTAAATGGCAAACTTATGAAAATTGCACTCATAGAGATTTGGAGAAGAGATTTGGTGAATATAATGTAGAATAACCTAAAATCTGGATTTCTGCCTTCGGAACATATTCCAGCTCTCACTATTATATATATATATATATAGACACACACAAGGAAATCAAAGTCTAGAAATTCATATATACAACACTTAATTCTAGAGTATGTATATATATATATATATAAGAATTTAGAATCCAGAAAGATAGAATAACATTAGAAGGGAGAAGAGAAGCCTAACCTAAAATTTTGGAATTAGAAAATGGAGAGACAAAGTGGAGGCGTAGAAGAATGAGGTGTAGGGAGTGGCTAAAGGGTCTTTTTTATAGGTTCAAGTTTGTATGCAGACCATCGGATTATTTAAAATTAATCTGAAATGTCCATTGTTTGCAAAATTATAAATAAATCCAAATAAAACCAGTCCATGCTCCACCCATCATACGAAGGGAGGCCGACCCCCTCTGTAGAAGGGAGGTTGAGCCCTAGGTCTACACACCTTCTAAAGGTGCGGTCGAACCCCTTTCTGGGATTGAGGCAGGGAATTTGTTTCCCTATATGTGATGGCCCGCCCCACACCAGCCGACATTTCCAATGAAAGTGCACTGTGCTAATGTCCGACTAGCACGGGACGGTCGCCAAAGAAAGGAAAAGAAAGAAATTTGAACTAACAATGAACCTATAGAATGTCTCACAGCACATAGGATAAAATATAATAATAACATAGCTTTGACATAAAACAGGCGAGACAGTGCATAAGCTGAAAACTAAACCATCATAGCAGCGAAAATTCAAAATACAGCTTATCATCCAAACCAACATTATTACAACTTTGAAATACTGTCTCTAAAGCAAAAGAAAGAGGTAAACTACTAATTCCCAAAGTAGTGACCAGCAACAACACAGGGAGAATATATATATATATATCATACGTGGAAGCCTCCTGCTCGTCTCCGGTACAGCTCCTCGTGCATAATCACCTGACCTGTCTCTAATCTGCCCGTTTAAGAGCGCCCAGAGTAATAAGAAGAGACATAAAACTCTGGGTCAGAAAAAAGTCTGGTATGGGCGATAAGCAGCAAAAACAGAACAATAACAGGTATACATAACCATACATGAACCTGGACCTGCAACCAAAGAGTTAGCACAACAGGATGTACAATACTCTAAGGTGACACTAACACATGGTGTGAAAATAAAGGGGAAGGGGGTGTGCATGTCATGGTGATAGAAAACATCAAACATAGCAATTATCCTTGCATCTCTCACTCAGTGCGTGAAGTATACAATATCCACCACTTTAATCACCCAATTACTTTGTTACGATCACTCTGCCCTATGGAGTCATGACGGCTCCACTGCACTGATCCGTAACCACTAATACTTTGCTATGTCCACTCTGCCCCATGGAGTCATGACAACTCCACTGCACTGGCTCATAGCCTTGCTACGATCACATTGCCCCATGGAGTCAAAACAACCCCACTGCATTGATCCATAACCACTAATCCGTCTCTCAGTGGCGAGTCAAATCTATTGACATCGATAACCCCTTTGCACATGTCCCGCAGCAAATTCCAACTCGTGAAGTTAACTCGTTGATTTCCATCTGGATCTTGAGTTACAACCTCCTATTTGGACTACCTTTGCATCTCGGGTTTGGTCTCCTCTGGATCGGTTCGGAATACAGCTCCATTCGGTTCGGTTCGGTCCTTCTGAAGTAGTACGGTTCGTGATCATCACTGTAAGGCGGGTCGGCTTCCCCATCCAGGTCGGTTCGTGATTCTTACTCTAGATCGTCGGATCGGTTCGGTGGTGCAACCATGGTTCGTGGTCCACGAAGCAGTTCGGGTCGTGCCCCCTAGAGTGGTTCGCATCGGTTCTTGCTCCTTCCACTGGGTCGGGTCGTGTCACCATATCAAGGTCGTAGCTCCAATTCAACTCGGTTCGGAGGAGGTGGTTCGGGTCGGGGACTTCTGGTGTGAGCGGTTCGTAATACATGAGGCACGAGCGGGTCGGTTCGTGCTTCCTTCCCCCGATCTGATCCGGTTCCTGCGCCATTTTCCTGCAACTTTTCCAGCGACTATTTTATGCCACACGATGGCGTTTTCGACCATTTTAACTGTTCTATGCAATCACAAATCATACCAAATAGTCATAGCAACATGTATAAACAACCATAAACACCAAAACAATGATTATAGCCTGTTTATTTGGATCAAACATACCCAAAACCCATGTTTTCCCCTTAATCCCCTTAATCATGATTTAACCATAGGATTAGCAAACTTAATCCAAATTAACCCAAATTTTTTTCAAAGCCCTAAAATAATATTTTAGAATTTTTACATATTTTTCCAAAATTTTAACATGCATAATGTTGCTAATTAACACTAATCACCCCTAGTTAGCCGTAATTAGTGAAAAACAATGCAAATCACTCACCTTAGCTACAAATGAATTATAGATCTGAACTTCCCTACTATTTTGGGTCGAATTCCTGTGCAACACAGAAGTTCCAACTATGATTTGGTTTTGATTTGCCTTGATTTGATGTTGATTAGGCTAATATATGCTTAAACGGTGATTTGGGGGTGATTTAGAAGCTGGAGGCCATTGTTAGGGTTGAAGAGAAGTAAGTGGCGGCTGAGAAAATGATAAATAAATCGTTTCCTAACTGATTTCAGCCTTCCCATAACCCTAATCCCGAAATGGGTTAAGGGCCTAGCTGCTAATCACCCAAATTAGGCTCGGTCAAGCTGTTTTTCACCTTCCTAACCTTATTTCAGCCATATCTCCCAAACGGTAAGTCCGTTTGACACATGTGACCACTCTACGGAAAGGTAAACCATCATCCGAATCCAATGGAATTGGTTTCAAGTCAAAACTCTTTACCAATCAAAAGTTATAGGCGAAACAAGATTCGCCAGGGGCAAAATAGTCATTTAAAATCGGCAAAAATCGTGGACATGGGAAATGACCCCAATAGTCGTTCCCCAAAGTTACACGACTATACGACCTCGTATGAAAATGAAATAAATATTCTTCAATCCTCTGATGCGTAGAATGTGGGTCGTTACATTCTCCCCCCCTTAGGAAATTTCGCCCCCGAAATTCCTTAACTAAGAAAGAACAATGGGTCCCGCATGCCTATCAATCATTTGCAACAATAAAACAAACATAGCAACATAACAAGCTTATCCTAGTATGCAGTTTGTTAATAAGAGGATAACTAAATGGTCGTTAAAATCTTACCAGGCAAAGAGTTCTGGATATGTCTTCCTTATGCTCTCTTCTGTTTCCCAAGTGCAGCCATTCTCATTCTCGCCCCATTGAAACTTGACTAGTTTCACTGCCTTCCTTCGAAGTTGCTTCGTGTCGTACTAGACAATACGTAACGGCCTGCGATTCCCAACCGCCTCATGTTCTGCTTCAATGTCATCCAACTGATCCGGTGAAATAGTCATATTGGGGTCGTGCACGAACTTTCTTAACTGGGAAACATGAAATACGTTGTGAACTCCCGCCATCTTGTTAGGTAATTCAACTTTATATGCTAAATTCCCAACTTGTTCAAGAATTGGGAATGGATCGACAAATCTTGGTGTTTACTTGCCTTTCCTACCAAATCGAATCATGCTCTTTAACGGAGAAATCTTGACAAACACCAAGTTGCCAATGGAAAAGTTTAAATCTCTTCGCCTCTTATTAGCATAGCTATTCTGCCTATCTTGGGCAGCCTTCATTCGCTGTTGGATAACCTTGATCTTGCCTGAAGTTTCCCTTATTACATCTGGCCCAAGCACAAATTTCTCACCGGTTTCTAACCAACATGATGGTGAGTTGCACGGTCTTCCGTATAAAGCTTCAAACGGAGTCATACCAATACTGGACTAATAACTATTATTATATGCCAATTCAACCAGATGTAAATGATTATCCCATGACCCTCCAAGATCTAATATGCAAGCTCTCAAGAGATCTTCTAATACTCGATTCACCCTCTTTGTTTGACCGTCGATTTGAGGATGGTACGCGGTACTGAGATGTATTTCTAACCCTAAAGCCTCTTGTAAGCTTTTCCATACTCCACTAGTAAACAACGGATCTCGGTCACTCACGATGTTTTTGGTCACTCCATGAAATCTCACTACCTACTTCATATACAGTTCTGCTAACTTAGTTGTTGTTCTATTCAACTTGACGGGTACAAACTTTGCGCTCCTGGTCAATCGGTCCACAATCACCCAAATACTATCATGGCCCGATCTAGTCTTGGGTAAACCATCAATGAAATCCATTGAGACTTGTTCCCATTTCCACTCGGGAATTTCCAATGGTTGTAGAAAAACACTAGGCTTCTTTTGCTCGGCTTTAACTAGCTGGCAGTTCATGCATTTGGATATGAACTTCCCAACGTCTCTTTTCATCCCTTCCCAGTAGTAGGTCTGCTTTATGTCTCGATACATTTTGTTACCACCGGGATGTATAGTCAGTTTTGAGTGATGACATTCTCTAAGCACTTCATCTCTTAATCTTGGGTACAACTAGTCTCTCATTCTTTCTAAGCCTTCCATCTCGATCAAGCCAATACTTGTTCATCTCCTCGTAAATACCCATCTCTAACTGGGAGATGATTTACGATAGGTTATGATTGTCCCTTTGACTGAAACCAATCCTTTCAATCAAAGTGGTCTGTTCGTCAAACTTGGTAACATTTCTGGATCCAATTCGCACTTTGCTCTGAAATCATACCCAGCGATATACTCCAGTTGCTTCCATTCTAGAAACATAGCCCCTAAACTGGCATGTCTCCTACTCAATGCATCGACTACCGCATTACCCTTTCCTGGTGTATATGCGATATCGAAGTTATAGGAAGCCAAGAATTCTAGCCATCTTTGCTGTCGGAGATTTAGATCCTTCTGAGAGAAGAGATACTTTAATGACTTATGATTGGTAAACAACTCGAATTTTCTCCCAAGAGATAGTGTCTCCACATCTGCAATGCAAACACAATGGTTGCCAACTCCAAATCATGGGTAGGATATCTTTTCTCATGCGTTTCAGTTGCCGACTAGCATAAGCTACAACCCTACCTTCTTGCATCAATACAACACCTAGTTTGGTACCACAGGCATCTGTGTATACTGTCATCCCTTCATTCCCATTGGGAATAACTAACACTGAAGCATGCATCAACTTTTCCATTAGACTCTTGAATGCATTTTCACACCTTTCGTCCCAAATGAAAGCTTGATTCTTCTTGGTCAACTGAGTTAACGGTGCCGCTATCTTGGAGAAGTCTTAGATAAACTTACGATAATATCCAGCTAATCCTAAGAAACTTCTTATGTCTGTAACATTCTTGGGCATAGACCAATCCTGCACCGTAGCCACCTTCGCAGGGTCCACGACAATACCATTCTCTAAAACAACATGGCCCAAGAATCTCACTTCCCTCCTCTAGAAGTGACACTGAGAAAATTTCGCTTTCAATTGGTGTTTTCTCAATACCTCAATTACTGTTCTCAAATGTTCCTTGTCTTCTTCCCCAATCCTCGAATAAACAAGGATATCGTCCACGAACACAAGAACAAACTTATTCAATTGATCTCAGAATACTCTATTCATAAGATCCACAAAATATGCTGGTGCATTGGTCAACCCGAATGGCATGACCAACCACTCATGGAATCCAGACGGCGGCCGAAATGTCGTTTTAGGAATACTCTCAGCTGCTACTCGGAGCTGATGAAATTCTGTCGCGAGGTCCAATTGGGAGAACACTCTTGCTCCCTCCAGTTGATCAAACAAATCATTTATCCACGAAAGAGGATACTTATTCTTCCTAGTCACTTTATTCAACTCGCGATAGTCCACACATAAATGAAGGGAACCATCTCCCTTGGTAGCAAATATAACTGGTGCTCCCCACTCGGAGGCACTCCTTCGGATAAATGCCTTCTTCAAAAGATCGCTTACTTGTACCCCAAGCTCTCGCTGCTCCCTTGGCGAAATACGACGAAGTGGCATTACTATAAGTCAGACATCATTCACTAAATCAATACAGAACTCAATCTCTCGGTGTGGTGGAAGTCCAGTCAGTTCCTGGAAGATATCCAGATACTGGCCAGCAACGGGAACCCTTGATAACTCGTCCTACGGGATGTCAAGGGAATTTAGAAAACTAGCCATCACCTCATCACTAGGTAGGCCACCAAACACTACCCTCCGCCCATCATCCGCCCCAATAGTCACCAAAATCCCTCATAGTCTACCACCACCCCATTTCTTTGGAGCCAACCGACTCCCAAAATAAAGCTAAACCCAGTAAAGCCCAAAACAAAGAAATCACAAGCAAACATACATCCATGACTTGATAATACCAAATTTCGACAAATTATACTAAGGCTAGTCGAACCACCAATCGGGTTCATCACCACTAATGGTCTATCGACTATCTCGGGTTCCAATCCCAACCTATCTACCAGGTCACTAGATATGAAGGAACGGGAAGCCCAAGTATCAAACAATACTCGAACAGGAACATCATTAACAGAAAGCATACCTTGAATGACGACATTCTTTACCTTCTCCACCACAGTTGGGGAATTCGACGAAGAAGGAACATGATTAATAGCACATGCTTTCACAACCTGCTTCTCTATAGGTGGTTGCAGACATTTATCCTTGTGATGTCCCACTTGGCCGCAGTTGAAGCACTTCCTATCCGCTAGCTTTGCTCGACATTCTTCGACATAGTGGCCCTTCTTGCCACAGCTAAAGCACGCAACATCTTTCTTATCTTTCTTTTTCTAATCATCATTGGTCTGACTCTGCTTCCTTTTATTTTGAGAATTATTCTTGGTCTTAGGATAAAGGCTCTCGGATCTCAATGCTTTTCCAACAATCGATTCAAAAGTATCATCAATATGGTTTATAAGCCTTTCTCCCAAGTACTGATCTAAGCCTGTTATGAACTTCTCATTCTTCTTCTCGGTAGTGTCAATAAGGGATAATCCATACTTCGATAAAGTATCGAACTCAGCAATATACTCCAAGACTACCCTACCATTCTGCTTAAGTTCCATGAACTTCCTAAACAATTCTGACTTCCGGGCAGTTGGGATAAACTTATCACTAAATCGAATCTTAAATTGATTCCATGTAACTTGATCATCAGGAGTAGCTGCATTAATAACATTCCACCAATTCATTGTTCGTCCTTGCAGCTGACAGATGCTAGCTTTCTCTTCATTGCATCTTCGATTCCCAAATCCTCGAAGATGCACTCATAACTATCTAGCCAATCTTGAACTTCTATAGCCGATTCCGTTACGTGGAACGGCTTTCCACCAAGACTAGTGTAGTCCTTATAAAGCTTGGCTAAATCGGCCCTGGGCGCCTGCACCGCTCGACCACCACCATTTGCTGCATTAGGAGCTGCCCTCTAAACATACCTAAGCATCTCTCTCATGAAGTAAGTGAACATCGTCCTCATATCAGGAGCATTCCTATTATTGGCTCCTAAACTAGTATTCCTCGTATATCGGCTCATCATTCAATCTGTAAGGAGAAAACAATTAACCATCTCTTCAGTGGTGCCAGTGCAGTGCGACTCCATCCTTAGATATACTAATAGTATATATATATATATATCTTTTGAAAACCCAAAATATAACAAATAAGCGCACTCATATACGTACTATCTCTCCCTGGTGTCTTTCCCTAGGTTAACTACGCAACCTAGAGCCCTGATACCAAGTGTGACAGCCCGCCCTGCACCAGCCGACATTTCCAATGAAAGTGCGTTGTACCAATGCCCGACTAGCACGAGACGGTCACCAACGAAAGAAAAGAAATAAATTTGAACTAACAAGGAACCTGTAGAATGTTTCACAGTGCATGAGATAAAATATAATAATAACATAACTTTGACATAAAATAGGCGAGGCAGTGCATAAGCTGAAAACTAAACCATCATAGCAGCGTAAATCCAAAATATAGCTTATCATCCAAAACAACATTATTACAACTTTGAAATACTGTCTCTAAAGCCAAAGAAAGAGGTACACTACTAATGCCCAAAGTAGTGACCAACAACAACACAGGGAGAATATATATATATATATATATATATATATATATATATATATCATACGTGGAATCCTCCAGCTCGTCTCCGGTACAGCTACTCGTGCATAATCACATGACCTCTCTCTAGTCTTCCCGTTTAAGAGCACTCAGAGCAATAAGAAGAGATATAAGTCTCTAGATCAGACAAAATTTTGGTATGAGCGATAAGCAGCAAAAACAGAACAATAACAGGTATATATAACCTTACCTGAACCTGGACCTGCAACCAAAGAATTAGCACAATAGGATGTACAAAACTCTAAGGTGACACTAACACATGGTGGGAAAATAAAGGGGGAGTGGGTGTGCATGTCATGGTGATAGAAAAAAAAATCAAATATAGCAATCTTCCTCACATCTCTCACTCAGTGCATGAAGTATACGATATCCACCACTTTGATCACCCAATTCCTTTGTTACGATCACTCTGCCCCATGGAGTCACGACGGCTCCACTGCACTAATATGTAACCACTAATACTCACTATGCCCCATGGAGTCATGACAACTCCACTGCACTGGCTCATAGCCTTGCTACGATCACTTGGCCCCATGGAGTCATAACAACCCCACTGCACTGATCCATAGCCACTAATCCGTCTCTCAGTGGTGAGTCAAAGCTATAGACATCGATAACCCCTTTGCACTGATCCATAGCCACTCATGAAGTTAACTCGTTGGTTTCTATCTGGATCTTGAGTTACAACCTCTTATTTGGACTGCCTTTGCATCTTGGGTTTTGTGACGGCCCACCCCGCACCAACCGACATTTACTCCAAAAGTGCGCAGTACACATGTCCAGTTAGCACGGAACGGTTCGTCAGAAGGAAAGGGAAGAAGGAAATGAACTAACAAAGAACCTGTAGAATGTCTCACAGCGCATAGAATAAAATATAATAATAACATACTTGACATAAAACAGGTGAGACAGTGCATAAGCTGAAAACCAGAACTAAACATCATAGTAGCGGAAATCCAAAATATAGCTTATTACAACTTTTCAAACTGTCTCAAAGCAAAAGTAAGATAAAGGAGGTACACTACTAATGCCCAAGTAGCGACCACCAACGACACATGGAGAATGTGTGTATATATATATATATATATCATACGTGGAAGCCTCCTGCCCGCCTCCGAATCAGCTACTCGCGCATCACCAGCTAACCTGTCTCTAGTCTGCTCGTGTGAGCACCCAGAGTAATAAGAGGAGACATAAAACTCTGGGTCAGACATAAAGCCTGGTATGAGCGATAAGCATCTAAAGTGAACAACAACAGGTAGACTAAAACATACCTGAACCTGGACCTGCAACCAAAGAGTTAGCACTACATACTGTACAACACTCTAAGGTGCCATATCAAACGGTATAAAGATACGGAGGTGGGGGAGGTGTACATGTCATAGTGATGGCAAACAATCAAACATAGCATCCATCCTCACATCTCTCACTCAGTGCTTAAAGCATACGTTATTCACCACTTCGATCACCCACCCTTGCTACGATCACTTTGCCCCATGGAGTCATAAATGGCTTCACTGCACTGATAACGTAGCCACTAATCCTTTGCTATGTCCACTTGCCCCATGGAGTTATTCACCCCATTTGCGCTGGCTCATAGCCTTACCAATCCTTACTATGTCCACTTGCCACATGGAGTTATTTACCCCATCTGCGCTGGCTCATAGTCTTACCAATCCTTACTAGTTCCACTTGCCCAAAGGAGTTATTCACCCCATCTGCGCTGGCTCATAGTCTTACTACGCATTACCTTGCCCCTCGAGTCGTAATGACTCTACTGCACTGATAACGTAGTCTTGCTACCATCACCTTGCCCCTCGAGTCATAATGACTCTACTGCACTGATAAGTAGCCAATCATTCATTTTTAGTGGTGGATCAAAGTTAAGAATGTCGACAACTCCTTAGCACACGTCCCGCAGCAAAGCCCAACCATGAAGTGAACTCATTGATCCCCAACTAGATCCTGAGCTCTAACTTCCCATATTGGACTACCTTTGCATCTCGGGTTATTGGTCAGTACTGGGTTGGGTCGGGTTCCCTTCAAGCCATCGGTTCGGGTGTCCTCCTTTGGGTCGGTTCTTCTTCTGGTAAGGTTCGGGTCGAGTCCACTCCATCGCGTCACCTCGGGTCGGTTGTCTCACTTCAGATCGGGTTGGGTGTCCCACCTCGGGTCGGGTGCCATTTCCCCTCTAGTTCGTGCTTCTGCTCCGATCCGCTCCCTCATTCTTTATCCGATCGCTCCTCCTTTATCCGATCCGATCGCTTCTCCTTTATCCAATCCGATCCGATCCCAGTTCAGTTAGCGTGGCCTTCCTTTTTGCCAATTTTCTCAAGTGTCAGGCTCCGATCCAATCGAATCCCTTGCCCAGTTTAACATATCCGATCCGAGCCCCATATCCGATCCGATCCGAAACCTGCACTGTTTTCTGAAACTGTTCCAGCAAGTGTTTACGCCATTCGACGACGTTTTCGACCATTCTAACTATTGAAATCAATCACAAAGCATATCATACAGTCATAGCAACATGCATAATCAACCACAAACATCAAAACATCAATATGATTGGTTAAAATGGACCAAACATACCCAAAACCCCATATTTTCCCCTTAAACATGTTTAGGTGAAATTAATGATAGGGTTAGAAAAACTTAACCAAATTAACCCAAATTCATATCAGAGGTCTAAAACATCATTTAAGAATTTATGAACATTTTTCCAAAATTTTATCACGTTTAAATTCGCTAATTAACACTAATTACCCTTAATTAGCCATAATTAGTGCAAAACTATGCAAATCACTCACCTTAGCCACAAATAAACTAAGATCTGAAATAAATCTTTGATTTAATGCAAATCCCAATACTAAACAGCAGCTCCAATGTTGATTTGGTGTAGATCTCCCTTGATTAGATGTTGCTAAGCTTGATCCTTGACCAAAAGATGATTTGGAGGTGATTTAGAGGTTGGAGGCCATTTTTAGGGTTCCTTGGTGATAAGTGGAGGCTAGAAAACTGAAATGGTACGATTCTCTATCTCATTTCAGCCTCCCCATAACCCTAATCCCGAAATGGGTTATGGGCCTACTCACTAATCACCCTATTTGGCCCAGTTAAGCAGTTTTTCACCCTCCAAACCTTATTTTAGCCATATCTCCCAAACGGTAAGTCCGTTTGGCTGACCACTCTACGGAAAGGTAAACCATCAAACGAATCTAATGGAAGTGGTTTCAGGTCAAAATTCCTTTCCAATCAAAAGTTATGGCCAAAACACTACCAACTAAGGGCAAAATGGTCATTTAAAAATCGACAAAAAACATGAACATGGGAAATGACTCTAATAAATGTTTCCCAAAGTTACATGACCATATGACTTCACATGGGAAAGAAATAAATATTCTACGATCCTCTGATGCGTAGGATACGGGTCGTTACACTCTTCCCCACTTAAGAAATTTCGCCGCCGAAATTCCCTAACCAAAACACACAAAAAGGGTCCCGCATGCCTATCAATCATAAAACAACAATCAAACATGCAAGACAAGCAAAATGAGTCTATCCTAGCATGCGGAATAACTAAATCGAAGTCAAAATCTTACCAGGAAAAGAGTTCCTGATATGTCTTCCTAATGTTCTCCTCTGTCTCCCAAGTACAATCATTCTCGTCCTCGCCCCACTGAACCTTGACTAGCTTCACCGCCTTCCTTCGAAGTTGCTTCGTATCTTGCCCCACAATACGAATCGGCTCGCGGTTCCCAACTGCCTCGGGTTCTACTTCGAAGTCCTCTAACTGATCAGGTGAAATAGTCATATCTGAGTCGTGAACGAACTTCCTTAATTTGGAAACAAGAAATACATTGTGAACTCCCGCCATCTTTTCTGGTAAGTCAACTCTATATGCAAAATTCCCGACTGATTCAATAACAGGGAATAGGCCAACAAATCTTGGTGCCAACTTGCCTCTCCTGCCAAATCGTATCATGCTCTTCAACGGAGAAATTTTGACAAACACCAAGTCACCAACGGAGAATTTTAAATCTCTTCTCCTCTTATCAGCATAACTCTTCTGCCTATCTTGGGCAGCTTTCATTCGTTGTTGAATGATCTTGATCTTATCGTAAGTTTCCCTCACCACATCTGGTCCAAGCACAAACTTCTCACCAGTCTCTTTCCAACATGATGGTGAGTTGCACGGTCTTCCATACAAAGCTTCATATGGAGCCATACCGATACTGGATTGGTAGCTATTATTATATGCAAACTCTACTAGATGCAAATGGTCATCCCATGATCCACCAAAATCCAATATACAAGCTCTCAAGAGATCTTCCAATATACGATTCACCCTCTCCGTCTGACCATCGGTCTGAGGATGATATGCGGTACTGAGATGTAATCCTGACCCTAGAGCCTCTTGTAAGCTCTTCCAAAACCCACTAGTGAACAACGGGTCTCGGTCACTCACAATGCTTTTGGGTACTCCATGAAATCTCACTACCCACTTCATATACGATTCCGCTAACTTAGCTTCCATTCTGGTTGATTTGACTGGTATAAATCTTGCACTCTTAGTCAATCGATCCACAATTACCCAAATGTTATCATATCCCGATCTAGTCCTTGGTAAGCCATCGATGAAATCCATCGAGACTTGCTCCCATTTCCATTCGGGAATTTCTAATGGTTGCAATAACCCACTAGGCTTCTTTTGCTCGGCTTTAACTAGCTGGCAATTCATGCATTTGGATATAAACTTCCCAACATCTCTTCTCATCCCTTCCCAGTAGTAAGTCAGCTTCATGTCTCGATACATCTTATTACCACCGGGATGTATAGTCAGTTTTGAGTGATGACATTCTCTAAGCACTTCATCCCTCAAACCATTCACGTCGGGCACAACTACTCTTCCATTCTTCCGAAGCCATCCATCTCGATCAAGCCCATACACATTCATCTCCTCACCGTCGATGTTCATCTCTAACTTTGAGATGATTTCCAATAGATTAGGATCGTCCCTCTGGCTGGAACCAATCCGCTCTATCAAAGTGGGTCTGATCGTCAAACTAGCTAGCATGACTGGATCCAATTCGCACCTTGGTCTGAAATCAAACCCCGCGATATACTCCAGTTGCTTCCACTCAAGAAACATTGCCCCTAAACTGGCATGTCTCCTACTCAAGGCATCGGCTACCGAATTACCTTTCCCAGATGTGTATGCGATATCAAAATCATACGAGGCCAAGAACTCTAACCATCTCTGCTGACGGAGATTCAGATCTTTCTGAGAGAAGAGATACTTTAACGATTTATGATCGGTAGATAACTCAAATCTTTCTCCCAAGAGATAGTGTCTCCACATCTTCAATGCGAACACGATCGCTGCCAATTCAAATCATGGGTAGGATACTTCTTCTCATGCGGCTTTAGCTGTCGACTAGCATAAGCTATAACCCTACCTCCTTGCATCAATACAGCACCCAGTCCGGTACCACAAGCATCCGTGTATACCGTCATCTCTTCATTCCCTTTAGGAATGACTAATACTGGCGCACGCGTCAACTTCTCTTTTAGACTCTTGAAGGCATCCTCACACACTCCGTCCCAGACGAAGGACTGATTTTTCTTAGTCAATTGAGTCAACGGTGCTGCTATCTTGGAGAAGTCCTGGGTAAACTTACGATAATATCCAGCTAATCCCAAGAAACTTCTTACATCTGTTGCATTCTTGGGTGTAGGCCAATCTTGTACCGTAGCCACCTTCGCAGGGTCCACGGCAATACCACTCTCGGAAACAACATGACCCAAGAATCTCACTTCCCTTCTCCAAAAATGACACTTAGAGAATTTCGCTTTAAATTGGTGTTTCCTCAACACCTCCATCACTATCCTCAAGTGTCCTTTGTGTTCCTCCTCTGTCCTTGAATAAACAAGGATATCATCCACGAACACAAGAACAAACTTATTCAACTGATCTCTGAATACTCGGTTCATAAGATCCACAAAATAGGCTGGTGCATTGGTCAACCCAAATGGCATGACCAACCACTCATAAAATCCAGACGGCGTCCTAAATGCCGTTTTCGGAACACTCTCATCTGCTACTCGAAGCTGAAGAAATCCTGTCGCGAGGTCCAACTGGGAGAACACTCTTGCTCCTTCCAGTTGATCAAACAAATCATCTATCCGCGGTAGAGGATACTTATTCTTCCTCATCACCTTATTCAACTCGCGATAGACCACACACAAACGAAGGGAACCATCTGCCTTAGTGGCAAACACAACTGGTGCTCCCCACTCGGAGACACTCCTTCTAATAAATCCCTTCTTCAAAATATTGCTGACTTGCACCCCTAGCTCTCGCTGCTCCCTTGGTGCCATGCGACGAAGTGGCATCACTATAGGTCTGGCATCTTTCACTAAATCAATACGGAACTCAATCTCTCAGTGTGGTGGAAGCCCGGTCACCTCCTCGAAGACGTCCGGATACTGGCCAACCACGGGAACATATGACAACTCATCCTGCAGGATGTCGAGGGAATTTACAAAACTAGCCATAACCCCATCACTAGGTAGACTACCAAACACTACCCTCCGCCCATCATCCGCCCTAACTGTCACCAAAAAGCCCTCACAGTCTACCACCACCCCGTATCTTTGGAGCCAATCGACTCCCAATATAATTCCATACCCAGTAAAGCCCAAAACAAAGCAATCACATACAAACATACATCCATGACTCGATAAGACCAAATTCCTGCAAATCATACTAAGGCTAGTCGAACCGCCAATCAGGTTCGTCACAACCAATGGTCTATCGACTATCTCGGGTTCCAGTCCCAATCTATCTACCAGGTCACTAGATATGAAGGAACGGGAAGCCCCAGTATCAAACAAGACTCGAACTGGTACATCATAAATAGAAAGCATACCTTGAATGACAACATTCTTTCCTTTCTCTGCCGCAGTTGGGGCATTCGAAGAAGAAGGAACAGCATCAATAGCATATGCTTTCACAATCTGCTTCTCTTTAAGAGGTTGCGGACACTTATCCTTATGATGTCCCAATTGACCACAGTTGTAGCACTTCCTTTCCGCTGGCTTGGCCCGACATTCTTTAGCATAATGGCCCTTCTTACCACAGCTGAAGCACTCAACATCCTTCTTGTTCTTTTCTGGCCACCCTTAGATTGGTCCTGCTTCCTCTTATTCAGCGAGTTATTCTTGCCTCTACCACCTGCTTGCGGTTTTGGCCCTTCTGCAGATGCAGCCTCAGTCTTTGACTTAGGGTAAAGACTCTCTGATCTCAAAGCTTTCCCCACAATCGATTCAAATGTCTCATCGATGTGGTTGATAAGCCTTTCACCCAAGTATCCATCCAAGCCAGTAATGAACTTCTCGTTCTTCTTCTCAGGAGTATCGATAAGAGATAGTCCATATTTCGACAAAGTGTCGAATTCAGCAATATAGTCAGAAACTGCCCTACCACTCTGCTTGAGTTCCAAGAACCTCTTGAACAACACTGACTTCTGGGCAGCTGGAATGAACTTCTCGCTAAAGCGAGCTTTGAACTGATCCCAAGTAACCTGATCCTCTATAGTAGCTGTTCTAATAGCATTCCTCCAATTCATCGCTCGCCCTTGCAGCTGACGAGACGCTAGCCTTCTCTTCATTGCATCCTCAAGACCCAAGTCATCGAAGATACGATCACAGATATCCATCCAATCTTGAACATCTGTGGCCGACTCCGTCCCTTGGAACGGCTTCCCACCAAGGTTAGTGTAATCCTTGCACAACTTGGCGAAATCGACCCTAGGTGCTTGCACTACTGGGCCAACACCAACTCCGGGATTGGGAACTGCCCCTTGCACTTCTCTAAGCATGTCTCTCATGAGGTCAGTAAACATCTCCCTCATGTCAGCGACATTCCCATTATTGGATCCACTACCAGCACCTCTAGCATATCGGCTCATCGTCAATCTGTAAAAGGGGAAATGATTAACGACCCCATAGTGGTGCTAGTGCAGTACGACTTCATTCTTATACTACTAATAGTATATATATATATATACATAGCTTTTGAAAACCAAAGTAATCACAAATACGCGCTCTCATATACGTACTATCTCTCCCTAGTGTCTTTCCCTAGGTTAACTACGCAACCTAGAGCTCTGATACCAAGTGTGACGGCCCGCCCAGCACTAACCGACATTTACTCCAAAAGTGCGATGTACACATGTCCTGTTAGCACGGAACGGGTCGTCAGAAGGAAAGGGAAGAAGGAAATGAACTAACAAAGAACCTGTAGAATGTCTCACAGCGCATAGAATAAAATATAGTAATAACATACTTGACATAAAACAGGTGAGACAGTGCATAAGCTGAAAACCAGAACTAAACATCATAGCAGCGGAAATCCAAAATACAGCTTATTACAACTTTTCAAACTGTCTCAAAGCAAAAGTAAGATAAAGGAGGTACACTACTAATGCCCAAGTAACGACCACAAACGACACAGGGAAAATGTATGTATATATATATCATACGTGGAAGCCTCCTGCCCGCCTCCGAATCAGCTACTCGCGCATCACCAGCTAACCTGTCTCTAGTCTGCTCGTGTGAGCACCCAGAGTAATAAGAGGAGACATAAAACTCTGGGTCAGACATAAAGCCTGGTATGAGCGATAAGCATCTAAAGTGAACAATAACAGGTAGACTAAAACATACCTGAACCTGGACCTGCAACCAAAGAGTTAGCAATGCATACTGTAAAACACTCTAAGGTGCCATATCAAACGGTATAAAGATACGGAGGTGGGGGAGGTGTACATGTCATAGTGATGGCAAACAATCAAACATAGCATCCATCATCACATCTCTCACTCAGTGCGTAAAGCATACGATATTCACCACTTCGATCACCCACCCTTGCTATGATCACTTTGCCCCATGGAGTCATAAATGGCTTCACTGCACTGATAACGTAGCCACTAATCCTTTGCTATGTCCACTTGTCCCATGGAGTTATTCACCCCATCTGCGCTGGCTCATAGCCTTAGCAATCCTTACTATGTCCACTTGCCCCATGGAGTTATTTACCCCATCTGCGCTGGCTCATAGTCTTACCAATCCTTACTATGTCCACTTGCCCCATGGAGTTATTCACCCCATCTACGCTGGCTCATAGTCTTACTACGCATCACCTTGCCCCTCGAGTCGTAATGAATCTACTGCACTGATAACGTAGTCTTGCTACCATCACCTTGACCCTCGAGTCATAATGACTCTACTACACTGATAAGTAGCCCATCATTCATTTTTAGTGGTGGATCGAAGTTATGAACGTCGACAACTCCTTAGCACACGTCCCGCGGCAAAGCCCAACCATGAAGTGAACTCATTGATCCCCAACTGGATCCTGAGCTCTAACTTCCCATATTGGACTACCTTTGCATCTCGGGTTATTGGTCAGTACTGGGTCGGGTCGGGTTCCCTTCAAGCCATCTGTTCGGGTCGGGTGTCCTCCTTTGGGTCGGTTCTTCTTCTGGTACGGTTCGGGTCGAGTCCACTCCATCGCGTCACCTCGGGTCGGTTATCTCACTTCAGATCGGGTCGGGTGTCCCACCTCGGGTTGGGTCGGGTGTCATTTCCCCTTCGGTTCGTGCTTCTGCTCCGATCCGCTCCCTCATTCTTTATCCGATCCGATCGCTCCTCCTTTATCCGATCCGATCGCTTCTCCTTTATCCGATCTGATCCCAGTTCAGTTAGCGTGGCCTTCCTTTTTGCCAATTTTCTCAAGTGTCAGGCTCCGATCCGATCGAATCCCTTGCCCAGTTCAACATATCCGATCCGAGCCCCATATCCGATCCGATCCGAAACCTGCACTGTTTTCTGAAACTGTTCCAGCAAGTGTTTACGCCATTCGACGACGTTTTCGACCATTCTAACTATTGAAATCAATCACAAAGCATATCATACAGTCATGGCAACATGCATAATCAACCACAAACATCAAAACATCAATATGATAGGTTAAAATGGATCAAACATACCCAAAACCTCATATTTTCCCCTTAAGCATGTTTAGGTGAAATTAATGATAGGGTTAGCAAAACTTAACCAAATTAACCCAAATTCATATCAAAGGTCTAAAACATCATTTAAGAATTTATGAACATTTTTCCAAAATTTTATCACGTTTAAATTCGCTAATTAACACTAATTACCCTTATTTAGCCATAATTAGTGCAAAACTATGCAAATCACTCACCTTAGCCACAAATAAACTAAGATCTGAAATAAATCTCTGATTTGATGCAAATCCCAATACTAAACAGCAGCTCCAACGTTGATTTGGTGTAGATCTCCCTTGATTAGATGTTGCTAAGCTTGATCCTTGACCAAAAGATGATTTGGAGGTGATTTAGAGGTTGGAGGTCATTTTAAGGGTTCCTTGGTGATAAGTGGAGGCTAGAAAACTGAAATGGAATGATTCTCTATCTCATTTCAGCCTCCCCATAACCCTAATCACGAAATGGGTTATGGGTCTACTCACTAATCACCCTATTTGGCCCGGTTAAGCAGTTTTTCACCCTCCAAACCTTATTTTAGCCATATCTCCCAAACGGTAAGTCCGTTTGGCTGACCACTCTACGAAAAGGTAAACCATCAAACGAATCTAATGGAAGTCGTTTCAGGTCAAAATTCCTTTCCAATCAAAAGTTATGGCCAAAACACTACCAACTAAGGACAAAATGGTCATTTAAAAATCGAAAAAAATCATGAACATGGGAAATGACTCTAATAGATGTTTCCCAAAGTTACATGACCATTCGACTTCACATGGGAAAGAAATAAATATTCTACGATCCTCCGGATCGGTTCAAATTATAGCTCTATTCGGTTCGGTACTCCTGAAGTAGTACGGTTCTTGATCATCACTGTCAAGTCGGGTCGGCTTCCCCATATAGGTCGGTTCGTGATTCCTGCTCCAGATCGTCGGATCGGTTTGGTGGTGCAACCATGGTTCGTGGTCCACGAAGCGGTTCAGGTCGTGCTCCCTAGAGTGGTTCGGATCGGTTCTTGCTCTTTCCACCGCGTCGGGTCGTGTCACCATGCCAAGGTCGTAGCTCCAATTCAACTCGGTTCGGAGGAGGTGGTTCGGGTCAGGGACT
Organism: Allium sativum; assembly: GCA_030737875.1. Lineage (NCBI taxonomy): Eukaryota > Viridiplantae > Streptophyta > Magnoliopsida > Asparagales > Amaryllidaceae > Allium > Allium sativum. Next base: position 352,890,280 of record CM060916.1, on the reverse strand, counting down.
TCTGGTGCGAGCGGTTCGTAATACATGAGGCACGAGCGGGTCGGTTCATGCTTCCTCCCCACGATCCGATCCGGTTCCTGCACCATTTTCCTGCAACTTTTCCAGCGGCTATTTTACACCACACAACGACATTTTCAACCATTTTAATTGTTTTTTGCAATCACAAATCATACCAAACAGTCATATCAACATGTATAAACAACCATAAACACCAAAACAACAATTATAACCTGTTTATGTGGATCAAACATACCCAAAACCCATGTTTTCCCCTTAATCCCCTTAATCATGATTTAACAATAGGATTAGCAAATTTAATCCAAATTAACCCAAATTTTTATCTGAGACCTAAAATAATATTTTAGAATTTTTACATATTTTTCCAGAATTTTGACTTGCATAATATTGCTAGTTAACACTAATCACCCCGAATTAGCCGTAATTAGTGAAAAACAATGCATATCACTCACCTTAGCCACAAATGAATTATAGATCTGAACTTCTGTACTATTTTGGGTCGAATTCCTATGCAACACAGCAGCTCCAACTCTGATTTGTTGTTGATTTACCTTGATTTGAAGTTGATTAGACTAATATATGCTTAAATGGTGATTTGGGGGTGATTTAGAAGGTGGAGGCCATTGTTAGGGTTGAAGAGAGGTAAGTGGTGGCTGAGAAAATGAAAAATAAATCGTTTCCTAACTGATTTCAGTCTCCCCATAACCCTAATCCTGAAATGGGTTATGGGCCTAGCTACTAATTACCTAATTTGGCCCAGTTAAGTTGTTTTCATCTTCCAAACCTTATTTCAGCCATATCTCCCAAATGGTAAGTCCGTTTGACACATGTGACCACTCTACGGAAAGTTAAACCATCATCCGAATCTAATGGAAGTGGTTTTAGGTCAAAACTCCTTACCAATCAAAAGTTACAGGCGAAACAAGATTCGCCAGGGGCAAAATAGTCATTTAAAATCGGCAAAAATCGTGAACATGAGAAATGACCCCAATAGTCGTTCCCTAATATTACACGACTATATGACCTCGTATGAAAATGAAATAAATATTCTACAATCCTCCGATGCGCAGAATGCGGGTCGTTACACTATACCTTTGTTTTTATATTAATTTTTCATTTATTGAGACAGCTTAATTTCCATTTATTGATGATTCATGTCCCCTCTGCATATATATATATATATATATATATATATATATATATGTTCAAATATATATATATATATATACATAAATATACATACATACACACAAATTCAAATCCTTATGGAATATTTTTTATGCTCATTAATAATTAATTATGTTCCAAATTTATATTTAATCAGTTTGAATTTCAAATCTTATGTGTAAACATTTTATGTATAACTTGTTTAGTTAATAACTTCTACATCGGAATCCTTTTTCAGTAAATAAAATATGAAAATCGATTAGAATCTTTCCACAAATACAAATATAATACTTTCATGGCCCAATTATCAGTTTTCCAAAATTCTATTTTTCATCCCATTAATTTATTACGAATTATTATTATTTATTTTAACTTTAATTATCCAATGTTTATTTAAGGTACATTTTACTAGGTGTAATACAAGTAACCACCTACTCATGTACTCGCCAAATGCTCGATAACCGAATACACGTTTTTGGGGCATGAGCTCAATGCCGCTTCAAAAATAAACCTATGCGATCATACACTCAAACAGGTCAACTTCATTATGTTTCTCATCTACAACTTTGAATGTCACACAAAATCACGTGCAAACATGTGAGTTTATACGTAACCTTATCCCAACAACGAATATTTTACACCCCGGTGTAAGCGGGAGTTGCCGATTGATGTTTAAATTCTTAAGTCGACGGGAACTAGGCACCTACTTGAGCAATCTGACAGTTTCCATTCCGAGCGACTGAGAGTTCTCAACAATGCTGGAACTGCTCGGTCATACCGACAAGATCCAACAACACCGTCACAACTGCTCTGTAGCAAAGCATTTTCTAGTTAATGCTTCTCAACGGAAAGTTCACGACCAATCATTGACACCCCACGTTCGTTAATGTCACTCTTTAGCAGAATGCATTAAGTTTCATGAAGCATTATAAGTAAATAGAAACAGAAACATTACAAGACAGATATAAGATAACAACGGAATTAAAACTTTATTAAATAGAAAGCATCGTGGTCCCAACACACGGTTACATCATAAGTTTGAAATACTGAAAATAAAAAACTTCTGCCTTGTACATAATCATCATCAAAGTACAAAGATACATAAAAAGAGCATAATCCCCAAAATATAGCCATAATAGAGAAGATATGAAATCAAGAAGTGCATCTAAGCAGCTCCAAGTAGAATGAAAGATGACTCCTAATCAAGCTTAAGTATTCCCACCCTGAGAATCTACGGGGGAAACGGAAGAGAAACAAGAGGAAACAAAATGGGTCAGACATAAAGTCTGGCGAGTCCAGTTACTTTTAGCATACAAATAAGTAAAAGCATCATGATAGGCATATAAGTTGGAGAGAGATAACAGCATATAAGCAGGTATGATAAGATAATAGGATAAACTGAACAGAACATGCATTGCGCTTCTCTAATACTTTTCTCTGCACCAATACTGGTATTACATGAACAAGATGATTCCTAACAAGTATAAGATGTTAGACTTAGGCGTACTTCTATTGAGAGGTTTTACCCCATACAATAACAGGCAACCTAACTGAACTTACTAGTGTTACCCCTAAGGATAATAACGGGCTCCTAACCAAGCGAGACTAGATGTACCCTAATTACTAATCAATCGGTCAGCTCCCTGGCTCCGTAGATACCTATGCCGGTCGCACAGTAGGATGTATCACTTCCTAAAGAGGCAACCCTTCATTCCCATGATGTTCACAACCATATATACTAATGCCACAGTGTCTTATCTTCTCGGGCAGGCGGACCCATGCATGAACATAAGCCCGATGGAACGCGCCGTCAGGTAGCTTTTCCCAAGTAACCTCTTATAATCATCTCAATAAGCGTTCCCCGACTCCAACCTAGTTCGTAGTACTCGTTTGACACCTATATGGGTTACTGACTAAAACGGATCCCACACACTCCAGATGATACAAGCCTTCCCCTAGACTTGCATCCCCACTACTAGGATTTCAACAGGTTATGCCTGCCAGTGTAACAAGATTGCATAACCCCACAGGTTAAGTTTATGGACCTATATATAAATATTACCCACCTCCCTAATATTTACTTAACCCTCCCACTGATTCCAGCCGGTTTACTTAACCCCTACTGAAGTTAATATGTTCATGTAATCCATATATATTCAAATAGGTTAAGTATTACAAGTTCATTACCATTTATCCATTTATGGTTACACTGCGCTACACCTCCCACATTAAGTCTACCACTTATGGATGTTGGATAGGTCGGTCGGGTCCGGGCAGACTACTTCCATAAGTCGGACTTAACTTCATGTCTTAGCACCGTCATGTGTTTATGCACTTAGACCACTCACATTAGATTTACCACTTATGGACGCTGGATACGTCGGTCGGGTCCGGGCAGGCTTCTACCACAAGTGTAATCTAACCTCATGTCTAAGTGCGGTTACAGTTTCTAATTACTGTAAATCTCGGCATTTTCATTATTAACCAATTATCATGTTTTATTTTTCCCTAATTCCCCATCCAATTTACGATACAAGTTATGCCCAAATTTAGATCTAGATTATGCCACCAAATCCGAAGTTTTGGCTCAAGGTACAAATTATGCCCAAAATTCCCAGTCATGTTTTACAACAAGAATTATGCCCCAAATTAATCGTTCCCAATTTCGCGTGTTCGCGTATTTCAGCGATAGGCCTAGGCTCATAGGTAGCCTGCCTATAAAAACAAAAAGGGAAAAAGGGGAAGAAGAGAACAAGAATAGACATAACAAATAAAAAATGGCATAAGATGATAGAATTGGTCAAACTAACAGAATAGGCATAGTGACGTGATTAGGAAAACTAACATAATAGGCATAAGGTGACATAATTAGGTGAACTAGCATAATAGGGATGTCATGAATAGGAATATATGTATAAATCAATAGATCAGGTGTACTAGTAGTTGCAAGTATGATTTGATAAATAGGCATATGCTTAGATCCAATTCATAAACATGTCAAGATTAACTTTTAAATGTTTATATCTAAAAATAACATAAACTCACTATGATTAGATCTAAGAAACAAAAGAATGATTGCAGATGTTGAATCACAGATCCTTGAATACGCATAACTTATTTGAAGAAGAAGAAGACGTAGGCTAGATCAAACTAAGCAGCACCTCGTTGTTGCCATTGAATTATATGAATAAAACAATGGACATAGGGTCCTATTTATAGCCTAGGGTCAACGAATCTGGTATGAAAACAAGTCTACATACGCAGAACTGAATCTGCCTCGGATCTGGTAGTGACGACATGGGTGTCGACATGGGTGTCGACACCCCTGTTGTGGTGTCGACCCATGGGTCGACACCCATAGGGTGGGGTCGACCCCCAACGGTCTGAATTCCCACCCGTCCCGCGTTGTTTAATTTTGAATTCTGAAATGGTTTTAAATTGTTATATATATATAATTCTCTTATGCGTATACAAACTTCAAACCTTAATATCTTCTTCATATGATGTCCGTTTTATGCAAACTTGGTATCTATCTTAAGCAAAATTCTGAGATGAACGCAATGGTGCAGTCTTTACTTAATTCCCAATATTTAGTTTAGTATTCTTAAGTTATCATTTTAGTGTGTTATAGAATTAGGGGGTGTTACATTCTCCCCTGCTTAAAGGAATTCGTCCCCGAAATCACCAAGTGAAAAAGAATGTATATCATAACATCCATCGTCCATCTACTCATCCACCAATCACAGGCATTCATTATCCTTAAAGATTTATAATGCCTTTATGCAAATATGCTAAGGTGTATGTCTATGTCCCTATACTAATGCGAAAGATCAGGCGGTTTACTGATTTAGTTGACCTCCTTAATGCAATACATGTAAGAGCCATGTATCCAACATGTATGCAAATAATCTTCTTATAACATGTAAGTTCTATATGGTGAGAAATCATTCATCCAAATGCGACATCCATATGATGGTACACCACTTTCATTCATAAAAAGAAGAAAAAGAACACGGATCCATATGCAGTATGAGAGTGATAGAGCCGATCTAGTGCCTAATGTGTGTGTATATGCATCCATGAGCAGCCACTTGCATCCACTTGCATCCATCAAACATAACATGTCTCAAACACATGTTTACACCCATGGGATTCCTACCTAAAGGTCGAAGATTCGATTATAGGATATACTATAAATGATAGAAATAAGCATAAACAAAAGATTTGGAAAGGAAGCTGAGAACATACCCTTGAAAAGAAAAGGGTACGAAGTGCGAATCTTATCTTCAGTCTCCCAAGTTGCATCCTGCTGGTTATCTCCCCACTGTACTTTCATCAACTTGGCTTCCCGGATGCGTAGCTTCTTAACTTCTGATCCAAGAATATGGGTAGGAACTCATTTAACTGTCGCCTCTAGTTCCACCTTTACTTCCTCAAGCATACCCAGCTCAACTACTTCTACGGTATCATGCAAGCACTTCCGTAAATGAGAAATGTGGAAAACATCATGAACACCGGATAGTGTTTCTGGTAACTTTACTCTATAGGCCATTTGGCCAATCCTTTGTATTATGGTAAATGGCCCTACAAATCTTGGTGCCAATTTCCCTAGAGATCCAAAGCGAACCACATTCCGCAAAGGTGATACCTTAATGAAAACCATGTCTCCCACCTTAAACTCAATGTCAGTCCTTCACTTATCAACATAGGACTTCTGCCTGTCCTATGCTGTCTTCATGCACCTTCTAATAAGATTGATCTTTTCTGAAGTTTCTCTAACCATATCTGGTCCAAGTAGAAGTCTTTCTGTAGATTCCCACCAACAAGTCGATGATCTGCAGGGTTGTTCGTATAATGCTTCGAAGGGTACCATGCAAATAATAGCTTGATAACTATTGTTGTAGGCAAACTCTACTAACGGAAGATGCTCTTCCTAAGTTCCTTCGAAGTCTAGTATGCACTACCTTAAAATATCCTCAAGAACTCTATTCACCCTTTACGTCTGTCCATCGGTCTGAGGGTGATTGTAACTCCCCGTAATTTTAACAACACTAAAGAGGACAAATCAAATAATAATTAATTTAATATTCAGAATTAAGGGAAATGGACTGTGCCATTGCGTCTATCTCGAAATTCTGGTCAAGATAGACATTTGGTTTGTGTAAAACGGACACCGTATGAAGAAGTTATGAAGGTTTGAAGTTTGTATACGCTCAAGAGAATTATATATATAATTAAATCAGAAAATCAATTTTTATTTCAAAATCGTTCAAAACGCAGAAACTGGGTGAGCGGCAATTCTCCCGCCGAGGGGAGTCGACCCTTAGGGGGTGTCGACACCTGGGTCGACCCCCTAAGGGGGTGTCGATCCATGGGTCGATCCCCTAAGGGGGGTCGACCCCCCTAGGGCAGACATGGCATTTAGGAATTGCGGGATGGCGGCTATAAATATGGCTCCATTTCTCTTGTTTTCTACACTGCAAATTAATGGAGGACTAGATGTTGTCGGTGCCCAGACTGAATCAAGCCCTTTTCCTTCTTCTACAATCAAGTTAATCAAGTTATTCATGTGTAGATCTGTGATTCAACCTCTACTATTCTTCTTCTATCTTTGTAGATCCAAACACTATGAGTTTAAGTTAATTTTAGATTTAAATAATTAAAAAGTAAAACATGATATGACCGTAATTTGGATTTATGCCTGTGACTGCTTGAATCATATCACATCTGTAATAACTTGTAAACCTATGATATTCTGGCATAACTATGACTCTAACCTTAGCCTTTATTAATTCAGATCTTCCTTTGATTTTGGATCTAATTCACTATTTAGATCACCTGGTACCTATCATGTTTTTTGTTAAATTGGATTTGTTACTAGTTGGACATCTAAATTATTGTTTAGATCTTATCATGCCTATTATGACATCCTTATTATGTTAGAATCAGTTCTATCATCTCACGTTTACCAGATCTTTTCTCATAAGCCCATCTCATCAAATGCCACCATGTGTTTATGTCAATTTTTGTGAGTATAATCATTTTGGTCATCTTCCCTTCATCTTTCGCTTTTTATTTTATATAGCCAGGCTACTTTCGAGCCTAGGCATGCTGCTGAAATATGCGAACGCGTTAAACGGGGAAAGAGGGGAAAACATTGAAATTGGGCATAACTTGAAAATGGGGAATTTGACATAACTTGAATAATGTTTACGAATATGAATTTAAGGCATATAATTCATTATGAACATATTGGAGGAAAGGGGTATGAAAACCTATAGCGACATACACAAAATTGGCTAATAATGAAATGCCTAGGATTACAGTAATTAGAAACTGTAATTGCGCCTAGACACGACGTTAGATTATACTTGTGGTGGAAGTCTGCCTGGAACCGCCCGACATATCCAGCGACCACAAGTGGTGAATCTAATGAGACGGGTATAAGTGCACAAATACGAGACGTACTGAGACACGAGATTAAGCCCGACTTGTGGAAGAAGTCAGCCCGGAACCGACCGGCATATGCAGCATCCACAATTGTAGGCTTATTGTGAGGGGTCCAGCACATTATAACCACGAATGGACGTGGTAATGAATTGGAATACTTAACCTAGTTGAATCCATAGGGATTGTATGAACATAAACCGAATAGGGGTTAAGTAAACTTGGTTGAAATAGTGGGTGGGTTAAGTAAATCTGGGTAGGGTGGGAAATATTTATATATAGGCCCGCAAAATTGACCGGTTGGGGTTATGTAATTAAAGACACCGTTAGGTAAGCATAACCTTTAGAAATGATAGGGTTATGTAATTAAAGACACCAATAGGTAAACATAACTTATGGAAATCTTAGTGGGGATACAAGACAAGGGGGAGAGCTTGTATCATATTGTGTGTGGGACGCGTTTCAGTCATTAACCCATAGAACAGTATCAGACGAGTACTCTGCCCCTAGGACGTAGTTGGGACACACTTACTGGGATAATTGTAAGAGATCCAAATGTGGAGGATGGTGTGGGCGGCGCAAACCGATCGGGGTCATGTGCATGCATGGGCCGGGAAGAGGAGGATAAGAGGACCGTGACACCAGTAGATATTGTTGTGCTCGTCAACGAAGGGTTGCCACTTTAGGAAGTGATACCTCTTACTGTGGGGCCGGCACAGGGTATTTACAGAGTAGGTAGCCGATCTATTAGGGTAGTAGTTAGGGTACATCTAGACGTACGCCTAAGCCTACCATCTTATAGTTGTTGGGATCATCTCGTTCTGGTTATGCTAGTATCGATGCAGAGTAACCTTTAGAGAAGCGTATATACTCTATCATGTTTACCTTGTCACACCTCCCTTTTGTGATATTATCTCTCTTATCCATTTTATATGTCTGTCATGATACTTTTACTTATTTACTTGCTAAAAGTAACTGGACTCGCCAGACTTTATGTCTGACCCTTTTTGTTTCCTCTTCTTTCTTCCATTCCCTCCTCACTCCCCTCCCCCCCCCCTCCAAGGTTATCAGGGAGGGAATACTCAAGCTTGACCGAGATTCTGCTATCATTTGCTGCAGCTGCTTAAATGTATTGCTCAAGCTCCTGTCCTTGCTACTATGACTATGCTTTTATTTGGGGATTTTGCTTCTTTTATTTTGTACTCTGATGTTTAAGTACAAGATAGATGTTTTTATGATGTACTGGTTTTTATGTTATTCAGACATATGATGTTTTTGAACCACGATGCTTTATGATTAATAAAGTTTGTTTTTATTCCGCTGCTATTTTATATATGTCTTGTAATATTTCTGTTTCTGTTTACCTATAACGCTTCATGAAACATAATGCATTCTCTTAACGAGTGACATTAATGGACGTGGGGTGTCACAGTTGGTACTAGAGCTGAAGGTTACCAGATTAGATAAAGGATTTTGAAAATTATTTTCAAAAAGTTTCTAAAAGAAAGCATTTTCAAAAAGAAAAGTCTGTTTTGAAGAACATATTTCTCAAAGCCATATGTACTATCTTTCGATCCTTTGTCTGAATCTCTTTCCTTTTCTTTTCAGCATGTCTAGGGAACCTAATATTTCTGAGGGCGTTACGGTACCGGGTTTGTTCCGTAGGTATCTAGAGGCCACGACGGCGGTCGGTGGTCAAGCTGACGTTCCTCCCCTGGCTGCACTCATTTCTCCTCCTCCTCCGCGTGCAAGCAACTTCTCAAAGATCTGCAAAGATTTTCGAGCTATGGGAGGAAGGCCATTCCATGGAACCGAGGCATTCGTAGAGGCATGGAATTGGCTCAAGGAGACAGAGGACTTGTTTGGAATTTTCGATGTGGACGATCATAGGAAGATTTAGATAGCCACTTGGCCACAAAAAGATGAAGTCTTATTCTGGTGGAAAGTTACCCAAGATGGACGTCCGATGGAGACATGGGATGATTTTAGATAGAGGTTTGAAATGAAATTTCTTTCTCAAGCTGAGAAAAGCATGCAAGTGGAGAGGTTCTTGGCGCTCAAACAAGGAAACATAACTATTAATGAATATGTGAACAAATTCAACCAGCTAGCAAGGTTTGGATTGGAACAGGTGGATACTCTGCATAAGAAAGCTTTGCGGTTTGCAAAAGGGATGAATGAACCCCTTCATGCGTTAGTTATGTCCCATATTCCAATGGGAGCGACTTTTGAAAGTCTTGTTGATATGGAGTTGATGCTTGACGAAGATAAAGGAGAAAAGAAGGAATTCAAGGCTGAGGAAAGAATGCAAAACAAGAAAGTATGGCCCAAGAAAGGACAACAACAACAGAAGAAGGGTGGAAAGAATGACAAGGGTAAAGATAAGAGGAAGTGTCACAGTTCTGGACGAGAAGGTCACTTGGTGAAGGACTAAAAAAGAAGGAAGAATTCTTGCTTCAATTGTGGAGAGGTTGGACCCTTTGCTAAGGAGTGCCCGAAGAAATAGGGACAAGGTCAATGGGCTGGAGCTTCGGGAGTGCAGGTGCATGATCTTGCAACCAGTGCTCCGGATAGAGGTAGAAAAATTTCCGTGGAAGGTTTGATTTCTCTTTCTAGTCATCCTACTAGAACTCTTTTTGATTATGGCGCTTCACATTCATTTATATCTAGTTCTATGGTTGAATCTCTACACTTAAATACTAGTATGGTAGTGGATCCTGTTATTGTCTCAAACCCCATTGGTGGTTCGGCTCATTTGTCCATGATTTTTCAGGGTTTGAGAATATCCGTTAGGCGTCGAGTTTGAGTGCGGCGCATATGTGCTCGGTTTTATGGGCTACGATTTGATTCTAGGGATGGATTGGCTATCCACGTATGGTGCCATTCTGGATTCTGAAAAGAGGATGGTTAGGCTTCTGACTTGTCATGGGAGGACCCTCGAGATTTCTTGTGACCCGCAAGGATCTGTTATGCTTAGTTTCCTAGAGTCTCTTGATGCATCTATTGAAGATCTGCAATCTGTTCCAGTAGTCCGAGATTATTCTGATGTTTTTGATGAGGTACGGGGCTCAACTCCGAGGCGCAAGATCGATTTTCAAGTATATTTGGTGGACAATGCAAAGCCAGTTCCATTGACTGTGCGCCATATGGCTCCAAGGGAAAGGAGGGAGCTTAGGAAGCAAGCATGGGAGCTACTTGGGAAAGGGTTTATTAGACGAAGCATATCTGAATGGGCTGCTCCAGTTGTATTCACGACTAAGGCAGATGGTTCGCTTCGCTTATTAGTGGACTATAGAGAATTGAACAAACTCACTAAGAAGAATAGGCTCCCACTTCCGAGGATAGATGACTTGTTTGACTAGATTGTTGGTGCCTCGGTATTCTCTCAATTGGACTTGGCCACGGGGTTTCATCAGTTGAGGGCGGCCGATGACAGTATAGATAAGACCACTTTTAGGACTCAGATGGTTTCTTTTAATGGCTAGTTATGCCTTTTGAGTTGACGAATGCACTCGCCTATTTTGTTGATCTGATGAATAGCGTGTTTCGCGAGTTTCCATATAAATTTGTAATGGTCTTTATCAATGATATCTTGATCTTCTCAAAGAATAAGGAAGAGCATGCCCAACATTTGAGAGAAGTTCTAAAAACTCTCCGTGCGCATCAGCTTAAGGCAAAGTTCCCCGAATGCCATTTTTGGAGAAAAGAGATGAGATTCCTAGGGCGTGTGGTTTCCAAAGATGGGATAGCAGTATATCCCGCAAAGGTAGTTGCAGTTAGAGATTGGAAAATTCCAAGAATGCAATAGAGGTGAGAAATTTTCTTGGATTGGCAGCCTATTATAGGAAGTTCATTAAGGACTTCGCAATGATATCAACCCCACTCACCAGGCCGACAAAGAAGAATTTGGCATTTTCATGGGATATTGATTGTTATATTGGTTTCCAACGATTGAAGAGGGCTCTGACAACAGCCTCAGTCTTGAACTTGCCTGATGGGAATAAAGTGTTTATAGTATACACTGATGCATGTGGTACAGGCTTGGTGCAGTTCTGACGCAAGAAGGAAAGGTAGTGTGTTTTGGGGTCGACAGCTAAGAGATCATAAGAAGAACTACCTTACCCTTGATTTAGAGATGGCTGCCATAGTATTCCCACTTAAGATGTGGCATTATTATTTGCTTGGAGAGAAGTTCGAGTTGTACACTGATCATGAATCTCTCAAGTATTTGTATCGCGGAAGGATCTTAATTTAAGGAAACAAAGGTGGATGGAGTTCCTAGCTTTTTATGATTTTGAGATTGCTTATACCCCTGGCAAGGGTAATGTGGTGGCAGATGCACTGAGTAGGCAGAGGATGGCCTTAAGTCCTCTGTTTGTGGAAAGGAAAAACATGGAGTTCATGTCAACTTTCAATTTTAGACCCTCCACCGAGTTATTGCCTGGTATGTTTGCATCGCTAGAAATACAACTTACTCTCATGGATCAGATAGGAGCTTCGCAGTGAGATGATCCATAGATTTCAGACATCTTGGATAGGCTTAGTAAAGGGGAGACTTCTAGTCACCTCAATAGATATTCCATCGACGATAAAGGGTAGTTGCAATGAGATGGAAGGTTTTGTGTTCCCCAAACTGGAAGTTTGTTAAAAACAATCCTAGAGGAATCCCATCATTCTAAGATGACTATTCATCCAAGCGATGATAAGATGTATAGGGATATGAAGAGGGTTTTCTTTTGGGCTGGGATGAAGAAACATGTGGCAGAGTTTGTTTGTCAATGTTTAGTTTGTCAGCAAGTCAAAGATGAGAAAAAGAAGCCCGGTGGTTTACTTCATCCTTTGGAGGTTCCACAGTGGAAGTGGGAGAGCATCTCTATGGATTTCGTAGATGGTTTTCCTAGATCAAAGAAAGGCAATACCAGTATTTGGGTTGTGGTGGATAGACTTACTAAGAGCCCTCATTTCATTCCAGTTAAGAGTAAGAGGACGACAACTTGTTTGGCAGCAATTTATGTTCGTGAGATAGTCCGTCTTCATGGAGTACCTTCCAGCATCGTAAGCGATCGGGACCCCAGTGAATTTTGGAGGAGCTTGCAAGAAGCATTAGGTACACAGTTATGTTTGAGCACCGCTTATCATCCTCAGACCAATGGACAGACGGAGAGGGTGAACAGAATTCTTGAGGATCTTTTGAGGTTGTGTATCCTAGACTACGGAGGGACTTGGGAAGAGCATCTTCCTTTAGTAGAGTTTTCCTACAACAACAGTTATCAAGCTTGCATTGGCATGGCACCCTTCGAAGCATTATACGGCCGATCCTGTAGATCACCGACTTGTTGGTGTGAATCTACAGAAAGGCTATTACTTGGACCAGATATGGTTAGAGAAATGTCCGAGAAGATTGATCTTATTAGACGACAAATGAAGACCGCTCAAGATAGGCAGAAATCCTATGTAGACAAGAGAAGGACCGACATAGAATTTGAAGTCGGAGACATGGTTTTCATTAAAGTGTCACGTTTGAGGAATGTAGTTCACTTCGGATCTGTAGGGAAATTGGCACTAAGATTTGTAGGGCCATTTCCCATAACATAAAGAATTGGCCAAATGGCCTATAGAGTAAAGCTACCAAAGAGATTATCCGACATTAATGATGTTTTCCATGTTTCTCGTTTGCGGAAGTGCTTGCTTGATACTGTAGAAGTAGTTGAGCCAAGTATATTGGAGGAAGTAGAGGTGGAACGGGAGGCGATAGTCAGACGAGTTCCTACCCATATTATTATATAAAAGTTAAGAAGTTACGCATCAGAGAAGTCAAGTTGATGAAAGTTCAGTGGGGAGATAACCCAGATGATGCAACTTAGGAGATCGAAGACAAGATTCGTGCTTCGTACCCTTTTCTTTTCGAGGGTATGTTCTTAACTTCCTTTCCAAAGCTTTTATTTATGCTTGTTCCTATCATTTAAGTATGTCCTATCGATCGAATCTTCGACCTTTAGGTAGGAATCCCACGGATGTAAACACGTGTTTGAGACCTGTTATGTTTGATGGATGCAAGTGTATGCAAGTGTTTGCTAGTGGTTGCTCGGGGCACACACATTAGGCACTAGATCAGCTCAATCACTCTCATACTGCATATGATGTGTGTGCATTTATTTTCTTTTAATGGATGGAAATGGATGTATCATCATATGGATGTTGCATTTAGACGGATGATTGTACATCCATATAGAACTTACATGTTATAATAGAATTATTGCATACATGTCGGATTCATGGCACTAACATACATTGCATTAAGGAGGTCGACTGAATCAGTAGACCGCCTGATCTTCGCATTAGTATTGGGACATACACACACACCTTTGCATATGTTCATATAAGCATTAGAAGTCTTTAAGTGCAATGGATGCCTATGATTGGTGGATGAGAAGATAGGTGATGAATGGTAGGATATACATTCTTCTTAACTTGGAGATTTTGAGGATGAATTCCTTTGAGTAGGTAGAATGTAACACCCCGTAATTTTAACAACACTAAAGAGGACAAATTAAATAATAATCAATTTAATATTTAGAATTAAGGGAAACAGACTATGCCATTGCATCTGTCTCGAAATTCTGGTCAAGATAGACATTTGGTTTGCGTAAAACGGATACTGAATGAAGAAGTTATGAAGGTTTGAAGTTTGCATACGCGCGATAGAATTTTATATATATATATATATATATATATATATATATATATAAATCAGAAAATCAAATTTCAGTTCAAAATGCCGAAAATCAAATTTCGTCCCCTTAGGGGGATGTCAACCCCTGGGTCGACCCCCTAAGTGGTCAACCCTCCTAGGGAAGACGTGGCATTTAGGGTTTGGGGGCTGGCGGCTATAAATATGGCTCCATTTCTCTTGTTTTCTACACTGAAAATTAATAGATGACTAGATGCTGTCGATGCCCAAACTGAAACAAACCCTTTTCCTTCTTCTGCAATCAAGTTAATCAAGTTATTCAACTGTAGATCTGTGATTCAACCTCTGCTGTTCTTCTTCTATCTTTCTAGATCCAAACACTATGAGTTTAAGTTACTTTTAGATTTAAACAATTAATATGTAAAATATGATATGACTATAATTTGGATCTATGCCTATGACTGCTTGAAACATATCAAATCTGTAATAACTTGTGAATTTATGATATTATGGCATTACTATGACTTGAACCTTAACCTTTATTATGTCAGATCTACCTTTGATTTGGGATCTAATTCACTATTTAGATCACCCTGTACCTATCATATTTGTGGTTAAATTGGATTTGTTACTAGTTGGACATCTAAATTATTGTTTAGATCTTATCATGCCTATTATGACATCCCTATAATATTAGAATCAGTTCTATCATCTCATGTTCACCAGATAAGTTCTTATATGCCCGTCTCATCAATATGCCACTATGTGTTTATGTCAATTTTTGTGAGTATAATCATTTTTGCCATCTTCCCTTCATCCTTTCCATTTTATTTTATATAGCCAGGCTACTTTCGAGCCTAAGCATGCTGCTGAAATAAGCGAATGCTTTAAATGGGGAATGAGGGGAAAAACATTGAAATTAGGCGTAATTTGAAAATCGGGAATTTGGCATAACTTGAATAATGTTTATGAATATGAATTTAGGGCATAAAATTCATTTTGAACATATTTGGGGAAAAAGGGCATGAAAACCTGTAGCGACGTAGGTAAAATTGGCTAATAAAGAAATGCTTAGGATTACAGTAATTAGAAACTGTAATTGCGCGAAGACATGAGGTTTGATTACACTTATGGTGGAAGCCTGCCCGAAACTGCCCGGCATATCCAGCGACCACAAGTGGTGAATCTAATGTGAGGGGTCTAAGTTCACAAATACGAGACGAGCTGAGACACGACGTTAAGCCCGATTTGTGGACAAAGTCTACCTGGAACTGACAGGCATATCCAGCATCAACAAGTGGTAGGCTTAATGTGAGGGGTCCAACATATTATTACCATAAATGGACATGGTGATGAATTGGAATACTTAACCTAGTTGAACCTATAGGGACTTTATGAACATGAACTCGAATAGGGGTTAAGTAAACCTAGTTGAAATAGTGGGTGGGTTAAGTAAATCTGGGTATGGTGGGTAATATTTATATATAGACCCACAAACTTAACCGGTTGGGGTTATGTAATTAAAGACACCATTAGGTAGGCATAACATGTAGAAATGATGTGGTTATATAACTAAAGACACCAATTGGTATACATAACCTTTGGCAATCCTAGCGGAGATACAAACAAGGGGAAGAGCTTGTATCATCTCGAGTATGGGACCCGTTTCAGTCAGTAACCCATAGAACAGTATCAGATGAGTACTCCGCCCTAGGTCGAAGTTGGTACACGCTTGAAAAGCCGTGTGCGGCGATGAATGAATAATCGCTATGCACTGGATCAATGATGGCCAATATATTTATGTAAAATTTGAAGCGTAGTAACCACAGCAGCAGTAAAAGAATTTTAATAGCAGCGAAAATATAAATCACATAGTGGATTTATACTGGTTCGAACTTCTCGTCCTACATCCAGTCCCGAAGCTCCCCTTCAGCTTTTTAACTATCAAAACAATCCTCACTTCACCTGGAGGAACAGGTTTACAAACACCACTTGATTTCACGGGCTACAAGCTTACCCACCTGATTTGAACGGGCTATAGGCTAACCGAAATTTCTAATACAAAGTAGTAGATGATTGGCTATATATTGTGTCTTCAATACACGAAGTAGTCACAATGTAGTACAACTTCTATAACCTTCGATAATAATAATGAAAATTGAGTGCGCAGAGACTAAGAAGTGAATTTTGACTCGATTGGAATATTTGTGGAGTGATGTTGCGCTGGTCTTATATTTTCTTTGGAGTATATATGAAGTTCAAGTGTTTGAAAGCAATATGAGAATGGTCTAGAAAGGAGAGTTGTGTATATGGTTGTGCAATGATGTACGGTTTATATATGAGTGATGAGATTCCATTAAACAGTTGCTTCCCTTCATAAAATTACCTTGGAAAAGATGCATCCCTTGACAGTGTGCAATTGGTTGAACAGGTGCTTGAATGATCACTTTTTGTAATGTTGATATTAAAGACGTTACATTTTGAATGTTGAAGCGTGCATGGGGCAGGTGATGCAGTGTTTGTAATGGAGAGGTGCCAGTTTCGATTCTCTGATGCGCTAAGTTTTTGTTTGCATAACTTCCACCTTTTAAATATTTAAATAAAATAGCCGTTGAAACATTTCATGAAATGGTGCATGGGCGGGTTGGTAAATGCGTTGGCCTTTCTCGTATGTGACCAAGGATCAATTCCTGACACTTACACGTTATTTTGTTTTGCTCTTTTTCGCATTTAATCCATCCTGGCACTTGAACTTCCGCCTTGTTTTTGTCTTGCAGACAAGTGATTCCCACATTGTTCTCAAAGCCTTCTCAGCAAACGGTTTTACCATTTTTTGCTGCATCTTCTCACTTTGTCATGCTGCACTTTTTTTCATTCTTTTTTTGTTTGTTCCCATGTTCCACATTCACTTTTGCATTTATTAACGTTGCTTCTTACATTTTGACTTTGTTCGCATGTAACTATCATCGTCAACGCATATGTCTTCATGATTTTACTTCAACGCCTCGTACATACATATGTCGTGGTTTCTCCTTAAATCGCTTAGCAAATTGGGAGTAAAATTGTCATATAAATTTTATATTCCATTGAAATTCTATTATACTTGAAATAACTCAACAAATACATTAGTAGCAATATCGTATAGTTGATGTCATCAAAATAATGCAATCTTGTTTTCTACATTCTCCCCCTTTTTGATGACGACAACTATACTATTATATAAATAAATAATATTATATTACTCCCCCTCAATATTTGCTTCGTCTAAATTCATATACTTCACTTGTCAATATGCTCAATTTTCTCCCCCTTTGTCATCAACAAAAAGGATGAAAATAATAATTGAATTTGGGATGCATTTTAAATTAGATGGTTTCAAAACAAATATATATATATATATATATATATATACATAGAAAGTAAAATTATAGATATTTAAAAAATTGAAAATACCAACCCCAAAATTAAAGAATGAATTAGATATACCGAATTTGTTGCAGTTCCGTTATCCATGAATGCTCTTCTCCATTGTATGTAAGGAACGTTGGTTGCGTACAATCCTTTTGATTTTCTCGGGTACCTACAAAAAGTAAAATCTATATTTTAGTACCCACTTCCTCCGTTAGGGTCCAAGAGGTTAGATTGAAGGTAACCATACCCAATAGGGTTTAATAGTACCTTTAAAAATAAATTTTTCATTATTAACTACTGAAACAAAATAATTATTGATATATTTCTCTCCATTTTTTCAGTTAACAGGAACCCAAATATTTAGATAATTTATCATATTTTCTATTAATAATTTTGTACTTCCAGAAATATTCTAAACATTACTACCCGTAGACACACTTGAATTTTTATAAAAACTGGTTCTAGAACTAGTTCGAATTTTAGTACTAGCACAAATATTTTTATTATACAAGAAAGCATATCTAGTAATGATTTTACGATTAGTTTTAATATATCCTAAACCATTTTTGTCGTGTAAAGGTCTAGAATTAGATAAAATATTATTTGAATCATCTTGACCTTTATTAAATTTCGCGAACTCACTTTTATGTTTTTCAATTTTGTAACAACCCGCTCATTCGACGATTTTAGATTTAGATATTTTATTTAAATATATCGTCATATCTCATGTGTCACTCAAAATGTCGTTTTTCACAAACGATGAAATTAGGATTCGGGACCACTTCCATTGAGTCCGGATCATCGTTTGCGACCTTTTTGACTATAAGCTACGATATGTTCCGAGGTTCAGAAATTTGGACTTTGGTTTGGGGCTTGGATGATTAAACCTAGCCCATTCCTTTAAGTCCCCCATCAGCCCTCTCTCCCTCATAACATTCCAAAGCTTCAAAAGAAATAAAAATGGGGATAGAGAAAGGGAATTAGAAATTCCTAAGCTAGGGTTGGCTCCTAGGGATCCAAATCAAGAGGAAATCAAGTGTAGAAACATGGGTAATCTCTCTACTCTCCCTCTCCACCTTATGCTCCTCTAAATTTTGGATTTTTATGATGTTATAACACTCATGTGTCTTCATATGTGTTCATGAGGTGATTATTGAGGAGCAATTGAAGAAAGAAAGGTTCTTTGCTTGGATTTGTGCTTGTTCTTCCTTGTTAGAGCTTGTTCTTGTCATTCAAGAGCCAAAGGTGAGTTCTTATGAACTCACATCTATGCCACAAGCCATTGGCTTGTAAAAGTGTAACCTAATGTTCTTTTGAGTTTGCATATGCTAGTAAATTGGTTATGTTAGTGTAATTTAGCCGATTCCATGTTTTATGTTTCTTTGAGTTGACAACTTATGATAAGGATTGTTCATACGATCCAACGTATATGATATAAGTTGATTTAGTGATGTTGTGAAGCTCCGTTGTCCCCCAACAAAGTTCTAAGTCTTCACAAGTCGCTTGAATCGCTTTGGTGTGCTTTGGTTTGGAAATTTGTTCATACCTGAATTAATAAACCGAATCATTGCAATCTTATGTACATGTGTTATTCACTCGATCAATTCACATGATTTGAATCGATTAAGTGGTGTTTTGAAGTTCCAATGTCGCACCCGGCAAGTTCTAAGACTTCACAATTCGCTTATATCGCGTTTATTCGTTTTCGTTCGAAATTTGGTTTGTTTAGAACCTATAATCAAAATCCTTGCATTCGAGCTTCGCGAGTTGATACGGTGGATCAGGGAGGTCTCGTTGATGTCCCGAAGAAGTCACGGACCTCAACGATCAGCGATGGAAGCTCGCGGGGGACGAATCCCCTAGTTTTTGGCCTGGGCAACAGCCCAGGCCAAAACCGGTCGACTGGCCCAAATGGGGCGGTTGACCGGTTTTCTTGCTGTTTGAAAATGGTCGACCGCCCCTCTTTTACCCGTCGACCGGTTTTGGGCTATGGACCGGAGGGACCTCGGTTCACAGTCTACCCCCATCCCGGCTCTTTCCCGGCTGGAGCTCAGGCCGTTCGGACTTCGTTTGTGAATTTCAGCTTCACGAATTCACAGATTCCAGCAGCTCGATTCGTCGTCTTTGATTCTCGATTGATTCTTCCAATGTTGCTTCTTTTTGGCCTATTCACATTGTTTATGATGTTAATTGAATAAATGATCATTCTAGAGCCTGTGCGCTCTATTTTGTATATCGAAATTATTCGATACTCTTGTTAGTATGATTCACGACTCTAAAACGTGAATTATCGACTCGATATCCTTCGAGTCTATTCCGATATAGTTTAAAACCTTCGGGTACTAGTTTGGAATTTTGATTCGTTCGTTGATCGAAATTACAACCATTATCCCTTTGATTTCCTGTATGTTATTGTAATGTGGGTTTATGATTTTTGTGTTCCCTTAGCTACGGCGATGATTTTTATGTATAATTGAACCACAATGGATAATGGGGTTTTATATTGTCAATGGGCATTGAACCAACGTTTAATCAGTTTTTAAATTCAAATCCTTTTAAAATAAATTCAGTTTCTAAACCCAGTTCTGTTTCTATTGATTTATATACGATTCCTTATCCTATCAATCGGACGAGAAATTTAGTTTATTTACCTTAGTAAAACTGAGGACTATGACCCCTTATATGTTTACTTCGGCGAATAACTCTTGGACTCGTGCATTCGAACATGTATGGTGATTTTCTCTGTTTTGAATAGAAACCAATTACGGGTTCGTAAATATTCGAGAATAACATGTTGTTATGGGACATGTTGCTATTTCCTTATATTAACTAGCTCGGAGTAATTTCTATTCACCTAGATCGATGTGATCCTTTATGACTTGTGTTTTGTGGTCCTCGATCGCCCGAGTGGGATTTACGATTCTTGGATTTCACCTATGGGACTTCAGTCCAACCTTTATGATTTATGTTTTGAGAATGAACTAACAATGGTTTAGTAAATATTCGAGAATAGCGAGTGGTTATGGAACATTTAGCTATTTTCTTATATTAACTATCTCGGTGTAATTCATACTCGCCCGGATCCATGGTATCCGCCTCTATGACATAGTTGTTTGATTCGCGATCGCCCGAGTGGGAAATTATGATTTGTGACCTTCATCTATGAGACTTTGGTCCGAATTTCTATGATTTTCTATGATTTATGTTTTCCTCTACCCGGGTCACGACCCGGCTTCGTGGGGAGCTTCGTCTCAAACCAATGGGTTCGCTACCTAGAGATCGTGTCTCATCTATGAACAGGCCTACCCCCTCTTTATGATGTTTTCTAGAGATTTCATGATTTAGGTGTTTTCTCTCTTCCGGGGTCATGCCCGACTCTGTGGGGTGCTTCGGGTCAAAAATATGGGTTCGCTACCTAGAGATCGTATCTCATCTATGAACAGATCTTCCCCTTTATGATGTTTTCTGGATTTCGAGTGATTTCTGGATTCTTGATTACTTTGACGCGATGCGCGTCAATTTGGGAAATGATTTATGATTCATGATTTACTTTGATGCGATGGTCATCAATTTGATGTGTATTTGGCATCCCGTTGTCATCCATGTGTTTAGTTTATTTTGCACTCCGTTGTCATTCATGTGTTTCGTTTATTTGGCATTCCACTGTCATTTCCTATTGTGTGCTATTATTTGAATGTTTCATTCTATATTAGCTAGGAGATTATTTAGAGATATGTCGTGTGCTGAAATTCCATTGTCATTTCCTGATTATGTCGACATGCCATGTTCATGTCATCCTATGTTATATCTCTTGTTATCTCGGTTTACTTGATAAGTACAGCTAGACTGATCCGTTTATTGTTTAATTCCTTATAAATAATACTTGGGTCAGACCGAGTCATTTTAGGTACTCCTCTGGGACTCATCGTAGGATTGACCTTCCGCTTTCGGCCTGCTACTCTGTCTCTGTCGCTTTATGTACTTTTATGCTTATGACATTATCTTGTTGTGTACATATTCTTTTATTTAGATCATGGTGCATGTATCTATTCTTTCGGGATTAGTGGATCTTTGTTGACCACTATCTTGTTGTACACATCCTTGGTTTATTCATATCTATTCCGCCTTTGTGATATGATTATTCTGTGTCTGGCTTTGAGATATACCATATTTATATTATTGTTGTTGTCTATTTTATATTGCTTTCCGGATTGCATATAGCCGTTGTGTAGTTGCCCTATGTGCCGAATGGTCATGTTGAAATTTTAATCGGTATCAGAATTCGATGTGCATTCCTCACATGGAGTGATCATACAATCGGTTGCCCTTCACAAACCTCATTTTTCGTTATGGTCTACGACATTTCTCTGAAATGAACTGGACGATAGTGGGTATAGAGACGGGGCGTTACAAATTTTGAATCCAAAGTCGTGATAGACATTTTTAAAAGAAATTTTACTATTTTTCAAATCATCAGTCTTCTTATCTAATTCAGATTTCTCCTTCTTCAATGTACTGTTGTCATTTTCGAGACAACTAATTCGAGACTCTGAATTATCTAAGGATGATTGTAATAAATTATTTTGCCTTTTCAACTCACAAATTTCTTCTGAAAAAATTTCTTTTTCTTTTTCGAATATGGTAAATTGTTCATTTATAATTTTTTTAAGATTCATAAAATGATTTTTCAGAATAACGTTTTGATTTTCTAAATCAATTTTTTCTTTTCTTAATTTCTCATTTTCAAGTTCGACAGATTTCATCTTCTTTAGAATAATGAAATTAAGTTTCCCTAAATCATCGTTATTTTTCATCAAAATTTGTAAATCTGAAAGTACCCTTTTGTAGTCCTCATTTGTTGTAGCTTGTCTTGTACCAGACTTGTTGCTTGCTGTGTTTCGACTATATCTCTTTCTAGCCATTATTCTATGATGTTTTTCCGATCAATAGAATCCCTTGCTCTGATACCAATTGAAAAGTTGGGTGCGGAGATGAATGAATAATCGCTATGCATTGGATCGTTGATGGCCAATATATTTATGTAGAATTTAAAGCACAGTAACCATAGCAGCAGTAAACTAATTTTAATAGCAACAAAAATATAAATCACACAGTCGGTTAATACTGGTTCGGACTTCCCGTCTTATGTCCAGTCCTGAAGTTTCCCTTCGGCTTTTTAACTATCAAAACAATCCTCACTTCACCCGGAGGAACAGGTTTACAAACACCACTTGATTTCACGGGCCACAAGCTTACCCACTTGATTTCATGGGCCACAAGCTTACCCACCTGATTTGAACGGGCTATAGGCTAACCGAAATTTCAAATACAAAGTAGTAGATGATTGACTATATATTGTGTCTTCAATACACGAAGTAGTCGCAATGTAGTACAACTTCTACAACCTTCGATAATAATAATGCAAATTGAGTGCAAAGAGGCTACGAAGTGAATTTTGACCAGATTGGAATATTTGTGGAGTGATGTTGCGCTGGACTTATATTTTCTTTGGAGTATATATGAAGTTCGAGTGTTTGAAAGCAATATGAGAACGGTTTAGAAAGGAGAGTTGTGCATATGGTTGTGGAATGATGTAGGGATTATATATGAGTGATGAGATGCCATTAAACAGTTGCTTCCCTTTATAAAATTGCCTTGGAAAAGATGAATCCGTTGATAGTGTGCAATTGGTTGAAAAGGTGCTCGAATGATCGCTTTTTGTAATGTTGATATTAAAGATGTTACATTTTAAATGTTGAAGCGTGCATGGGGCAGGTGGTACGATGTGGGGTTTGTATTGGAGAGGTGCCAGGTTCGGTTCTCCGATGCGCTAAGTTTTTGTTTGCATAACTTCCACCTTTTAAATGTTTAAATAAAATAGTCGTTGAAACATTTCATGAAATGGTGCATGAGCTGGTTGGTAAATTCGTTGGCCTTTCTCCCTTGTGACCAGGGATCAATTCCTGGCACTTGCATGTTATTTTGTTTTGCTCTTGTTCACATTTAATCCATCCTGGCACTTGACGCCTTGTTTTTGTCTTGCAGACAAGTGATTCCCACATTATTCTCAAAGCCTTCTCAGCAAACGGTTTTACCATTTTTTGCTGCATCTTCTCAGTTTGTCTTACTGCACTTTTTTCATTCTTTTTTTGTTTGTTCCCAAGTTCCGTATTCACTTTTGCATTTATAAATGTTGCTTCTTTCATTTTTACTTTGTTCGCATGTAATTGTCATCGTCAATGTATATGTCTTTGTGATTTTACTTCAACGCCGCATATATACATATATCGTGGTTTCGCCTTAAATCGCTTAACAAATTAAGAGTAGCATTGTCATATAAATTTTATATTCCATTGAAATTCTGTTATACCTGAAATAACTCAAAAAATACATTAGTAGCAATATCGTATAGTTGATGTCAACAAAATAATGCAGTCTTGTTTTCTACAATGCTTACTGAGCTGATTGTAAGAGATTCAAACATGGAGGACAGTGTGGGCGGTGCAAACCTACCGGGGATATGTGCATGCATAGGGCGGGTAGAGGGGGATAAGATGACCGTGACAACAGTTGATATGATTGTGCACATCAACGAAAGGTTGCCACTTTAGGAAGTGATACTTCCTACTGTGGGGCCGGTGCAAGGCATCTACGGAGTAGGGAGCCTATCGATTAGGATATTAGTTAGGGCACATCTAGAAGTATGCCTAAGCCTAACATCTTATAGTTGTTGAGATCATCTCATTCGAGTTATACTAGTATCAGTGCAGAGTAATCTTTAGAGAAGCGTACACACTTTATCATGTTTACCTTGTCACACTTGCCTCTATTGATATTATCTTTCTTTTCCACTTTATATGCCTGTCATAATACTTTTACTTATTTACTTGCTAAAAGTAACTGGACTCACACTACAACAGACTTACCTTTTAATAGCACATGAAAAACACTATAATAGGCTATCATAGCATTGGTGACGACGCTATATAACAACATGTTATAGTAGCCCTGTTTTATCTTATAGCTCAAATCTAAACGCTATAGTATTATACATTTTAGAGCGCACATTCACCACCATGAAATGTTTTACATGGCGTTCAGACCTTGCAATTATATTTTCTTACTAAAATCTCAGCTTATTTTTTTATAGCATTATCAATATTTTCATAGCGCATATTCATTGATATGAAAAATATTTCCCATAGCATTATCCTTGTTTACATAGCACATATTCATTGATATAAAAAGTTACCCACATGATTTAATAGCATATCAAATTTTGATTCCATAAGTGGAGTTTTCCACTATGAATATTTATAGTATGTATAGCATTATCAGTGTTTTCATAGCGCCCATTCAATGATATAAAAGAATTTTCCACATTATTTAATTTTTTACATAGCATTCACCTTATGTTTTCATAAGATAAATTTTCCACTATTAATATTTTTAATATATAGCAACATCAACTATGATCTTTATATAGCAAATCTCTTATTTAATTAGTTCACAGTTTAAACAATTAAGCAGTAAATTCACAAGACAAAACTATCAATAGCAAAAAATTAATATCAAAAGCATATTTGATTTCAATTACAAAGTCAAAGTTAACAAGTCTACTAATATATATAAAAATAAGTCAATTAACATATGTATTGTTCAAACATCGTTTCAAAACAAGATTACATGAAAAATCACATAGTCTTCAACTTGTAAGCTCGTCCAACTTCTAGAACCTACAATTCACAAGCACAAATTATAATTTTATAAAAAAACAAATGAAGAAGCACAATTAAAATGCAAAAATGAAACAGTCTTAGATGTCATCTCAAATAGTTCATAACAGTTTTATAATAAAAAATATTCAAAAACTGCCGTTCACTATTACTGATCTTCTACAGAAACTACAGAAAGTGCAGTTCACCATTACGTAAAATGAAAAAGTCTGATTATTTTAAAACTGCAGAAACTGGAATGTAAAATGAAACAATTTTATAAAATAGGCTTTTATAACAAACACTTCTTAAATGAACAATTGCTTCCATTTACCATTATTGATCCTCAGAAACTATAAATTAGCACATATAAACAGACCTAAAGCACTTCCATGTACTAACAATGAAAACATGCTAAGGGTCTGAACCTTACCTTCCTTACTAACAATCATACGTTCTCAATTTCAAGTCCTTAAAGGTGGATGGTTTTGACCTTACCTTCCTTGCTAAAGGCCTGAACCTTACCTAAAGCTCGATTTTGTAAAAATGCCCTACTTTTCCCTATACAGGAGTAAAAAGAAAAAAAACGTCAAAGGCAAGAGATCTTCCTTTATATGATCCTTCCAATGATGTCGACATATTAAAAATAAATTGTATTTCCTGACCATATTCCTCTTACTATGCTTTTTTATATCGTTAAATTATCGAAAAGAACGATTTCAAGTCCGTAAAAGTGGATGGTTTTAACTTTTATTCCTTAGCCTTAAAACTATATAGTTCATGACTCCACATCGGCAGTGATATTGCCCTCGAGTATTTAAAAAAATGTGGGAATATTGCTCCATACCACCGAAACTATATTACATTCAGATGATGAGACCCTACTATCTTTCAGTATGATTTATTCCAACAAAACATCTTTGGAATAGAAACGCAGGTTACAATGCTTTAGGTTACACTACAGTAGAGAAAAAAGGAAATTCCTTCAAACCGTAGTAAATTACAACCTCACCTCTATTTCAGACCCTGAAGTACTAGAGGAAGTAGAATTTGGTACCGAGCATGTGCCATATGCCGAATTTGAAACTTTCAACTCGTTTGGAGTTACGTTGTCTCAAAAGATCTTTGTCTTGAATGTTGCTTGGTATTAGTAATAGGCTGCGGCTGTGGCTTATTGGTTCTCCAATCTGTCCTTGAATAACTGTATGAAAGAGGGTCAACAAAAATTATAGTCTGAAACTCTACAAAACCATATGCATGTCATATGTAAATGATTTTGAATTTTGACAGTAGCTATATTGCAGTTTTAGTAACAAATCTAGAGACCAGCAAATTTCTCTATTTAGAATAATGAAGGATTTCCCAACATAAATCAATATAAATTCACAAATTTTACTAAGAGGTGAACACATATTTTGTTCACTATGGAATATGGAGCATGGAATATGCTATATAACTAAAATAATTTGGTAACTGAAGCTTCTTTGAAGTGCCCAAACCAGCATATATTTGATTTATGTAATGTTATTGAATAATACTAACTGACTAAAAGCTGAGAGACTTTACGAGATATGTTACAAATATTTATAAATATTATAACTATTTACACCATGCACTTCAAGGACTATGCGATGTATGTGAAGAACACCGAGGGAGAATCCCTTGTTATTAATGGGTTTTAACCTTCCCGTTAATTTAATTTACCTTAATTTATCATCATAAAAACAGAATCATGAAGCGGGTGGGTGAAAAAAACTGTAATCTAAATTTAACCCGCCTGTTCAATTATCCTGAATCGATTTGGTAGCGTCAGATTTCTCCTGGAAGCAGAGTTTTTCATGTTCAAGGGCTAAAAGAAAGTAAAAAAGAAGACTGCTTTGAAAATTTTACTTTGTCGAATTATAAAAACTAACCTCAGATTTAGATTCGCTTTGTCTAACTTTGCGGTTCGGTGT
Organism: Allium sativum; assembly: GCA_030737875.1. Lineage (NCBI taxonomy): Eukaryota > Viridiplantae > Streptophyta > Magnoliopsida > Asparagales > Amaryllidaceae > Allium > Allium sativum. Next base: position 352,862,876 of record CM060916.1, on the reverse strand, counting down.
TCTCATTGTGACAAGTTCTTCAGCAGTTGTCCGGTGAACACCAATCGTAGAGTCAAAATCTGCCTTTGTTAATCCTGCCTTAACAGCGATAGCAACTCCCTAAGACAAATATATAAGAACTAATAAGAAGCAACTCAGGAATTGAATAGATTAAGTTGAATACTTCAATTGAGTTGTTTCCTGTACTATTGTCCTAGTAATAACCAAATAACTTCAAAGGTTGCAGTAGCTTCTTATGGATCACATTTCTACTCAATTTTGCCTCGTTTGGTTTAAAAAAGTCATAATCTAGCTATTTAAATGATGATTCAAGTTTTTAAAGAACGGTGATGTTACTTGAGAAAATTGCAGGTCAAACGTCAAAGTGTCGACGTTTCAATTCCCTATTTGATACAATACAAGGATATTTCTCAATCATCCTTGTATAAAGAAATCAAACCTGTACAATCTTAGGCGAGTCATCACCATACATGAGGACACCCAAAACTTTGTTTGTTTTAGCGCACACAATGATTTTCACAAATACCCGATCAGGTAGTCCAGATAGAGTAGCCTTCACGGGTCTAAAATTTGATGTATAAATATCAACATCTCCATACTCTTTGGTTGCCTGCACAAAATTCAAATGTTCAAAAGGTGCTTTCAGAGAAAGCATGTTGAGTGACTCCTGGTACTAGATAAAAGAATCACCTGTTCCTCGGTCAGACCAACTTGGCCGATTGGGGGTTGAGAAAATCAGCAGACGGTACTGCTCTATTAGGATAAACAATTCAGTTGTCAGTATATGCCACAAGAACAGTGCATGCACCACTAGCTGCAGCAAGAACTTAATTTGTTGTAGTTGCAATAGTTCTAATCCACTTTTCTTAGCATAAAATAACCCTAAATAAATTCCAAAAATAATAATAAAAAATTGCAAATATTTTCGATAATTTGAATTTACTTGCCTTTATAGCATATACATCCTATCAACTTCGACCTTTCAATCGCATTTGTATTCTTATAGGTTAAAATCATAAAATAGTTGAAAGGATAAAAAGAATATTAATTTGAAACAAAATCAATGGTAAAAAAAATAGAACGGGTAATACCTGAAAATTGGAGTTTGAATTGGGTGATGAAGTCTAAAATCAGATCGAGTAGTTTTTCCTCAGATGCTAGAATTTGTCATGTGCCTCGCATGCAAATTTGGCCAATAATCGAAACTGTCAGTGGCAAAATTACATATTTTGCAAGCGCAGGTGTCACAGTGAAATATTGATATAGAAAGAGTAAGAATATGTTGAAATTACTATAGCCTAGTTAACATCAAATTAAATACCAATAATAGTGATTTTAATCACTGTATGATTTAGAAATCAACTCAAGCTGAATTTAAGGACTTCTAAATAAGATGCGTTTAAAGGCTGGTCTTCAAAAGGTATGATTTTCATTTCACATGGAAAAAAAAACTATAACAAAAAATATAACAAAAAGTTTTAGTTATCTAATGCATTCTCTGCAACTGACAATGATTCTAACATGCAAGAATTAAGTGACAAGGAAAATACAAATAATTATTCTAACCTTGGTGAAGTTGTTACTAAGATCAAGGGAGACTGATGAAATGCCTGCAATGAATCAATTTTTTCTATCATAACCCCAAATAACCACTCTACACATTCTGATAATGCACTAATCAAATTAATGCCTCTTAGATTACTGAAATGAACATTACAACCACTTTTGGTTTATTTAAAAAGAGAAGGATACATTAAATGTGAATAACTTAAAAGGAGAAAATGCCATTGAGTGGGAAACCATTTGTACAGGCCTGCAACTCAGCACAATATAATTGCTTTAATATTTCACGCAAGCTTTAATTATTATGGTGTTTTTTTCCATCTTGGAGCTATTAATATTTATGTCCTGTCTTTCCACACACAAGTGTTGTCCACAATTTTCATTCTCTACAGATCAGTCACTCTGACCATCCCGATTATATTCAATATGTTGCCATACAAACTTCGCTCATGTCAGATCTTTGATGCTGTTTATCTCCATGTCCACTGTTCGCCTCTTCGCCAGTTATCTCCAGCAGCAACCACACTGGCTACCAGTCAGTAGCATAGTAGGCATCACAGTCGCTTCACTCAATTTTTTGGCATATGCAACTATAATTTTATTTACTGGCGTGATATTATATGGTAGCTATTTTATGCATATGCTATAACTATATTCTAATATTATCATATTTTTTGTAAGAAATAAATACTAGTAATTATGAATAAAGTAATAAATGCTTACTGGGGTAGTGAATTATGAATAAACAATGAAAAAGTAACAAATTTTATAAAACTGTAAGTCTACCTTTATCATTCCCCAATGCAACAATTTGATCGATGCCTTCAGTGTCACATGCATATCAAATTACACAATCAGAAGTAGCTACGACCTAAGAAATAATAACTGACATTGAATTCGCACCAAAACAGTATTTAACATTATAACGTGTTATTCCAGACTACTGTTAATACCATAAAACTAACCAGATTCTTACTATGTGTTAATCCCTAAAAAATCCATATGCACATTGAGCAAAGGATGTGGAACGGGCGCCATCAGGGTCAGTCGTGCATGATGTTATTTAAGGCACTTAAATGACTCAAAACAGACAGGATGCAACCGCACAGAGCCAGATCCAAATGTCTAACCTAAGTCAAGTCAACCAGTACAACCAAAGATGATGGCGCGATTTGAAATGAGAAATGCCCAAAAAGGATGGAGGTCGCATATCCCGTGAAGTCGCTCACTATTTTCCTGTCAAAAGACCAAGTCTAAAATAAAGCTGCAATACGAGCGCCTGCAACATCATACGTGACCATATCTCCAATCAGAGTTGGGCATGAATCGTGACTCAGGAGCGGAAGGCAAGGTCGATCGTTCGAATTGGGGGAAAGCCATTCAAACACAGAAGCAAAGCAAATCGCCCGTTCAACATAGGCGGAAGCGACCTTGTGGCATAGCTTTAGGAACAAGCAGCGCCATACAAAGGCAGTCATAAAACGAGCGTCCTTGAGTTAATAAGAATGGTCACGCAAGGAACAGGGGAGAACCAGGTCTTGTCCCGCGTCCTGCTCTTATATAATTTTCCAACTTTACAAAGCATTCATACCCATAGGAACGCCCGCACCTATGGATCTTCTCAACCACTTAAGGCGGTCGCTCTACTTAGTCAATCGTGCATGACAACCAAATACAGATCTGGACAGTTGGTTACATCTAGCCAATGGCATGATTGTAATTAATAGAATGAGCAATCCGTAACCTGCATAAGTGGATTTCGGATCATTTCCAAGGGGGAGCTGACCTATAAATACACCATGGCTATCAACATAAAGGGGATCACATCTTTGAATGAATAAAGGGCTGCCAAATTCTGTCCTCAACCACTGATTCGGTCATGGCGTCAAGAACAATTTTATGATCATAGAAGGCGGCGCTACCCTCTTTCTCAATCATCCATCCACTCTCTTTCTCCTCAAATTTTACCATTCTCTTGTGTAATCTCAAGGTTGAAGTATATAAACGAGGGTATATTGAGTGAATATAAAGATGTATGAAAAGAGAGAGTTGATGTATTTTATAGTCCTCGTTATAAGATTGGAACTCACCTTCACAGTGGACGTAGGCCTATTTAACGGCTGAACCACTCTAAATCTCGCCTCTACTTTAATTTTCTTGCATTTTTTCATTTTTAATTGCTGATTAAACACGGTCTCATTTAGATCTTACCAAGCTGGTGTAGTACAGATTTGTACCTTGGGTGTTTAGACCATTTTTGGTGTAAACATTTTGGCATCCACCGTGGGGTCGTGTTTTGCCTTTTTCCCCATTTCAGGTCCGATGAGATTTTCTGAGAGGTACTGTGCTTGAAGTCATGAGCACGCCAAGGAGAATCACTGACGAAGTCAACAAACCCAACAATGGCGTCAACATCGTCACACCGTCAGACAGCGATTCTGGTGAAGAAGGATTGCCAGAAGTTAAAGAAGCTGTATCCAGGAAAAAATTGGAGGAGGCGATGATAGGATTCACGAGTCAAATAACTATTGCAAGCGACGCAATAATGGAGAAGCTCGAGTCGATACTCGCCATTCAGGCCGCCATCGCAAAAGCCACTTTAAGCCCCTCTTGTTCCTCACTATCTCGCATGGATTATGAGTTAGAAATAGAGCTCCCTGCTTCGAGCTCAAGACAGAAGGATTCCATCCAAAGAATTGCATGTCGCACCAATCCAAACTACAAAGGGGGCAAAGCACCCATGTGCGATCACTCTGACGATACAATCGTGGAGCTGGAAAACAATCCCATTATCCGTGGGATGCCCTTTCCAAGGGGAAGCCAAAATTCTCCGCCCCCAGTTCATGAAGACACATCTAGATCAGAGATCGATAATAAAAAGGTTGGTCGATCCATGGAACGACCGAGCAAGGAATAGAAATACATCTTAAGAATACCGCGAGCAATTGTGAAGGAAAGCCTAAAGAAAAGGGATAATCAAAGTGAATGGGAGTCCTTCCCAACTAAAACCCCGCTCATTTAAAGGGTTAAGATAACTGTATACCTACGAAGATTCGAACCTCCATCATTACAGTCCTATGATGGGACAAGCGACCCTGATGTGTTCTTATGCAATAATGACCAGTACATGAATGGGGCTTGTGCTACTGATGAAATCAAATGCTTATATTTCCCAACTTATTTAGAAGGAGTGGCTTATCTATGGTTCACAAAGCTGCCAGCGTAGTCCGTGGTCAATTTCGTAACCTTGGTTAGGCTGTTCAATAAGCATTTTAAATCTCAGGCGGTCAAAACTTGGGATGCCACGGAGCTAAGTGGACTTCAACAAAGACCAGGAGAGCCCATCAAAGCTTTTCTCACTCGCTTTGATATGGCAGTGGCTAAAGCCAAGAATCTCGAACCCGGCCTAATCTTAATGTCTCTTAAGGGGGGCATACATAAAGAAACCAAGCTAGGGCTGTGGATCAAGAAAAAGAAACCAAGTACACTCGAACGGTTGCTCAGTAAAGCCGAGAAATATGAAAGTATCAAAGGAAAAAACGCACAGGTGGAGAAGAGCGGAAATGCGCAAAGCAACCTAGACAGTCAAAAAAGGAGCAATGAAGAAGAAGACAATTGAGCAAAAAAGAAGCTGCGCTTCTTCAAGAATTCCGAGTTCACTCCCCTTAACGATACCATGGGAAATATCTTCATGGCAAATAAAAACACCAAGAGATATCTGGTTTTGAAACAAAGACAAGTCAAAAAAGCCACTATGAAGTCAGGAAGATTCTGTCAGTTCCACAAACAGCCAAGACACGATACTGATGAATGCATGCACTTGAAGTCAGTAATCGAGGGATTAATCCGAAAAAACCATTTGCAACAGTATGTACAAGATCATAAGAGTTTCCCCGACTCTCCGCAAACGAGGGGCAATGCGCCCTAAAGAGGAAGGGGCTTAAACCAATCAAAAGACGACGCTCATCAGGGGGACTAGCCACTAATATCTCAATAATGGGATATTGAACTAGGGCTCTCATTACTTTGCTTCATTCCCTTGATTTTATCTTGTTATTAAGACTGTTTTAACTTGCTTTACTATTCACTATGTTCGTATCAAGCTGCGGTTTACTTGCAAAAACTATGTGCATCAAAATTTAATTATGTGACTATATGAATAACATACTTATTGGTCCATGCTAAAAGAAGAACAATATCTTGGAATGTAGGCATGGTAAAAGCAAATCCGCTATATGCAGAAAGACTTTGGCAGAGAAATCCCAGGGCGCACACTAAGTGAAGTAGCTTGGGAAACATGAACATCAAGCAAGATCAAACGGGAGGAGTATACACATCACCTCAAAAAAAAGCAAGCTATTCTAAGACAGGCAACAAGGCTACACCTCTCATTATGGAGTATGTTGAATGCTTAGCAGACACCCATTCAAAGGACCGCCGCCAGACCTCATTGAAAGTACAAAAAATACTGCTAAATCTGTCCCTCAGATAAAATTGCTAATCCAAAAGAGGCGTTCTCTCAGGTACGGGACATGAACTCCTTAAAACCGGAGTTAAATTCGGTAGCAAGGATTGATGTCCACCTCCTAGGAGTCAATGCCGAAGTGGAAGCAATTCAAAAAGTCCCACGGTTAAAGTCCCACTGATAAAATTGCCAAGCCCACAAAAGAAACACCTTCTTAGGTGCTGGATACGAGTTCTCCAACTTGAAAAAAAAAATCAGTAAGGCGGACCAGTGTCTGTTTCCTAGGTCAAAGGCACAAAGTCGGAAAGACCGACATGCCCCGAAATGGAAAAATTGCCGATTCACGAAGGGCACCTTGTTAGTTGAAGGACACAAAATTTATCCTTACTGAGCCATGACTCGACGAGATGAATTAGTGTCTGCTCCTCGGGATGAAGCATAAAAATGGGGAAGGATTGAACATGCTAGAAAGACCAGTGCAAAACAGAAATCCTAGCCAAAAGGGGTGTCAGAAATCCTAGCCGTAAGGGGTATCCATTCTAGAACCTTTTTGAATGACTAAAACAATCAAGTAGGGTCTAGAATGGATTGAAAACCTTTAACCCAAGACCTCCCCAGGGGCACGTATTCAAAACCAGCCTCCGAAGGGCTCGGATTACCAGTCAGTCAGGCGCGGGGTTGAATACCATTAAATAAAAGATACCAAACGCGCTTATAATAATACAAATGCGTAATAATCCTCGATAAGCAATGAAACTCAAAAGCTAACTAAATCCCAACAAAAATAATAATAATAGAAAATCAGGTGCAATCGAACGATCAATAAAGCGCCCAGACGAATGTGTAAATCATAAAATAAAGGTGCAACGTGCGACGCACCCACGTGAAAATAAATGAGTTGCATAATAAGAATTAAACCCCTCAAAAGAAGTGGCAAAGGAAGAAATAGGCTATCCTAAAATTAAAAGCAAGCTAGCGTTATTAACGATGAACGACGTAGAAACGAAACCATCGCACAAACCATAAAAGCTACAAACCCAAGTGTACGAGAATAAGCGAGGCTGGCTCCCGCATACACAGGCCAGACTAAAAGTACCATTCAAAATCAAAGCCAAAATAACAGAACAGGTAAAGCATTAGCAAGCAACGATGTTCAGATGAGGTAAGAGGTGATCATCTCCCTAGATTCAAGGGCCTCAACAAGTTTGTATCTATCTTTTTCCAGGGCATGAAGTCGTTTAAGATTCTCTTTATTTGACTGCTGAAGATCTTCAACAAGAGAATGCTAGGCACCCATTTGCTCCATAATGTAATCCCTGACAGTGGTAATAAGGCCATCGGCCAAATTCGGGCGTGCTTTCAATTGGTCAAACTTAGCCAATATGCAATCCTTCATGGTGCCTATCTTACCTGCAATAATCCATCTGTCAAACGGATCAATGCACATGTCGGAACGTGAGCCAGCCGGACATTCAGCCACAAAGTCCTTAGAAAGTGTAGGATGGCAAGGGTTAGGAATAGGAAGGGGATTTGGCATTGCTGCAGGATCTAAAGTAATGGACGAGGAAGCCATACGACTAAGAGCAGTCTGAGTATCTAGGCCAGGAAGTCTATTCAGCAAGCAATGACTTTGAGTGTCAGTTGCACCCAACATCCCCTTTTCTTGGGGTATCTTTTGGTTACTGGTCCCCTTTCCTTGGGGCATATTTTGGTTACCAGCCCTCCTTGTCGATCTTTCCCTGAGTCTCCTGGACATGAAGAATTCCATCCTCGGACGACCTATTTCAAAAGAAATCAGTATGGACTCGAAAAACAACTATGAAAAGGGAAACAGCTCAACCAGATCAGGCAATAGGGAAAAACATCTCAACTGAAGAAACCTGGGGCATTTCACCAAACAATTTGTGAACAAATACCAAGCATCATAGTTTCAAAAAAAAAAAGCCACCGGATGATAAATATTCTCCAAAGATTATTAAAGAAACGGTATCTACGCTACACAAAAATCTGGCCGTTACCCAAATCCCACAACTTGGCCAGGTCATTTTGAAACATCCTAACTTGGAAAAGCATGAATACTCAAGCAAAACAAAGTAATGGAAAAACGTACCTAGGAATATCATGGTATCTCGAAGCCGAAAGAAAGTTGCTCAAGGAAAAAGCAGGTGTTGCTGCAAGCATCAGGCAAGATGATAGAATAAGAAAGCCAGAGCCTTTTGAAGAAAAATCAAGGCAGAAATGTCAAACATAGATTACCTGGTTAAATTCTCGAGGAAGCACAACTATGACCAGAAAAATCCTCGAAAAATACAAAAGTGTAATGAAGCAGGCTAAGAGTGAATAAGGAAGACTAAAAGGCATACATGCAGAAAATTTTCACCACGTCAGCTTAGCACCGGAAGAGTATCTCGTCAAATTCCAGTCGGCGTCCCGAAATTCAACCAATCGCACAATGACTGGAAAGGATGCATCAAGCCTTTTGCTTATGGAAAAGACAATATCAACCAGCTTAATGAAGCAATATTTACCTTTTGCACGCACGACCCCTTGACAAGTCAGGAAAAATCTACAAAACAATGTGCGATCGAATATGTTGAAGCCCATAATCCATTACTAAAAGAAAGAAATCATAAACTTCGAGGGGAAAGTGTTAATCCCTAAAAAATCCATATGCACATTGAGCAAAGGATGCGGAACGGGCGCCATCAGGGTCGGTTGTGCATGATGTTATTTAAGGCGCTTAAACGATTCACAACAGATAGGATGCAACCGCATAGAGCCAGATCCAAATGTCTAACCTAAGTCAAGTCAACCAGTACAACCAAAAACGATAGCGCGATGTGGAATGAGAAATGCGGCCCATAAAGGATGAAGGTCGCATATCCTGTGACGTCGCTCACTATTTTCTTGTCAAAAGACCAAGTCTGAAATGAAGCTACAACACGACCGCCTGCAACATCATATATGACCACATCTCCAATCAGAGTTGGGCATGAATCGTGACTTAAAAGCGGGAGGCAAGGTCAATCGTTCAAATTGGGGGAAAGCCGTACAAACACAGAAGCAAAGCAAATCGCTCGTTCAACATAGGCGGAAGCGACCTTGTGGCATAGCTTTAGGAACAAGCAGCGCCATACAAAGGCGGCCATAAGATGAGCGTCCTTGAGTTAATAAGAATGGTCATGCAAGGAACAGGGGAGAACCAGGTCCAGTCCCGCGTCCCGCTCTTATAAAAGTTCCCTAGTTTTCAAAGCATTCATACCCACAGGAATGCCCGCACCTATGGATCTTCTCAACCACTTAAGGCGCTCGCTCTACTAAGGCGTTCGCGCATGACAACCAAATATAAATTTTGACAGCTGGTTACAGCTAGCCAATGGCATAATCGTAATTGATAGAATGAACATCTGTAACCTGTATAAACGGATTTAAGATCATTTCTCAGGGGGAGCTGACCTATAAATACACCATGGCTATCAACATAAAGGGGATCGCATCTTTGAACGAAGAAAGGGCTGCCAAATTATATCCTCAACCACTGATTCGGTCATGGCGTCAAGAACAATTTTATGATCATAGAAGGCGGCGCCACCCTCTTTCTCAATCATCCATCCACTCTCTTTCTCCTCAAATTTTACCATTCTCTTGTGTAATCTCAAGGTTGAAGAAGATAAACGAGGGTATACTGAGTGAATATAAAGATGTATGAAAAGAGAGAGTTGATGTATTTTTTAATCCTCTTTATAAGATTGAAACTCACCTTCACAGTGGACGTAGGCCTAGTTAATGGCTGAACCACCCTAAATCTTACCTCTACTTTATTTTTGTAACACCCCACGTCCATTAATGTCACTCTCAAACGGAATGCATTAACTTTCATGGTGTATTATTGCTGTATAGAAAAGAATATAACAAGACATATACATATATTGGTACATGAAAATTTAAAAACTTTTATTGCAGCGGAGAAATAGTTTGGTTACAACAACATCAAAAACCAACAATAAAACCAAGTACACTTAACATCCATCTTGGCAAATTGTTTTCTAAGTACATAAAATAAAAAAGGAAAACGCCAAAATAAGTAGCCACAAAAGAGATGAGCTGAACTTTACTTTCAGCAATTCAAGAAGCACTTCCAAAAGAGAGAGAAAGATCCAAATCAAGCACCACTAGCACTAGTCCCATCCTGAGAACTTATGGCGGGAAGGAAGAAAAAAGGCGAAAACAAATGGGGTCAGACATAAAGCCTGGCGAGTTCAATAACTTTAACAATATAATTATTAAAGTAATTAGGATAAGGTATAAACTGGTAAAACAAGGAATGATTATGAAACAAGTGGGCAAGGAAAAACAAACAAGAGGAATATTCTGGCGTTAATCTCGCTCCTAATCACTATAGGATAATTACTATACTGCACTATTACTAGTCACCTTAAAAGTTGATCCCGCCTACTGAACATAATAATCATAATGGTAGTTTCGTGTACCCCTAGCTGTCTTCATTGGTGTCGCCTGCCCCTATCTCCACTAGTTGTACCCACTACCCCAATGTGATTGGCTCCCTAACTCGTAGATAACCATGCTGGTCCCACAGTGGGGTGTATCACTCCCCAAAGTGGCAACCCGATAACACTAAAGATGCACGACTTATATCCACACGATGCAACAACGTCTTACCTACCAGCCCGGGCCCACGCATGCACATGACCCCGTTGGAATTACGTTGCCACCGTTAACCCGTTTTGACCTCTTACAATCAAACCCAGTAAGCATGTCCCATCCTCGATCTAACTCGAGCTCACAAAGATACTTAATGGGTTACTGGGTTTGAAAAGGGTCCCCCAAACTTGACACAAGCTTTCCACCTACGCTTGGTCCCCACTAAGATTTCCACTTAACCCCTTCTTATTCATGTCTTCTTACATGTTTCAATTTGGTTAAGTGTTTCTAATCGTATTTCACATGTCACCCATGTCACCCACTTAACCCCCATGTCCCATCACATGTTTATCTTGGTTAAATGTTACTTAATTCATTATGACTGTAACCTTGTAAGACCTCTAACATTAGACTACCGTTTGTGGTTGCTGGATTTGGCGGGCGGGTCCAGCCAGTATTATACCACAAATGAGTCTAACCTCGTGTCTTTACAATTATTACGCATTTAATTTATGCCTTCGACCTCTCACATTAGACTACCGTTTGTGGTTGCTGGATTTGTCGGGCGGGTCCGGGCAGTCTTACACCACAAACGAGTCTAACCTCGTGTCTTAGGCGTTTATTATTACAAATTATTTCACCCCAACATGAATTAATTATATCTATTCGAATTGTCAATAATTTCCAAATTAATTATGTCCATAATTATCACCTAAATTATGTCTATACTTTTTAGGTATATAAATTATACCAATTAATGTCTCAATTTAAGTATATGCCTTTAAAGCTATTTTATGCCAATTCACAATTTGCATAATTAATATTTTCCATTGTCCCCACGCTATTCGTACGTTCTAATATGAAATATGTTAGACTCACAAATAGTCTAACTTATAAAAAAAAGAAAGGAAACATCACAACTTGCATAACACATAAAATAGATCTAACTTGCAAATAGGAATTATAACATAAATTTGCATAGCCAATAACTTGCATAGGCAATGGACATATAGAACATAAATTTGCATAAACTACCATGGATCTAAATATAGATCTAAACATGAAATTGTAAACTTGCATATATGAATTATGGGTCTCACCTAAACTTACATATGTGAATATAATTTTCACCTAAAAATGTGAATATAGTTTTCACCTAAATTTGCATATGGATTCCTACATCTTGCATATGAATTTATCACATGTTTTTGCATATAAACTAGCATATGTATATACTTGATTCACATATAAACTTGTGTACAATTCACATACAGACTTGCATAAGATTCACATGCAAACTAACATACGATTTAACATCCCAAACTTGCATAAGATTCACATACGAACTAGCATATGTAAAAACGGACTTGCATAAGATTCACATACAAACTAGCATATGATTTAACGTCCCAAACTTGCATAAGATTCACATACAAACTAGCATATGATTTACATCCCAAACTTGCATATAAAATGAATCAAGTTAAACATATGTGTTTGGACATATGAAATAGATCTACTAACATAAGTCTAAAAAACTGTCATATGTTCACCAACAAACGATAACAAAGTTAAACAACATCACATGATTCAACAGACATGTTCTCATAATCCAATTATAACTCATCATAATTAATTTATTAATTATTTTGTGAAAGAAGTTGTACTCACAAAGACGGGTTAGAGAAGAGAATGATTCTCTCGTCTTTTGAATTAGTATTCTGATTTACCAATCCGTAAGATTTAGGAAGAAGAACTATCCAAGCAGCAGCATGGTGGCCAAGAGACTAATTTAGTTTAGGTTTAGAGTTTGAGTCTAAGTGTGTTTTTATAGAAGTTTAAATCAACCTAAGCTGTTAGATTACCATAGGAGCAATCCCAAGCGTCCAAACTAGATAGAGTTATCTAGAATTGCCACCTCTGCCCAAGTGACTCAGCAATAGGTCAGGTAAGACTCAGCAACAATTCAGAATCGTCTGATTTCAGATCTGCCCCAGGGGTTACGTCGACCCCCTGGTCGACTTGTATAGGGGAGGTCGACCCCCTGGTCGACCTGGCCTTGGCCGGGAGAAATGCCGCCCAGCCCGCTTCCCTGTTTGAATTTTGAATTTCGAATTTTCATTCTGAACTGCTTTAATTTATATAAAATTACTGAAACTTCCGAGGGCCATAACTTCCTCATACGAAGTCCGATTTACGAAAACTTGGACTCTATTCCAAGCAGAATTTCGAGACGAACGCAATGGCGTAACCCATTTCCCTTAATTCTCAATTTAACAATTAAGTATTCTTAAAATTGTTAATTTTTTATATTTAAAATTACGGGGAGTTACATTCTCCCCTCCTTAAAGGATTTCGCCCCCGAAATCTCCAAGTTAAGGAGAATATATATCCTAACATCCAATCATCCATCTAGTCAACCATTAAACACAGGCATCCATTGTCCTTACCAGATTTCTAGTGCCATATGAACATATGCAAAAGTGTGTGTATATGTTCCTTATCCAATGCAAAATCAGGCGGTCCACTAATTCAGTTGACCTCCTTAATGCAAATCATGATAGTGCCATGCGTCCATTATGCATGCAAAAGAATCCTAACGATACATATTACTTCTACATGTGTGCACAACCATTCATCAAAATGCAGCATCCATATGATAAAACAACCATTATACATACATTAATTTATATATGCACACACATTTATATGCAATATGAAAGTGACTGAGCCGATCTAGTGCCTAATGTGTGTGTACATGCATCCACGAGCAACCACTAGCAACCACTAGCAACCACTCGCAACCATCAATCATAACATGTTTCAAATACATGTTTACATCCATTAGTTTCTACCTAAGAATAGAGAATAGGACTGAGGAGGTATACTTAGAAGATAGATATAAGCATAAATAAACTTATGGAAAAAATGGATAAAGGAGGTACCCTCAAAAAGAAAAGGGTAGGCTGCACGTATTTTCCTCTCAGTTTCCCAAGTCATGTCTTCCTCAGCGTCACTCCATTGAACTTTAACAAGCCTGACTTCACGGTTGCATAGCTTTTTGACTTCCGTTCCCAAGATATGAGTTGGAACTCTTCTCACAGTTGCTTTTCGTTCCACTTCAACTTCCTCTAGTATACTTGGCTCCACCACTTCCGCAGACTCATGTAAGCACTTTCGTAGTTGAGAAACATGAAAAACATTATGAACTCCAGCCAGTCATTCAGGTAGCTCTACTCTGTAAGCCATCGTCCCAATCCTTTCAGTGATAGGAAAGGGTCCAACAAATCTTGGTGCTAGCTTTCCTATGGACCCAAAGTGGATGACATTTCTCAAAAGAGATACTTTAAGGAACACCCTATCTCCAACCTCAATCTCAAGGTCAGTTCTTCTTTTGTCTGCGTAGGACTTCTGTCTATCTTTTGCAGCCATCATCCGTCTTCTTATCAAGTCCTTCTTTTCTGAGGTTTCTCTAATCATGTCTGGCCCAAGTACGAGCTTGTCTGTAGACTCCCACCAACAAGTTGGTGATCGGCATGGTCTTCCATATAAAGCTTCGAAGGGCGCCATGCCTATGGTGGCTTGGTAGCTATTATTGTAAGCGAATTCCACCAAAGGAAGATGATCCTCCCATGTCCCTCCAAAGTCAAGAATGCACAATCTCAAGAGGTCTTCCAAATCTCTATTCATCCTTTCCGTCTGACCATCGGTTTGGGGGTGATAGGTCGTGCTTAAGCATAATTGTGTGCCTATAGCCTCTTGCAAACTCTTACAAAACTCGCTCGTAAAGATAGGATCTTGATCACTCACTATGCTGGAGGGTATCCCATGGAGCCGAACTATCTCTTTAAGGTAAATGGATGCCAGGGACGAGGCAGTCCTTCTACTTTTAACAGGTATAAAGTGAGCGCTTTTAGTGAGCCTGTCCACTATTACCCAAATACTAGTATTGCCCCTTCTTGACTTAGGCAACCCATCAACAAAGTCCAACGAAACGCTATGCCACTTCCACTGTGGGACCTACAGAGGATGGAGCAGACCACCAGGCTGCTTTTGCTCCGCTTTGACTTGTTGGCATATCAAACCTTAGCGACGAACTCAGCTACATCCCTCTTCATGCCATTCCAGACGAAAACCCTTTTTATATCCTTATACATCTTGTCTCCACCTGGTTGTATGGTTAGCTTAGAATGGTACGCTTCTTCGAGAATCGTTTTCACTAGATCCCTTGCTTGTGGGACGCATAGCCTTCCGTCCCTTCTCAACCAACCTTTATCATCGATGGAGTATCTATTGAGGCGGCTAGAATTCTCACCCCTAACTAGCTTATCCATCATATCAACTAGCCGAGGGTATTCTCGTTGCGCGGTTCCTATTGAGTCCAAAAGAGTAGGCCGCACCTCTAGTGATGCTAACAGACCAGGTACAATTTCAGTGAAAGTTAAAAGTTTTCTATGTACTCCAACCCTTGCCTTTCTACAAAGAGAGGACTCAAGGTCAGCTTCTTTCTACTCAAGGGTTTGCTACCACATTGCCCTTGCCAGGGGTATAGGAAATCTCAAAGTCATATGAGGCCAGAAATTCCATCCACCTTTATTGTCTTAAGTTAAGGTCTTTCTGCGAGAAAAGGTACTTTAATGATTTATGGTCAGTAAACAATTCAAACCTTTCTCCTAGTAGGTAATGACACCATGACTTTAGAGCGAAAACAATGGCAGCTAGCTCCAAATCATGTGTTGGGTATTTCTTCTCATGTACCTTCAATTGCCTTCCCCTATAAAAAGCTACCTTGCCTTCTTGCATTAAGACAGCGCCCAACCCTGTACCGCATGCGTCTGTTAAAACGGTAAATATTTTGCTCCCATCAGGCAATGTCAGGACTGGGGCTGTTGTTAGAGCCCTTTTCAAACTTTGGAAAGCAATATCGCAATCCAAATCCCAAGCGAAAGTTAGGTTCTTCTTTGTCAACCTTGTGAGCAGGGCTGAGATTTTTGCAAAGTCTTTAATGAACTTTCGGTAAAAGCCCGTGAGCCCGAGAAAGCTTCGGACTTCGGTTGCATTCCGTGGAACCTTCCAGTCTTGCACCGCAACTACTTTTGCGGGGTCCACATCTAACCCCTCTTTGGACACCACATGTCCATGAAACCTCACTTCTTCTCTCCAGAAATGGCGTTTGGAGAATTTGGCTTTCAGCTGATGTGCACAAAGAGTATACATGACTTCCCTTAAATGCGAAGCATGCTCTTCTTCATTCTTCAAGAAAATCAAAATGTTTTCTACGAAGACCGCCACAAACTTATTAAGGAACTCTCTGAACACCCTGCTCATCAAGTCAACGAAGCTAGCGGGTGTGTTTGTCAAGACGAAAGGCATGACAAGCCATTCGAAGAAACCATCCGGGGTTCTGAACGCGGTCTTATCTATGCTGTCTTCAGCCACTCTTAGTTGATGAAACCCGGTAGCCAGATCTAGTTGGGGGAAAACCGACGCACCTACAAGCTGATCAAACAAGTCGTCTATTCTTGGAAGTGGGTGCCTATTTTTCTTGGTCATCTTGTTTAGCTCCCTATAATCAACGCATAGGCGGAGTGAACCATCCGCTTTGGTTGTGAATACTACTGGAGCACCCCATTCAGAAATACTCCACCTTATAAACCCTTTTTCGAGCAACTCTTTGACTTGCTTACTGAGCTCTTTTCTCTTCCTTGGAGCCATGTGTTTAATGGGTAGAGCTACAAGTTTTGCATTATCAACAAGGTACATACGGAAGCCTATCTCCCGCTTCGGAGGTAGGCCCTTCACCTCTTCAAGTACATCTGAGTATTCATGGACTACTCTAACCGACTGCAAGTTTTCAACAGACGCATCAAGAGATTCTAGGTAACTAAGCATAACAGAATGTATGGGATTACAAGAGATTTCGAGAGTGTTGCCGAGGCAAGTCATAAGTCTAACCACTCTCTTTTCACAATCAAGGATGGCACCATTAATGGAGAACCAATCCATGCCTAGAATCAACCCATAGTCCGTGAAGCCAAGAACGAAGGCGTGCATTCAAACTCAATGCTCAAGATAGACACTCTCAAATCCCGACAAATCATTGAAAGATGAGCCGAACCACCAATAGGATTTGAGACTACTATGGGATCCGTAAATAGACTAGTATTTAGGTGCAGTGTTTCAACTAATAAAGAAAATACAAAAGAGTGTGAAGCGCTAGAATCAAACAAAGTACGAAAATGATGATCAAACAGAAAATCCAAACTTTCAACAGAAACGTTTCTACCTCCCTTCTGTCCTGGTGCCATGAGAGCGTGAACCTTCCCTCTTGCTTGCCCTGGTGCCATGAGAGTCTGAACCTGCCCTCCAGAAGTAGACCCTGTCCTCTGCCCTTGCCCTTGTCTTCTCGGGCAGTCTTTAATCAGATGTCCTGCCTCACCACAGTTGAAGCAGCCAGTCTTCTTCTTCCTACAGTCCTTGCTCAAATGGCCTGGTGTTCCACAATTAAAGCACCTTTTCTTTCCTTTGTTGTTGTTACCCTTACCACTTTCTTAGGTTGCTGCTGTGACTTCTTTTGATCCCCTTTCTTTTTCGGTGCCTTATTAGCATTAGCACCTTTCTCCTCTTGATGCATAAACGCCATATCAACCAGTTTCTCAAATGTAACCCCCATAGGAATGTGGTTCATAGCTAACTCATGTAGCGGCTCATTCAAACCTTTAACGAATCTTAGGGCCTTCTTTTCAGGTGTGTTCACCAAGTCTAAGCCAAATATTCCCAACTGATTGAACTTGTTGACGTACTCCTTTACTGATAAATTCCCCTGCTTCAACGCCAAGAACCTTTCCATGTATAAATTCTCTTCTGCCCGTGAGAGGAATTTCATCTCGAACCTATGTCTAAAATCCATCCATGTCTCCACTGGACGCTCTCCATTCATGACCTCTCACCAAAAAGAGGCTTAGTCCTTCATTAACCAAGCAACTAATTGTACCTTCCTTCCATTTTCTATCTCGAAGATACCAAACAAATCTTCCACCTCCTTAAGCCAATTTCGAGCTTAAACAAACGTCTCTGGTCTGTGAAAAGGTTTTCCACCCATTGCTCGATAGTCTTTGCATATCTTCGAAAAAGTATCAATGCAGGGATGGGGAGGAGGAGCGGTTGCAGCTGGGGGAGGAGGAATGTCTGCTGGGCCAACAGCGGTGGCCCTAGCCTCCAGATACCTTCTGAACTAGGTTGGTACCGGTATTCCCTCTGGTATCTCGGGTAAACCAGACATGCTAAAAAGAAAAAGGAAGAGATTCCAAATGGAGAATCGAAAGAAAGATATATGGCTCTTGGGGGTTATGTTTTTAAAACAAACATTGCTCTTGAAAATACTCTCCTTAAAACATACTTTTGATAGAATTTCTTTATAAAATGCTTTTGAAAAATAGTTTTTCAACATCCCTTATCTGTTCTTGTAATCTTCAGCTCTGATACCACGTGTAACACCCCACGTCCATTAATGTCACTCTCAAAGGGAATGCATTAACTTTCATGGAGTATTATCGATGTATAGAACAGAATATAACAAGACAGATACATATATTGGTACTTGAAAATTTTAAAACAACTTTTACTGTAGTGGAGATATAGTTTGGTTACAACAACATCAAAAACAAACAATAAAACCAAGTACACTTAATATCCATCTTGACAAATTATTTTTTGTGTACATAAAATAAAAAGCATAACCCCAACATAAGTAGTCATAAAAGAGATGAGCTGAACTTTACTTTCAGCAATCCAAGCACTTCCAAAAGAGAGAGAAAGATCCAAATCAAGCTCCTAGTCCCACCCTGAGAACCTGGTGGGTGGGGGAAGGAAGAAAAGAGGCAAAAACAAAGGGGGTCAGACATAAAGTCTGGCGAGTCCAATAACTTCAACAATATAATTATTAAAGTAATTAGGATATGGTATAAATTGGTAAAACAAGGAATGACCGTGAAACAAGTGGGCAAGGCAAAACAATCAAGAGGAATATTCTGGCGTTAATCTCGCTCCTAATCACTATAGGATAATTGCTATACTGCACCATTACTAGTCAGCCTAAAAGTTGATCCCGCCTACTGAAAATAATAATCAAAATGGTAGTTTCGTGTACCCCTAATTTGTCTTCATAGGTGCCGCCTGCCCCTATATCCCCTAGTTGTACCCACTACCCCCATGAGATCGGCTCCCTAACTCGTAGATACCCATGCTGGTCCCACAGTGGGGTGTATCACTCCCCAAAGTGTGGCAACCCGATACCACTAAAGATGCACGGCTTATATCTACACGATGCAACAACGTCTTACCTACCAGCCCGGGCCTACGCACGCACATGACCCCGTTGGACTTGCGTTGCCACTGTTAACCCGTTTTGACCTCTTACAATCAAACCCAGTAAGCATGTCCCGTCCTCGATCTAACTCGAGCTCACAAAGATACTTAGTGGGTTATTAGTTTTTAAATGGATCCCCCAAACTTGACACAAGCTTTCCACCTATGTTTGGTCCCCACTAAGATTTCCACTTAACCACTTCTTATTCACGTCTTCTTACATATTTCAATTTGGTTAAGTGTTTCTAATCGTATTTCACATGTCACCCATGTCACCCAATTAACCTCCATGTCCCATCACATGTTTATCTTGGTTAAGTGTTACTTAATTCATTATAACTGTAACCTTGTAAGACCTCTCACATTAGACTACCGTTTGCGGTTGCTGGATTTGACGGTCGGGTCCGGGCAGTCTTATACCGCAAACGAGTCTAAACTCGTGTCTTTACAACTGTTACACATTTAGTTTATGCCTTCGACCTCTCACATTAGACTACCGTTTGTGGTTGCTGGATTTGCCGGGTGGGTCCGGGCAGTCTTACACCACAAATGAGTCTAACCTCGTGTCTTAGGCGTTTATTATTACAAATTATTTCACCCCAATATGAATTAATTATCCCTATTCAAATTGTCAATAATTTTCAAATTAATTATGTCCATAATTGTCACCTAAATTATGTCCATACTTTTTAGGTGTATAAATTATACCAATTAATGTCTCAATTTAATTATATACCTTTAAAGCTATTTTATGCCAATTCACAATTTGCATAATTAGTATTTTCCCATTGTCCCCATGTTATTCGTACGTTCTAATATGTAATATGTTAGACTCGCAAATAATCTAACTTATAAAAAAACATCATAACTTGCATAACACATAAAATAGATCTAACTTGCAAATAGGAATTATAACATAAATTTACATAGCCAATAACTTGCATAGGAAATGGACATATAGAACATAAATTTGCATAAACTACCATGGATCTAAATATAGATCTAAACATGAAATTATGAACTTGCATATATGAATTATGGGTCTCACCTAAACTTGCATATGTGAATATAATTTTCACCTAAAAATGTGAATATAGTTTTCACCTAAACTTGCATATGGATTCCAACATCTTGCATATGAATTTATCACATGTTTTTGCATATTAAATAGCATATGTATATACTTGATTCACATATAAACTTGTGTACAATTCACATACAGACTTGCGTAAGATTCACATTCAAACTAACATACGATTTAACATCCAAAACTTGCATAAGATTCACATACAAACTAGCATTTGTAAACGGACTTGCATAAGATTCACATACAAACTAGCATATGATTTAACATCCCAAACTTGCATAAGATTCACATACAAACTAGCATATGATTTACATCCCAAACTTGCATATAAAATGAATAAAGATAAACATATGTATTTGTACATATGAAATAGATCTACTAACATAAGTTAACAAAACTGTCATATGTTCACCAACAAATGATAACAAAGTTAAACAACATCACATGATTCAACAGACATGTTCTCATAATCCAATTATAACTCATCATAATTAATTTATTAATTATTTTGTGAAATAAATTGTACTCACAAAGACGGGTTAGAGAAGAGAATGATTCGTTCGCCTTTTGAATTAGAATTCTGATTTGCCAATCCCTAGGCGTGTTTTTATAGAAGTTTAAATCAACCTAAGCTGTTAGATTACCATAGGAGCAATTCCAACCATCCAGACTAGATAGAGTTATCTAGAATTGCCACCTCTTCCCTAGTGACTCAGCAACAGGTCAGGTAAGACTCAGCAACAAGTCAGAATCGTCTGATTTCAGATCTTCCTATGAGGGTACGTCGACCCTCTGGTCGACCTCTATAGGGGAGGTCGACCCCTTGGTCGACCCCCTAGTCAACCTGGCCTTGGGCGGGCGAATTCCCACCCAGCCCGCTTCCCTGTTTAAATTTTGAATTTTGAATTTTTATTCTGAACTGATTTAATTTATATAAAATTCCTGAAATTTTCGAGGGCCATAACTTCCTCATATGAAGTCCGATTTACGAAAAATTGGACTCTATTCCAAGCAGAATTTTGAGACGAACGCAATGTCGTAACCCATTTCCCTTAATTGTCACTTTAACAATTAAGTATTCTTAAAATTGTTAATTATAATATTTAAAATTACGGGGTGTTACAATTTTTCTTGCATTTTTTCATTTTTAATTAATTGCTGATTGAACACGATCTCATTTAGATCTTACCAAGTTGGTGAAGTACAGCTTAGTACCTTGGGTGTTTTGACCATTTTTGGTGTAAACACTATGTTGCATTGCCTTTCAGATTATGAATAACGAAAAATTCAAAAGGTAATCAGATGGCCTAAAATCTAATTTTGCTTAAAATTCTTGAGAGGTGTCAACATTGAGTCTTTTTTGGATAACTTAATTAACATCATTTATCAATCTAGAAAGACACACAACATCAAGTCAGTGCTGAATGCACAATTCAGAGTCTACAACAACTTTCTACTGTACATGAGCCAATTTCAAAAGGAAGTACAAAACAACCAACAAATATCAACTAGAAGATAGAAATTAAGATAGCATTGAAATCACCAGTTCGTATAATAAAAACTTGCTCTATGGGAGCTAACATGTTCGTCAGGATATGGAGCACTTTTTACACTTTTCAGAAATGAACTCATTATACCTTCCTTCATATCCAAACCTCGAACAAATTTAATATTTTTAACAAATAGGTTTGATGCTATAACATCAACTCCACTAATCCTGAAAAACTACTAAGGCTATTTAATGATTTGAACCATTATAATATGCAATTGCTTATAATCCAACACAAACCTTTTTTCATTTCATTGTTTACTACAACAGCTATTGATGACTAGTGGAGACAGTCACATATGATATCTATAAGCAACACCAGAACATATGATGAATGTCCGTGTACTGTGCTCATAACCAAAGATTACTCATTTGCAATATCAAAGGGAACCAAAATAAGTGTTATACGAGTTAACACGCAATATTCAGTAGTCAAAAAACTCTTATATTCATCTATGTATTGATAGCATCAGGAAGTATAATAATGATATTTTGAGCAATTCTTACCTCCATCAAGCTAGCATTACTAATGAAATCCAAAGCTCTATTGGTGTGTTCCTTGTATTGAGCTTTTGGATTAAGCATCAGCAATATTCTCCTATGACTACTATGACTGCTAGACCTCATTCAATCACTTCACCGTCTCCTTTATTTCATTGTTCTCCAATCGAAAAAAGTTCAACCTGCAAAAATAATTTATATGTTAGATTAAAATATTTAAAACCCTTAAAATTTTATGGGTGGACTAAACAGAAAATATGACAGGCTTTCATGGATTGGGATCGATCGCATGAGAGAGATTATGGCATCGATAGACTCTATCGTCCTTCGCGATTTTGGAACCCCGATTCATAATTGCGATTTCGATGAAGTATTACATCAGCGATTTGGGGGAGAAGCGAGATCGGTTATTAGCCAAGAGTGATCTAAAAGGACATGAGATAAGTTGAATGCCCGGTTTGGAGGCAGGGCGTTATCCCTTGGAGGCGAAGGCGGTGCGAGAGGAGACCTGGATGTTGGAGAGATGAGCGACTTTCAATGAGTCAAAATTTCTAGGGATTTAGAGATAAAGTTGAATGTAATGGAGGGATTTTTTTTTTTTAATTTAGCAGCCAAGTTTTATTTTATCCCGCTTTCGTTTCTTCGCTCTTGCTTTATCTAAGAGGAAACGGAAATATAGCGGAATAGACGTACGTATAACGTAATTTATTTGTTTTTTCTTTGCTTTCTTTATATAGCTCAATTTATACATTATTATTTTTTCTTTAATTATTTTATTATAGCACTTTAATGTAAGGCTATGATACAATGCTATATATATATATATAATATCTTCTTGTAGTGTCACCAGACTTTATGTCTGACCCTTTTTGTTTCCTCTTCTTTCTTTCGTTCCCTCCCTCCCCCCAGGTTCTCAAGAAGGGAATACTCAAGTTTAACCAGGATTCTGCTATCATTTGCTGGAGCTGCTTAGATGTATTGCTCAAACTCCAATCCTTGTTACTATGGCTATGTTTTTATTTGGGGATTTTGCTTCTTTTATTTTGTACTCTGATGTTTAAGTACAAGACAGAAGTTTTTATGATGTACTGGTTTTTATGTAATTCAGACATATGATGTTTTTGAGCCACGATGCATTATGATTAATAAAGTTTGTTTTTATTTTGGTGCTATTTTGTATCTATCTTGTAATATTTCTATTTCTTTTTATCTATAACGCTTCACGAAACCTAATGCGTTCTCTTAATGAGTGACATTAACGGACGTAGGGTGTCACAGTAATAAGCGGTGCTCAAATACAACTACGTACCTAATGCTTCTTGCAAGCTCCTCCAAAATTCACTGGTGAAAATGGGGTCACGATCACTTAAGATACTGGAAGGTACTCCATGAAGAAGGACTATCTCATGAATGTAAACTGCTGCCAACCATGCTGCCATTCTCTTACTCTTAACCGAATGAAATGAGCGCTCTTAGCAAGATTGTCTACTATAACCCAAATGCTG
Source organism: Allium sativum (assembly GCA_030737875.1). Lineage (NCBI taxonomy): Eukaryota > Viridiplantae > Streptophyta > Magnoliopsida > Asparagales > Amaryllidaceae > Allium > Allium sativum. The sequence goes on along the minus strand of CM060916.1, from coordinate 352,839,177 downwards.
GTGTTGCCTTTCCTCGATCTAGGAGAACCATCAGTGGAATCCATCGAGGCGCTCTCCCACTTCCACTGTGGAACCTCCAAAGGATGAAGTAAACCACCGAGCTTCCTTTGCTCATCTTTTACTTGATGGAAAATCAAACATCGGGAAATGAACTCTACTACATCTTTCTTCATCCCAGCCCAAAAGAAAACATTCTTTGCGTCTCTCTACATTTTATCACCGCCTGGATGTACAGTCATCTTTGAATGTTGGGCTTCCTCAAGGACTATCTTCAACAGTCTCCCAACTCGGGGAACACAAAGCCTTCCATCTTATCGCAACCACCATCTATCGTCCGTGGAATATCTAATGAGGTGACTAGAAGTCTCCCCTCTACTGAGCCTATCAAAGATGTCTGAAATCTATGGATCCTCTCGCTTTGAAGTTCCTGTCTGATCCAAAAGAGTAGGTCGCACCTCCAGTGATGCCAATAAACTTGGTTTAAACACGGTGGAGGGTCTAAAATCAAAAGCCTGTATGAAGTCCAAGCTTTTCCTCTCCACAAACAGAGGACTAAACGTCATCTTCCACCTACTCAATGCATCTACCACCACATTACCCTTGCCAGGGGTATAAGCAATCTCACAGTCATAGGACGTTAGGAACTCCATCCGTCTTTGTTGCCTTAAATAAAGATGCTTCTGCGAGAACAATTGCTTGAGAGATTTATGATCAGTGTAGAATTCGAACTTCTCTCCAAGAAAATAATGATGCCAAGTCTTATGCATATATACTATGGCAGCCAACTCTAGGTCATGGGTAGAGTAGTTCTTCTCATAAACTCTTAGTTGTCTACCTCCATAACATACTACCCTTCCTTCTTGCCTCAGAATCGCACCAAGCCCTGTACCATATGCACCGGTGTATACTGTGAACACCTTGTTCCCATCAGGCAAAGTCAAGACTGGGGTTCTTGTCAAAGCCCTCTTCAATCGTTGAAAAGCATCTACACAGTCTACACCCCAAGAAAATGTCAGATTTTTCTTCGTCAGTCTGGTGAGTGCGGCTGATATCTTTGTGAAGTCCTTAATGAACTTCCTATAATAGCCCTCTAATCGAAGAAAATTCTCACCTCTGTTTCATTCTTTTGGATCTACCAATCTTTAGAGATTACATGCCCTAGAATCCTTACTTCTTTTCTCCAAAAATGACATTTGGGGAACTTCGCCTTAAGCTGGTGCGCACAGAGAGTTTTCAAAACCTCCCTTAAACGTCGGGCATGCTCTTCCTCACTCTTCGAGAAAATCAAGATGTCATCAACAAAGACCACAACGAACTTATATAGAAACTCCTGAAACACCCTACTCATTATATCAACAACATAGGCGGGTGCATTCGTCAACCCAGAAGGCATAACGAGCCACTCGAAGAAACAATCCGGAGTTCTAAAAGCGGTCTTGTCTATACTATCTTCGGCCACCCTCAACTGATGAAACCCCATGGCCAAGTCTAACTGAGAGAAAACAGATGCACCAACAAGCTGGTCAAACAGATCATCTATTCTAGGAAGTGGGTTCCTATTCTTCTTAGTTAGTTTATTCAACTCTCTATAATCCACAGATAAGCAAAGCGAACCATCCATCTTAGTTACGAATACTACTGGAGCACCCCATTCATATAGCGTCGCCTAATAAACCCTTTCTCATGTAGCTCCCCTACTTTCTTGCTAAGCTCCCTCCTTTATCTTGGAGCCATATGAAGCACAAGCAATGCAACTGGATTTTCATTCTCCACCAAGTATATACGGAAGTCAATCTCGTACGTCGGAGGTAAGCCCCGAACCTCCTCAAAAACATCAGGTATTCATGGACTACTGGTACAAATCATAAATCATCATTAGATGCATCAAGTGACTCTAGGAAAATAAGCATGACAGACCCCTTAGGGTCACAAGAAATCTCGAGGGTCCTCCCATGGCAAGTCAAAAGTCTAACGACCCTCCTCTCACAATCCATAATGGCACCATACATGGCTAGCCAATCCATCTCTAGAATCAAACCATAACCCATGAAACCAAGCACATATGCATCGCATTCAAACTCTATGCCCAACACAGATATTTTCAGACCTCGACAAATCACAGACAGATAAGCCATACCCCTAATGGGGTTTGTGACAACAACGGGATCCAAAACCATACTAGTACTAAGGTGTAGAGCCTCAACCACAGAATCAGATATAAAAGAATGTGAAGCGTCCAAATCAAAAAACAGTTCTAATAGAATGATTGGAAAGAGAAATCAAAACTTCAACAGAAACTTTCCTACCTCTATCTGGTGCACCGGCAACGAGAGCAAGCACCTGCCCTCCCAAAGACCCTTCCCTTTGACCTTGTCCTTGCTTCTTCGGGCACTCCTTAGAAAAGTATCCGACCTCTCCATAATTAAAATAAGCGTTCTTTATTCTTTTATAGTCGTTAATCAAGTTACCCTCACATTTGCAATTATGACACTTTCTCTTATCTCTAGCCTTGCCGTCCTTTCTTCCCTTCTTTTGTTGTTGTTATTGTTGTTGTCCTTTCCTGGGCCACACTTTCTTATTTTGTGTTTCCTCAACCTTAGTTTCTTTCTTTTCACATTTATCTTCTTCATACATCAATCCCATATCAATGAGTTTCTCAAAAGTTTCTCCCATAGAAATATGAGACATAGCCAACCCATGGAGGGGTTCATTCAATCCTCCAGCGAACCTCAAAGCCTTCTTGTGCGGGGTATTCACTAGCTCCAAACCAAACCTCACCAACTGGTTAAACTTATTAACATACTCTTTCACAGACATGGCTTCTTGCTTAAGTGCCAAAAACCTTTCCAATTGCATACTTTACTCGGCTTAAGATAGAAATTTCGTAAGAATCTCTATCGGAAATTATCCCTAGTTTCCACTGGATGCCCTACTTGCGTCACTTCCCACTAGAATGAAGCCTCGTCTTTTAGCTGCCAAACGACCAACTGAATCTTCCTACGATCGTCGACTTCAAAAATTCCAAACAAATCCTTTGTCTCTTTAAGCTAATTCCTTGCTTCTATAAAAGTCTCAGTTCCTCAGAATGGCTTTCCACCCATAGCACAGAAATCCTTGCATATCTTAGAGAAATTGTCAGCACGAGGAAGAAGAGGAGGAAGAGCGGGTGCAGCTGCGGAAGGAATGTCTGCTTGACCATCGGTAGGCGTCATGGCCTCTGGATACTTACGGAACCAACCTTCCTTTTTAAAACCTTTTTGAAAACAAATTTCAAAATATTTCATCCGTTCTGGTAACCTTCTGCTCTGATACCAAATATGACACCCCATGTCCTTTAATGTCACTCTTTAGCAGAATGCATTAAGTTTTGTGAAGCATTATAGGTAAACAGAAATAGAAACATTACAAGATAGATATAAAACAACAACGGAATTAAAACTTTATTAAATAGAAAACATCGTTGTCCCAAAACATGGTTACATCAGAAGTCTGAAATACTGAAAACATAAAACCTCTGCCTTGTACATAATCATCATCAAAGAACAATGATACATAAAAAGAGCATAATCCCCAAAATATAGCCATAGTAAAGAAGATATGAAATCAGGCAGTACATCTAAATAGCTTGAAGTAGAATGAAAGAAGAATCATAATCAAGCTTGAGTATTCCCACCCTGAGAACCTTAGGGGGAAATGGAAGGGAGAGAAGAGGAGATAAAATGGGTCAGACATAAAGTCTGGTGAGTCCAGTTACTTTTAGCATATAAATAACTAAAAGCATTATGACAAGCATTATAAGTTGAAGAGAGATAACAGCATATAAGGCAGGTGTAACAAGGTAAACAGGATAAACTGAACAGAACAGGCATTGCATTTCTCTAATACTTTTCTCTGCACCAATATAGTATTACATGAACGAGATTATCCCTAACAAATACAAGATGGTAGACTTAGGCGTACTTCTAGTGAGAGGTTTTGCCCCATACAATAACAGGCAACCCGACTGAACTTACAAGTGTTACCCCTAAGGATAATAACGGGCTCCTAAACAAGCTAGACTAGATGTGCCTTAATTACTACCACAATCGATCGGCTCCCTAACTCTGTAAATACCCTGTGTTGGCCCCATAGTAGGATGTATCACTTCGTAAAGTAGCAACCCTTTGTTTCCAGGATGTGCACAACCATATCTACTGGTGCCACAATGTCTTATCTTCCCGAGCAGGTGGACCCATGCACGCACATGAGCCCAGTGGAATGCGCCGTCAGACGCCTTTTCCTAAGTGACCACTTATAATCAGCTCGGTAAGCATGCCCCAACTCCGACCTAGTTCGGAGTACTCATTTGATACCTATATGGGTTACCGACTGAGACAGATCCCACACACACCAGATGATACAAGCCTCTACTCAGGCTTGCATCCCTACTACTAGGATTTCAATAGGTTATGCTTACCAGTGTAACAAAATTGCATAACCCCAAGGTTAAGTTGGCCTATATATAAATATTACCCTGCTCCCCAAGATCTACTTAACCCTCCAACTGATTCAAGCAAGTTTACTTAACCCCTATTCAAGTTAACATATTCATGTAATCCTTATGGATTCAAACATGTTAAGTATTACAAGTTCATTACCATTTATTCATTTATAGGTACAATGTGCTAGACCTCCCAAATTAAGTCTACCACTGGTGGATGCAGGATATGCTAGTCGGGTCCGGGCAAACTTCTTCCACAAGTCAGACTGAACCTTGTATCTTAGAGTCGTCACGTGTTTATGCACTTAGATCCCTCACATTAGATTTACAACTTGTGGATGCTGGATATACCGGTCAGGTCCGGGCAGGCTTCTACCACAAGTGCAATCTAACCTCGTGTCTAAACACGGTTATAGTTTCTAATTATTGTAAATCTAGGCATTTTCATTATTAACCAATTATCATGTTTTACTATGCCATAATTCCCTGTCTGATCTAAGATACAAGTTATGCCTAAATTTACATCAAGATATAGATTATGCCCCCCCAAATCCCAAGTTTGGCTCAAGGTACAAATTATGCCTAAAATTCCCAATCATGTTTTACAACAAGAATTATGCTGCAAATTAATCATTCCCAATCGTTCCAGTTTCGCGCGTTCGTGTATTTCAGTGATAGGTCTAGGCTTGAAGGTAGCATGGCGATAAAAACAAAAAAGGAAAAGGGGGAAGAAGAAAATAAGAATAGGCATAGCAAATAAAAACTGACATATGATGATAGAATTGGTTGAACTAAAAGAACAGGTATAGTGACATGATTAGGCAAACTAACATAATAGGCATAAAGTGACATAATTATGCAAACTAGCATAATAGGGATGTCATGAATAGGCATATAGGTATAAATCAATAGATCAGGTGTACTAATAGTGGCAGATTTAATTTGATAAATAGGCATATGCTTAGATCCAATGCATAAACATGTCAAGATTAACTTTTAAATGTTCATATCTAAAGATAACATAAACTGACTATGACTGGATCTAAGAAACAAAAGAATGATTGCAGATGTTGAATCGCAGATCCTTGAATACGTATAACTTGTTTGATGAAGAAGTAGGCTAGATCAAACTATGTTGGAGCCGCATCTCGTTGTCGCCATTGAATTATATGAATAAAGCAATGGATATAGGGTCCTATTTATAGCCTAGGTCAACGAATCTGGTCTCAAAACAAGCCTACATACGCAGAACTGAATTTGCCTCGGATTTGGGGGGGTGTCGACACCCCTGTTGTGGTGTTGACCCATGGGTCGACACCCATAGGGCGAGGTCGACCCCTAATGGTCTGAACTCCCTCCCTATCTAGTGTCGTTTGATTTTGAATTCTGAAATGGTTTTAAATTTTTATATATTTATAATTCTCTTATGTGCATGAAAACTTCAAACCTTGATATGTAACACCCCACCTCCGCTAGGGTCACTCTTTCGGGGGCACTAGCTTCTGGGGGGCGTTAGAACTGGGTAAGCATGCATAATGATATATCAAGGCAGAACATTAACATAAATATATATGTAAAACAGAGTAAGTGAGAATAAAACAGCGGAATATCTCAAACCATCTCAAAACAAGTCTTAGTACATCATAAAGTCATCTGCCAAAAATAAACATGTCTAGTACAACATAAACAGAAATACTGAAATACATAGTGCTATCCCCAAAATAAAAGATGATAAACCATAGCGAGCTCAATGTCCAGACATACATGAGCTATCCAGCGAACAAGCAAGCGATCCAAGCTAAGCACCACTGTTCCCGCCCTGAGAACCTGGGGGGGTGGAACGGAAGAAAAGAAGCGAAAGAAAATAGGTCAGTCAAAAAGACTGGTAAGCCCTACTACGATCAGTCTATAAACTAATAAAGCTAACATCATGATGGAAACTGAGATGAACATACTGGCAATAGATAAAGGTGTCATCACATAAAGAAGATTGAGCTTTGCACCACAGTGTACTAGCAAACTAACATAACAGGTATTGATCCCTCAGCCCAAACTTTGGCCCAATTGCATGAGGTGACCTTAATACAAGGTCCAGCCCAACGGTCTAGTCGATCGGCTCCCTATAAACCTAACACGTAAAGTGTTGGTGTCCATACGGCCCACATATTGTTGTAGTCAGACTGTGCTGGGTCCACCTTCGGGTGTATCAAGCCCTCGGGTGTCAACCCCAGACACCTAAGCAATAATGCACAGTCTAAACCTACTGGTACCCGTGCCTCGAGTTCGTCCAACACTGGATTACGTGCACGTCCGTAGCCCGCCTGGACCCGCAACGCTGTACCACTCAGCCGTCTCTTTGGTCGCTTACATCAGTCCAGTAATCGTGCCCCGCCCTAGCCTAGCCTCTAGGGTTGTGAATGATACCCAACTGGGATTACTGCTGGAATAGACCACGTTGCTATGGTTTTCTAAGAGGGTTAAGTGCGGTTTAACCCCTCACTAATCATGGATTAAATTAGTTAAGTGTAACCAACAGTTCACCACTTAACCCCATTCAATCCCTCGTATCCCCAAAATTGGTTAAGTATTAGTGGGCCATGACTTAACCCTAATCATGAGGCATTAATTAATTTAATGCACCCAACCTCTCACATTAGACCTTGTTGTGGTTACTAGTTAGGCCGGGCGGGTCCGGGTAGCTTTACACCACAACTTGGTCTAACCTCGGGTCCAAGGTACACATGACCAACTTCTCACATTGGGTCCTATTGTTTGTAGCAACTAGTTAAGCCGGTCGGTTCCGGGTAGGTTTACGCTACAAACTCAACCCAACCTCGAGTTGGCCACACTTATGTTTTCTAAGTGTCATGTCCACTTTATTTTCAAAACATCATTACAAGTTTAACAAATACTTGGGTAGACCTAACTTAATAGTTAAATTCCTAAGGGGTAGACCTAACTTAATAGGTAAATTCCCAATCATATATTTTCATGTATTTCAAGTTTTACCCAAAAACCCCCCCAACGTCATTCTATCGCTTACATATTCGTCATAACGCATAAAGGATAGAAAGAGGGAACTTGGCACAACATACAAGATAAATCTTACATATCAAAATAAACATGCATAACATGTTGGACTTGCATAACTTAGCATAGTGAACTTGCATAAACATGCATAACTTGTTAAACTTGCAAATCATGGCATAGTGAACTTGCATAAACATGCATAACTCAATAAACTTGCAAATCATGGCTTAGTGAACTTGCATAATCATGCATAACTTGTTAAACTTGCAAATCATGGCTTAGTGAACTTGCATAAACATGCATAACTTGTTAAACTTGCAAATCATAGCATAGTGAACTTGCATAAACATGCATAACTTGTTAAACTTGCAAATCATAGCATAGTGAACTTGCATAAACATGCATAACTTATCAAACATGTGTAACATAGCATAGTGAACTCACATAAGGATGCATAACTCATTAAACATGCATAACATAGCATAGTGAACTCACATAAGCATGCATAACTTATTAAACATGCATAAATCCCAACTTTCATCACATATTAACTTTAGAGTTTCTAAAATGAAGGTAAGAGGGCTTACCAATATTATGAAGACACAAATCTACTAATAAAGATTGAGAAGCCCTTTATGCAAGCATATAAAAACCCAAAACAAAGCTCCAATTAACAAAAATCCCAAAAACTCTAGCTTAGCAAATAAAGCTTGCAACTTGATGATGTATGCAAGCTAATGATCATTCATACAACTTAGAAAAGCTTGTATGAACCTCAAAATCTTCATAGGAATGATTTATGAAGAGGTTGGAGGCTAGGGTTTTTAAGTGGAGGCTATTTGAGAATTCAATTTGACATAGTTTGGTTGCTAGAGTGAATAATGAGGTTTTAGGGTAGGGTTAGGGGCTTATTTATAGAAGATTAGAGTGTTTTTAGCCCTAGGATTAACCCTAGGTTAGTTTAGGTCCGTCAGATTTAGGAATTCTCTAGAACCAAGCCACACAACCAAGCCCAAATCAAAATGGTGCGCCAGGCAAAACTGCCCGGCCACCCCGTGTCGACAAGGCTGTCGACAGGGCAGTCGACACCCTAAGACCCCTGTCGACATGCCTGTCGACATGGGGGTCTTGGCGGGAGTTTTCCCGCCTGACGCCAGTTAGCCCTAATCCTTGTTTTTAATTTAAAATTTAAATCTGTTTTTAACATGGAAATTTCTGAAAACTTCAATGGGCCTTAACTGGGTCATACGGACTCCGATTTTCGAAAACTCGGACTCTATTTCGCGTATTTTTCCGAGACGAACGCAATGGCATAGCCCGTTTCCCTTGATTCAGATTTTTTAATTAAATTCTGCCTCGATTTATGTTATAACAGGTTATTGAAAATACGGGTTGTTACATTCTCCCCTCCTTAAAGGATTTCGTCCCCGAAATCTCCAAGTTAGGAAGAACGTATCCTACCATCCAATCATCCATCTACTCAAAGCATCATCCACGAGCAATCATTGTCCTTAAAAGATTCTAAATGTTGTATGAACATATGCAATAGTGTGTGTATATGTACTTATCTAATGCAAAGATCAATGCAAAATATGTTAGTGAAATGTATCCATATGTATGCAAATCCCTAACATAATGTATAATATCTACATGCGTGCTCAATCATACATCCATATGCAACATCCATGTGATTGCATACAAATTTCACCCAAGAATAAACATAAACACTCATGCACATGCAATATGAGGAGTGTGTGAGCCGATCTAGTGCCTAATGTGTATCATGCATCCACGAGTAACCACTTGCAAACACTTGCAACCACTTGCAACCATCAAACATAACATGTCTCAAACACATGTTTCATTCAAAGGGTTTCTACCTAAGGTTCTCATGACAAGATTTGCACGATAACTAGATAAACATGGATAGCAAAGAGAAAGATATGCTAACAAAGGAAAGAGATTGAGAGTGTACCCTCAAAGAGGAATGGATAAAGCCCACGCATCTTCTCCTCGGTTTCCTAAGTTGCGTCTTCTTCGGCTTCACCCCATTGAACCTTCACCAACTTGACCTCTCGATTCCTTAGCTTCTTGGTCTCCGTCCCCAAGATACGAATCGGAGCTCTCCTCAAAGTTGCCTCTTTCTCTACTTCCACGTCTTCAAGAATGCTAGGTTCGACCACCTCAGCGGACTCATGTAGGCACTTTCGGAGATGCGAGACATGAAAGACATTATGCACTCCGGACAGCTTCTCGGGCAATTGCACTTTATAAGCCATCTTCCCAATTCTCTCTATGATAGGGAAGGGTCCAACAAATCTCGGTGCTAACTTCCCAACAACTCCAAATCGGACCACATTCCGCAAAGGAGAAACCTTTACAAAAACCATATCCCCAACATCAAACTCCAAATCGGATCTTCGCTTATCAGCATAGGATTTCTGTCGGTCTTGGGCCGCCTTCATCCGTCTTCTAATCAACTCGACCTTCTCGGATGTATCCCTAATCATGTCAGGTCCAAGTATAAGCTTATCTGTAGTCTCCCACCAACATGTAGGCGACTTGCACGGCCTCCCATATAAAGCTTCAAATGGTGCCATCCCTATGCTTGCCTGATAACTGTTATTATATGCAAACTCAACAAGAGGAAGATGGTCTTCCCAAGTACCACCAAAATCCAGAATGCAAAGCCTCAACAAGTCCTCAAGTACCCTATTCACCCTTTCTGTTTGACCGTCCGTTTGTGGGTGATAAGCCGTACTCAGGTTCAACCTCGTGCCCATAGCTTCCTGCAAACTGTTCCAGAACTGACTAGTAAAGATGGGGTCTCGGTCACTGACTATGCTGGAAGGGACTCCATGAAGTCTCACAATCTCACGAAGATATACTGATGCTAGTCCAGATGCGGTCCTTTTGCTCTTCACCGGAATGAAATGAGCACTCTTCGTAAGCCTATCTACAATGACCCAAATGCTCGTATTCCCTTTTCTTGACCTTGGCAATCCGTCAACAAAGTCCATAGAAATACTCTCCCACTTCCATAGCGGGACCTCTAGAGGATGCAATAGCCCGCCGGGCTTCTTCGACTCGGCTTTTACTCTCTGACAAACAAAACATCTAGAGACAAACTCTGCCACATCCTTCTTCATTCCAGGTCAGAAGAAAATGCGCTTCATATCCTTATACATCTTATCTCCACCCGGATGTATAGTCAACTTGGAGCGATGTGCTTCATCAAGAAATTTCCTCACCAAGTCTTCTACCATCGGAACACAAAGCCTTCCGTCTCTCCTCAACCAACCCTTATCATCAACAGAGTATCGAGCAAGGTGACTAGATGTCTCCCCTCGAATCAGCTTATCCATGATCCCAATTATCTGAGGGTCTTCCTTCTGCGAAGCCCCAACTTGATCCAGAAGGGTAGGCCTGAGCTCAAGAGATGCTAAAGAACCGGTCATCGACTCAACCACCAAAGAGAAATCAAAGGTTGCCAAGAACTCTAAATTCTTCATCTCAACAAATAGAGGACTTAGTGTCAACCTTTTTCTACTCAACGCATCCGCTACAACATTCCCCTTGCCAGGGGTATAGGCTATATCAAAATCATAGGACGCCAAGAATTCCATCCACCTTTGCTGCCTCAAGTTCAGATCCTTCTGCGAAAAGAGATACTTCAAAGACTTATGATCAGTATACAGCTCAAATCTCTCTCCCAGAAGATAATGACGCCAAGCCTTGAGTGCATATACAATCGCTTCCAGCTCTAGATCATGGGTGGGATATTTCTTCTCATGCACCTTAAGTTGCCTACCACCAAAACATATAACTCTGCCTTCCTGCATCAGAACGGCGCCCAATCCCGTGCCACAAGCATCAATGTACACAGTAAACATCTTACCACCATCGGGTAAAGCTAAAACTGGTGCTGAGGTAAGGGCTCTCTTGAGTCTCTGAAAAGCAAGCTCACAGTCCATATCCCAAGCAAAAACTAAGTTCTTCTTCGTCAACTTAGTAAGAGGAGCGGATATCTTCGCAAAGTCCTTGATGCACTTCCGGTAAAAACCCGCAAGACCTAGAAAACTTCTCACCTCGGTTGCATTCCTTGGAGTCTTCCAATCTTGAACTGCAGCCACCTTAGCGGGATCCACCGCTAAGCCTTGCTTGGATACGATATACCCAAGGAATCTAACTTCCCTTCTCCAAAAGTGACACTTGGAGAACTTGGCCTTTAACTGATGCGCTCTAAGCGTATCCATCACCTCTACAAGATGCCTCGCGTGCTCTTCTTCATCCTTGGAGAAGATCAGAATATCATCCACAAAGACCACGACAAACTTGTTCAAGAACTCCCGAAACACCCTACTCATCATGTCCACGAAATACGCGGGTGCATTCGTCAAACCGAACGGCATAACAAGCCATTCAAAGAATCCATCTGGAGTTCTGAATGCAGTCTTGTCTATACTATCTTCAGCCACTCCAAGCTGATGAAATCTAGTAGCAAGATCAAGCTGAGAGAAAACAGAAGCACCAACAAGCTGGTCAAAGAGATCATCGATCCTCGGTAATGGGTGTCTGTTCTTCTTAGTCAGCTTATTCAATTCTCTATAGTCCACACAGAGCCGAAGAGAACCATCTGCCTTAGTAGCAAACACCACAGGCGCTCCCCATTCGGATATACTTCGTCTGATGAAGTTCTTCTCAAGTAACTCCTTTACTTGCTTGCTGAGCTCCCGTCTCTCACGCGGAGCCATGTGCCGAACGGGCAAAGAAACAGGCTTAGCATTATCCACCAGATAAATGCGAAAATCAATCTCTCGTTTAGGGGGCAACCCCTTAACTTCTTCAAAAACATCTGGATAATCTCGGACCACCCTTACAGACTGAAGGGCTTCCTCTGACGAGTCGAGAGATTCAAGATAGCACAACATGACGAGATCCTTCGGATTGCATGAAATCTCTAAGGTGTTGCCAAGGCGAGTCACAAGCCTCACAACCCTATGCTCACAATCAAGAATGGCTCCATATCTGGACAGCCAATCCATGCCCAATATCAATCCGTATCCCCTGAAACCAAGAACATACGCACTACACAAGAACTCTACACTGAGTATAGAGATCCTTAGATCCTCACACATCATAGATAGATGAGCAGAACCCCCAATGGGATTCGAAACACAAACGGGATCATCCACTAAGCTAGTACTAAGGTGCAAACTATCAACAAGATCAGATGAAATAAAGCTATGTGATGCACCAGAATCAAACAAGGTACGAACTGGAAGATCGGAAACATAAACAAGATTCTCAACAGAAACACTACCTCGATCGGGAACTGGAGCGGTATTGAGAGCATGAACTTGCCCTCCTGAAGGTCTAGCCTGTCGCTTCTTCTTTGGGCATTCCTTGCTGAAGTGTCCAGTCTCACCACAGGAAAAACATCCACCACTAAGCTTCCTTTTCTTCTTCCTACAATCCTTAGCAAAGTGTCCAGGCGCACCACAGTAATTGCACTTTCCCTTGCCTTTGTTGTTGTTCCCCTTCTTGTTCTTGCTCTGATTCCCCTGACTGCTTTGACCACCTTGATTGCCTTTACCTTGAGAATCAGTCTTCTTTGCTTGAGTATCACTCGTCTTGACCTCTTTCTTTCCATCTCCCTGAAGTAGAGCCATATTGACCAAACTCTCAAAAGTAGCCCCATGCGGAATATATGACATCGCCAAACCCTGCAGCGGCTCATTCAACCCTCTAGCAAATCGAAGAGCCTTTTTCTCAGGAGTGTTCACCATATCCAAACCAAAACGGGCCAGCTGATTAAACTTGTTCACATACTCCTTGACAGACATATCACCTTGCTTTAATGCAATGAACTTCTCCATCTGTAAATTCGCCTCAGCAGAAGATAGAAATTTGGCCACAAATCTAGCCCTCAAATCGGCCCAAGTCTCGACGGGCCTCGTCCCATTGGTGACCTCCCACTAATAGGCCGCTTCATCCTTCAAAAGCCACACTGTCAGTAAGATCTTCCTCTCGTCATCAATCCCAAAGATAGCAAACAAGTCCTCAGTTTCTTTCAGCCAATTCCTAGCTTCAACAAAAGATTCCGTGCCTAGAAAATTCTTGCCTCCCATCGCCTTGAAGTCTTTACAAACCTTCGTGAACTCAACCTGAGGATGCTGAGGGGGAGGAGGAGGAAGAGGAGCCTCAGCAACAGGAGGAGGAGGAACATTAGCAACGGGAGGGGGAATATTAACATTAGGGGGAGGATTCTCAACTACAGGGGGAGGGGTGGGAGTAGGGTTTGCGGGGCCAGCTACCGCCCTAGCTTCAAGAAGTCTCCTATAACAGAGTGGTACATTTACTCCATCCGGGATGGCAAGATTCTCAGCCATACTGAAACGAAAGATAAGATAAGATTAGGTCAAGGGAACGAAGGATAATGCTAATGGCTTTTTGGGGAATAGCCTTTTAAAATACTAGACTTTTCTTTGGAAAATACTTTATACTTGTTTTGAAAATAGTTTTTCAAAAGTCCTAAAAAAAACTTTTTGTTCTTTCTCGTAAACCATATGCTCTGATACCAAATTTGTAACACCCCACCTCCGCTAGGGTCACTCTTTCGGGGGCACTAGCTTCTGGGGGGCGTTAGAACTGGGTAAGAATGCATAATGATATATCAATGCAGAACATTAACATAAATATATATGTAAAACAGAGTAAGTGAGAATAAAACAGCGGAATATCTCAAACCATCTCAAAACAAGTCTTAGTACATCATAAAGTCATCTGCCAAAAATAAACATGTCTAGTACAACATAAACAGAAATACTGAAATACATAGTGCTATCCCCAAAATAAAAGATGATAAACCATAGCGAGCTCAATGTCCAGACATACATGAGCTATCCAGCGAACAAGCAAGCGATCCAAGCTAAGCACCACTGTTCCCTCCCTGAGAACCTTGGGGGGGGGAAACGGAAGAAAAGAAGCGAAAGAAAACAGGTCAGTCAAAAAGACTGGTAAGCCCTACTACGATCAGTCTATAAACTAATAAAGCTAACATCATGATGGAAACTGAGATGAACATACTGGCAATAGATAAAGGTGTCATCACATAAAGAAGATTGAGCTTTGCACCACAGTGTACTAGCAAACTAACATAACAGGTATTGATCCCTCAGCCCAAACTTTGGCCCAATTGCATGAGGTGACCTTAATACAAGGTCCAGCCCAACGGTCAAGTCGATCGGCTCCCTATAAACCTAACACGTCAAGTGTTGGTGTCCATACGGCCCACATATTGTTGTAGTCAGACTGTGCTGGGTCCACCTTCGGGTGTATCAAGCCCTCGGGTGTCAACCCCAGACACCTAAGCAATAATGCACAGTCTAAACCTACTGGTACCCGTGCCTCGAGTTCGTCCAACACCGGATTACGTGCACGTCCGTAGCCCGCCTGGACCCGCACCGCTGTACCACTCAGCCGTCGCTTTGGTCGCTTACATCAGTCTAGTAATCGTGCCCCGCCCTAGCCTAGCCTCTAGGGTTGTGAATGATACCCAACTGGGATTACTGTTGGAACAGACCACGTTGCTAGGGTTTTCTAAGAGGGTTAAGTGTGGTTTAACCCCTCACTAATCATGGATTAAATTAGTTAAGTGTAACCAACAGTTCACCACTTAACCCCATTCAATCCCTCGTATCCCCAAAATTGGTTAAGTATTAGTGGGCCATGACTTAACCCTAATCATGAGGCATTAATTAATTTAATGCACCCAACCTCTCACATTAGACCTTGTTGTGGTTACTAGTTAGGCCGGGCGGGTCCGGGTAGCTTTACACCACAACTTGGTCTAACCTCGGGTCCAAGGTACACATGACCAACTTCTCACATTGGGTCCTATTGTTTGTAGCAACTAGTTAAGCCGGTCGGTTCCGGGTAGGTTTACGCTACAAACTCAACCCAACCTCGAGTTGGCCACACTTATGTTTTCTAAGTGTCATGTCCACTTTATTTTCAAAACATCATTACAAGTTTAACAAATACTTGGGTAGACCTAACTTAATAGTTAAATTCCCAAGGGGTAGACCTAACTTAATAGGTAAATTCCCAATCATATATTTTCATGTATTTTAAGTTTTACCCAAAAACCCCCCCAACGTCATTCTATCGCTTACATATTCGTCATAACGCATAAAGGATAGAAAGAGGGAACTTGGCACAACATACATGATAAATCTTACATATCAAAATAAACATGCATAACATGTTGGACTTGCATAACTTAGCATAGTGAACTTGCATAAACATGCATAACTTGTTAAACTTGCAAATCATGGCATAGTGAACTTGCATAAACATGCATAACTCAATAAACTTGCAAATCATGGCTTAGTGAACTTGCATAATCATGCATAACTTGTTAAACTTGCAAATCATGGCTTAGTGAACTTGCATAAACATGCATAACTTGTTAAACTTGCAAATCATAGCATAGTGAACTTGCATAAACATGCATAACTTGTTAAACTTGCAAATCATAGCATAGTGAACTTGCATAAACATGCATAACGTATCAAACATGTGTAACATAGCATAGTGAACTCACATAAGCATGCATAACTCATTAAACATGCATAACATAGCATAGTGAACTCGCATAAGCATGCATAACTTATTAAGCATGCATAAATCCCAACTTTCATCACATATTAACTTTAGAGTTTCTAAAATGAAGTTAAGAGGGCTTACCAATATTATGAAGACACAAATCTACTAATAAAGATTGAGAAGCCCTTTATGCAAGCATATAAAAACCCAAAACAAAGCTCCAATTAACAAAAATCCCAAAAACTCTAGCTTAGCAAATAAAGCTTGCAACTTGATGATGTATGCAAGCTAATGATCATTCACACAACTTAGAAAAGCTTGTATGAACATCAAAATCTTCATAGGAATGATTTATGAAGAGGTTGGAGGCTAGGGTTTTTAAGTGGAGGCTATTTGAGAATTCAATTTGACATAGTTTGGTTGCTAGAGTTAATAATGAGGTTTTAGGGTAGGGTTAGGGGCTTATTTATAGAAGATTAGAGTGTTTTTAGCCCTAGGTTAGTTTAGGTCCGTCAGATTTAGGAATTCTCTAGAGCCAAGCCACACAACCAAGCCCAAATCAAAATGGTGCGCCAGGCAAAACTGCCCGGCCACCCCGTGTCGACAGGGCTGTCGACAGGGCAGTCGACACCCTAAGACCCCTGTCGACATGCCTGTCGACATGGGGGTCTTGGCGGGAGTTTTCCCGCCTGACGCCAGTTAGCCCTAATCCTTTTTTTTAATTTAAAATTTAAATCTGTTTTTAACATGGAAATTTCCGAAAACTTCAATGGGCCTTAACTGGGTCATACGGACACCGATTTTCGAAAACTCGGACTCTATTTCGCGTATTTTTCCGAGACGAACGTAATGGCATAGGCCATTTCCCTTGATTCAGATTTTTGAATTAAATTCTGCCTCGATTTATGTTATAACAGGTTATTGAAACTACGGGTTGTTACATGATATCTTCTTCATATGATGTCTATTTTGCGCAATCTTGGTGTCCATCTTGAGCAAAATTCCGAGACGAACGCAATGGCACAGTCCGTTTTACTTAGTTCCCAATATTTAATTCTTAATTTGTCATTTTGATGTGTTATGGAATTCGAGGTGTTACAAATCACTAGATACAGCATGGAGATCTTTCTAGGCGCATGAAAACTTGTCTCATTTCAAGACATGTCATATTACCATAAGATATACTTCGAGGGGCAAGTGTTAATTGAACTTTTGGCCTGGCTACCATAAGTAGTTAAGCCCACATGACTTAGCCTGTTGTGTGGTTAAACGACTTCCGAAGACCCAAGAATCAAGCTCCGATGGAGTCGCGCAAATATAGTCATCTCATCTCATCAAAACTGCTCTCAAACAGCTAAGTGTTTCATGATCGAATTAGGCGAACTCGTATTTCAAGATCGTTACCAACATTTCAGGATCGGAGTAGGTGAACCGTAGCTCCCAGGATTAGTGAAAACTCCTTCAACTCCTAGATATCGGTATGCACCTTCTTCAATAATTCATAACCCCGCTTACTTCACCGATTTGGTATCCCAACGAAGCAATTCCCCTAGATCGGTACAATCACAATTTCATACTCCCAACAACACTTCAGAGATGGACATGCAAAGAGAGAGAAGTCTCAAGACTTCGGGGGAGAAATTTGATTAAGTCCCTGGATGCGAACCGATCACGGGGTACGAAATTTGGGCACATGTGCCCACCAGTCACCAGCTCCTACCTGCCTCCCTTCTATTATAAGTACCCCTTCCAAATGCCAAAATGTGGTAGGATTCTTGATACTTGGCCTTTACTTGGAAATTTTGCATTTTGAAGAAATTCTGCACCCTTTTCTAACCTTGCACACTTCAAGAAGAAGAATTTCATCCCAATCCTTGGTCTGGTATGGCTTCTTGAACACACGGAAGCTCCTTCTTTTTCCTTCAAGCTTTTGGGCCACCACTGGAAGATTTTGTCTTCCTCCTACCAACTAGTTGGCACTTTGGATCCTCATGGCTCTTAAATTATCGAGAGAGATACTGATTCCACCTTATAACTTATAAGAATTGATTAACAAAGTGCTAAATTACCAGAAAGGACGTGGGCTTTGACAAGCTGAACCACTATAAACATTGTGTCATTGTTCTCTTGTATTTCTCCTGCATAATTACATCACTTTTCACTTATTTCACTGCAGTGGAAATCATTAGCTGTTTTGCCGACTTTTGGGCATCAAAATATATCATACCTTATTATGTACTCAGCACTGATACCATGCTGTCATACCTCACCCGAGACCCACTTTAACAAAGAGTATTACTGGGTAGTACTGTCTGCTAGTGCAATAAATATGGCTGGTTAGGAGCGAACACCCGTGAGTCTTATATTAAACAAGTATCGAATACAACGATTTGGAGCTTTACTTTTTTCTTACCATAAGTGGACTGACACAACAGATTCCATCTTAATATAAAACCAAAATGGCTAATGGATCTATTCAGAAAAATATATAACATCACATAGTACTTATCATTGAACAACAAATAAATCCATATACAAATATATCAGAAGTAAGTACGTAGTGACACATAAGCAAGTGGTTATATGACCCACACATAAATATATATATATATATATATCAAGCCCTAAACAAAATAATATGTACATTAACATTATGCAAATATGTGTTCAAAATATTTTCTTTGGTCTCAATGTAATAATTTGCTAATTATGGTTGAACCGGGAATTTTTGTGTAAAACTGTGCTTGCAAAATTTATTTGAGATCAGAAAAAAAAATTAAAATGTAAATATAGATTAGAAATCAATATTCAAAGTGTTAAAATACATTTAATAAGGTTTTTTAATTCTTTTTTCGCATGATTAAGTGTTTCGTACAAATTTAGTTGTTAAAATTGTATGTTTTGAACAAAAGAAATGTAAAACAAAATTTTAATTAAAAATGTAAACTTTTATGTGCTTACATTCAAAAATAATGTTAAATTATATAAAAATGTTTTTAAACGTGTCTATATGACTTTTGTAAGTTCAGCAAGTAAAACATGTAGGCATTTGTCGAAAAAATGACTCAAAAATAAATAACTATTTTTGTTTTAATGCTTAAATAATAATTACATCAGGCCATTATTAACTAAGTATAAGCTAACTGCATTTAAAATAAGCCCGTTAGCAAAATAATTAGCTGAAAAGTATCCAAAAAAAGGAAAAAGGATAGATCATACTACGGAAAATTGCATCTCCTTCTTCCCAAGAAGAAACTATAGACACTAAAATACTTTCTCTTCAAAACCCCAAAATAAAGCTCCAAACCCAAGCAAAATTTTGAAATGCTTGTTAATCTCAAAACAAATAGGTAACCTTTATAAATTATAATATTTATTTCATTGAATCTCTCAAATTTGAGGATATGTGTTCATTGTGATTTCATCTTGCTTTGCATGTTCCTGTAATGGTTCTTTTTAAGGTTATTGAAGATTTTACATGATGTTTCAAGACCGAAGGTCAAATCTTTTGCTTAATATGCTGCTTTAAATCAAATGTGAGTGAAAACACATGCATTTAGTTTAAATGAGTTGTTTGTACCAGTTAATTATTATTTCTGTGCTCCTTGTTCATTTACAGTAAAAAAAAAAGCAAAGAACTATCCTAGCAGTAGCAGCATTCGAACCTCGAAGAGGGATTTCGAGTTTTCGAGCCTCAAGTGGGGTATGTTTTCATGATAGGTCCCCTTACTTCGATCCTTTGCTCTCCTGCGTCACCTAAGTAACTGAATTTTTGCATACACTCTAACTTTCCATATAGGATAGAGTATAAACTGGGATTGTTGATTGAACTATTGGACTATTTTTAACTTCTTTTGTGTATCCTGATTTTTCATAACACCGCACACCTACATTGGTTTTAACCTACACGAGGGGTACAGGTTATTCTACTGCGATGTTAACACTGTTGTGTTAAAGTATAGCTAACGATGCAGATAAGACAAAGACTGGAAAGATCCTGGAAGCCGAGGCTTCCTCGCCCTTGTCACATACATCCGATTCTACCAACAGTGGTAGCTCAACTGGCAGCGAGCTTGAGGCTACTAAAGGATCCATTCCTTCTCAAACGGCTATTTCACCTGAAGTATCCGAACACGGAAAGCGAACAGAGGAACAACATTCTTTGGTCATACATGTAGAGGTCGAGAATGTTGACATTATGAGTGGGGGCGTATCGGAGGCTCCGGTGGCCTTGGATATGCTGCCTGATGCTATTATCTTGGAAAATCCGACAGACTCGGTAACGTTGCGCATGGATGCTACAACATTTAGGAAAATGGCATTGCGGTTCAACATATCGGTGGGTGATGTCCACGGAATGGGAGAGGGTGGCAGGGCTCATGTGCCGCCTGAGGGTTTTACTGCTTGGAATAGGCAAGCTTGTTTTTTTGGGTACGTGCCGACGGCCAATGACTGTATTCGGGACATGTTAAGCTATTTCCGCCTTGCACCGTCGCAACTGCATCCGAACGCTTATGCTTCACTCTTAGGCACTTATGTTCAATACCATGAGTAATTGCATTTGGAACCTACAGGAGAGGACATTCGGTACTTTTTCATCTTAGGAGAATGGTTAGCATGTCTCCCTCCCAATGGTTCCTGCAAGAGTCATCTGCCACAAATTTTTTTTTGGGAAGTGGCCTAGGCCGTCAGTGTTCAAATACGAGTGGTTCTTTGTGCGCTTCCATCCCGGATTCGCTAGGAGATGGATTGAAGGAAGTAAGTTCTCTTCGAACTTCATTCCTTGTTATAAAGTTTTTGGATCCCATGCCTCAATTTTGTTATATTTTGATCATGGCATGAAATCCAGAGGCGCAAACTGGCGACGAGTTCCAGTAATGCCTTTATGCTCTACGACCGATCCCAGCGAAGTTTTGCAATACAGATACAGTGACAAGTTAGGAGCACCTTCGCCGTGCCAGGTTTCTTCCGGATAGTCGGGCTATAATCAAGCCTGCAGTTGCGAGCAGTGTACCGAAAGAGGAGGTGGTGAAAGGCGCTATGGCTCCTGGTCAGAACAGAAAGTTGCCTCTACTGGGCTCAAGTCGAAAAAGGTTGTCAAGTTCCAGGGGACTGCCGGTGCAGACGGGGCTCGTGGTGAGGAGGCCGTGGCTAGAGATGAGGGCCCGATGAGCGTTCCCATCCCACCTCTAACAGGAGAAGTTTGGGTAGGAGCATCGATTAGGCCACCGTCTCCAGTGACTTCTCCTGGAACTGCTACCCCACTCGAGGATGAGCGCTAGTTCGATCACTTAAATAAACATGACCTAGAAATATCCCCATGGCCTGTTACGGCTAGCATGGAAGGACAAGCTCTTGCTGCGAAGGGGTTAATTCCTTCAGCGGACCATAATCCAGTTTTTTGAAAGAAAACTTAGGGCATGTACTCATAAACACTGCATAGCATTGAGGCTCATCTGAGTGTGAGACTTGACTAACTATGATTTATTTCTTTAACAGTTGATATGGCTAGAAGGCATAGAGGAGGAGGCTATGGATACGGAGACCGTTGACGCTCTAGGAACACTTTCTTCGAGGGCTTCAGAAGGGGAGCTAGTTTGTATAGCACTCCACTCCCGCCGGATCATGGCAGTGAGCACCAAGGTAGGGATCGATCTCAGCAATCTCCGACTCCTCCCTATCCTCCTCCAATTCGGGTGTCTGAGGGGGATTCTCGACTTAACTTAGGTGGTTCCAAGCCTCCGTCTTCGACAGGTCCTTCACATACAACACTTTTGGCTCCCGTTTTAGTGAGGGTGTCGCCGCTTGGCCAACCAAAACCGGAGAGGACGACTGTAACTGGGACACAAAAGATAGAGGAATCTACGAGAAAAGAGCTTTTTGGGGAGGAACAGAGGGTATAGTTGAAAAAGACCTTCCCTCGACACTATTCTGATGAGCTGGTGGTTCTTCCTAAACTCCATCCTCCCCTTGCTAGGGATTCTGGGGAGATATGGATGCATGTGAAGTCCACATATCACCAGGCCGACAAGCTTACTACTTATTCCTATCATCTATCAGACATAATTAGAAGAAAAACACTTGGAACTCACCAACCAGAGGCTTAACATTGATGCCAAGCAGACTATTGTTGGTAATTTGAACACAAAAATAGGTGAGCTTGCTTTTAGTTTCGTAGACATCTTGTTGCTCATTTTGTGCCTTTGAGCATTGAATCTTGAGTCTCATTGTCGTAGCAGATATGAAGCATGCGTACGAGATACTGAAGAGGGAGGCAGAGCATTCTCGTTCTCATTTTGTGGAGACCGTAGCTGATCTCACCACCGAGAATACGGCCTTGAAGAGGGAGAAGGCCGAGGTGGAGAAAACACGTGCTGACCTGGAAAGGGACAACAAAAGGGTCACCCAGCTCCAAAATGACAACAATGCTTTGATAGCGGAGAATGACAGCTTAAAGAGGAAATTCAAGGAGATGAGGAAGGCGAAGGAAGACGCAGAAGCCAGCAATAGGGATGTACTGAGCATGGTCGATGGGATAAAGGTCGATCACCTAAGGGAGGTGGAACAACTGAGGGAGCAGTTGGAGGATACGGAGTTCTGGGTAGAAGCATCTGTGGTGGAAGATATCCAAAATACGTATGTTAAGGTTCAGATATTCCGCGGACTTTCTTGGGTCGAGGATTATTCCTGTGAAATAGCTCGAACCTGGGAGAGGTTGGTTCCATATGAAGCCTATCTACGGCAAGTGGATGTGAGCACTTTGGATGAATGCCAACTCATGATTGATCTTCTGACTGACGAGAAGCGTGAAAAGTTAGAGGAAGGGAGGAAATTACTATTGGACAACGCCGAGAGAGAGAGAGAGAGAGGCTGGCGAAGCTCGCCACTGAAAAGGGGAAGTCTACCATGATTAAGAGCATGGTAGTAGCAGGGAAATTTGGAGAAGGAAGCTCTTATCTGCAGCTATCCCCTGAACCCGCTACGGTGAGCGATCCCGCAACTTTGGCTCGGACTTCAACTGAGTACGACCCTGGGCATCCGGAAATAGGAGAGGCAGGATTTACCATACTTGCCATGAAGAGTACCCTTTACGCCCTTTCTACACTGTCCCAGTCCTGAGGTAAACTCCATTTACCATGTATCCTCAAGAATGATGTAATTACCGAATTTGCGGACTAAATGTTTGGGTTTTAACTGTGTAGCCTTTCCCGGATCGACCACGACACCGGGCTTTGCCCCCGTGATTCCCCAAATTATGGAATCTTTGCTAGGATCCATGGGAATGCAATTTGGAGAAGGTGGCGATTAGTTGGTCACCTACTCGGATATAAGGATAACGCCCAGCCTTTATGTAGGCCTTATCGAGGAAGGAGAGGTGGTTGACGGACAAAGTGCCGCTGCCACAGGCCCAGTGGAGGCCGTTATGCCTTCGATGCATGACCTGGTAGAGAATTTAAAGGTCCGGATTGTGCCCAAGTACGGGGAGGTGGTGGAAAAGCAGAGGCAAGATGAGGCTGCCAGGCAAGAGGTCCTAATAAAGACCAGACCAGAGGCTGAGGGGAGCGCCGCTGAGACCGAGTTGAAAAGGTTACTGAGGGGGCGGAAAAGAAGAGGATTACTGACGAGGTCCAGAAGAAAAAGGAGGATGATGAAGCCAATTGAATGGCCACCAAGACACTTGAGAAAATGAAGGCCGTCGATGTTACGCCTCATAAGTCTCAGAAGTTGGTTGAGCGACGGGCTGCCAGGGACGCTAAGGAGCATGCAGAGCGCGCAACCAAGGAGATCCTGGGGAAGGGCAATGCTATAGTAGGCCTTGCTGCTGGGAATGTCCCCAGTTTGATGCCGCATGCCGCTCCCACTGACATTACGATGATCTCGAGCGGCGACGGTGCAGATGAGAAGCGCCACTTGGCTTCTCATGAATCTATTGCTTCTCAGAAGGGCCGAGGAGGCGTGAGCGAGTCAGGAAGAAGACGCCTGGCGTGGGAGTTGAACCGTCAAGTGTTGGATCTGTAAAGAAAAAGCACAAGCAGAAGAAGAAAAGACACGATTAATGTTAGCAACTTAAGTAGAAGCTACCGTTATTTTGGTGGTGTAGGCAGGTAGTTTACGTGAGTAGGGCCCTCGCATTTAGTTTTTCAAGACATGGTGTGGTTTTCATGTACACCCTGTAATTAGAAAAGAAAATTGTTATATATGTAGTCCGTTAAATGTGTGTGTGTGAAAATAGAATATGAATTAGTTAAGATTGAGATTTTATGTCGAGTGTTCGGATGCTCTTCGCATGTTTTTCAGTGTCATGTACTTGCATAGGTGTACTTATCGTTGCACTTAATTCAAAAGAGATCGGGGATCACGCTCTGAGTTAATTATTCCAAAGGGGTGAGATAGAGCGCTAGTTCTAGTAAGTTTCCATCAGCTCAGGAAACCCATAGTTTGCGAAACCAGGCTAAGCGCCTGCTTTTTTGGGTTGTTCGGGGTTAATCCCAAGTAGAGCGGAGGCGTAAGACGTTGTGTAGTCCGGTGGGGGGTCTCCCGTCGTTCATCGGGTTGTTGCGAGCTGTTAGCATCGTTTGTTCGCCAAGAAGAGAAGCCCGAATCATTAGCCCGTAGGGTCCGATCGTGGCCATGGGCTACCCTTTAGCCTTGAGAGTTTCGAGGTAGAAACGATTTAAGGTCGGTCTCGGTTCTACGCTAAGATTCCACCGGCATCGCCCGTAGTCAGGAAGAAATTTGCATAACTCTTAGTTGGCTGTTGGGTGGCCACAAGTCGCTTGGGGCTTGGGCGCGGAATGATTTATCCTCGATCTCGGCACGGGGCCGAGGTTCAAGTTAGCAGTTATTTATACTGGGTCGCGCCGCGGGCCGACGACTCGAGTAGTGTCATCGGCTCCCGTGCTCAGGGTGTCGGTCGTAACCAGTGTTGTTTGGCCTCGATGTTGGTTCAAGGTTTGGATAGCGGTACTGGTTCCCGTGCTCGAGGTGCCGATACGACGATCGAATGTTTGTGTGTAAGCCGGTTGTCAGGATTAATCAAATGCTTATGCGCGGACTAAACGAAAAGAGTTAGGAAGTTGAACATCATTTATACTAATAAATTTGGCAGTAATAGCCTGTATAATGCCTTGATGTGCTAGAAAATAAAACATCATTATAAAGCATAAACAACTGTGTGCTAAGTTATGTAAAGTAGCGGCGGAGATGTTTGCTATTCCATGCCCTTGGGAGTTCAGCTCTGTCCACGGTTGCAAGTTTGAAAGTTCCATCGTTGAGCTTTCGTTGTATAGAGTATGGCCCTTCCCAACAAGGAGCAAGGCATGTTGGTGGAGGAAAAACTCATTTTAAAACAAGGCTGCCGATGTTGAGGTCCTTATGGCGGAACCTGGAATTGAAGTATCGGGCTACTCTTTTCGTTGGGTAGCGGCTTGGAGATCATCTTCGTTCCTCTTCTCTTATAGCAAGTTAAGTGACTCCAAAAAGTAAGTCCTGGTTTGTCTTTGGATCGTAATAAGTAACTTGGTGAGATTGAAACTTGAGCTCAATGGGGATAACAGCTTTGGATCCATAGGTAAGAGCAAAAGGAGTGTGTCTGGTTGTTGTCTTATAGGTAGTTCAGTAGGCCCATAGGGATAGAGGAAGTTCGTCCACCCACATACCCCCGGCCTTTTCCAGATGATTCTTGATGACGGATTTGATGACCTTGTTAACCGCCTTGACATGCCCATTGGCTTAGGGATGAGCCACCACCGAGAATCTTTTCTCGATGTTGTGCCGCTTACAAAAGGCTTTGAATTCAGTGCTCCTGAACTGAGTGTCATTGTCGGAAATGTTAGCTTGAGGGACCCCATATCGGGTAATGATGTTGTGGGCATCGAAGTTGATCATCTTCTTGGTAGTGATTGTGGGGAGAGCTTTAACCTCTGCCGATTTCGTAAACTAATCAACTGTGACGACAGCGTACCATGCCCCACATCTGGCCATTGGAAGAGTCCCAATGATGTTGATTCCCCACATGGCGAATGTTCATGGGCTGCTCATTTGCGTCAACTCTATAGGAGAGGCTCTTTGGATCTTTGAGAAGCATTTGCACTTATCACACTTGCAAGCGTAGTCTGCGGCATCTTGATCGAGTTTAGGCCAATAATAACCATGTCTAAGTATTTTTCTGGCCAGGGTTTGTCTTCCAGTATGGTCTTTGCACTTACCCTCATTTACATTAGTGAGCACTCGGATGGCATCGTCATGGGATACGCATCTGAGCAATGGGACAGGGAAACCTCTGCTGTAGAGCACCACATCCTTAAGAAGGTAGCGAGCTGATTGGCGGGTGAGCACTCGTCTTTCTTTGTAGCAACCCGGAAGGACCCCGTGTTGTAGGTAATTCTTGATTGGTGTCACCCAGGTTTCAGGTTCAGATACGGCGTTCATGGACATCTCAGTTGGTGTTTGCTTGATACTTGGGGAGTTGAGCACTTCGATTGGGGAGAACCCATAGTGTTGTGAATCCTCGGAGCTCGCCAGTTTGGCTAGTGAATCTGCTTTTTCATTTTGCTCTCGGGGAATACGCGTGATGACAAAGTGGTAGAGGTTGGTGACCAATTTATAAACCTCGGTTAAATATAAGGTGAGTCATTCCCCCTTAGCTTGATATTCTCCTTGCATCTGGCACAACATGGGTTGTGGACCGGAAAAGATTTGGATGGTCCTTAGTTTGAGCTCGATCGCAATTCTAAGTCCGGCTATCAAGGCCTCATACTCCGTGTCGTTGTTGGTAGCAGGGAAATTTAGTTTTAATGTGTAATACATCGGGCGTTCTTCAGGTGCGATGAGCACGACTACAGCCCTAGAGCATTTGTTATTGGAGGACCCGTCCATGAACAATTTCCATTGAGTGTCGGGACCTTCAGTGTTCTCTGCATAGTCTCCTCGGGGGCAGTGAATTCTAATATTAAATCAGCGAGAGATTTTCGAAGATGGCTCGGCGAGGGATAAATGTTATCTTAAACTAGCTTAGTTCCATACACCACTTTATTAGCCGTCCGAACGCCACGGGTCACTCTAGGACCGGTCGCAGCGGCTGGTCGGTGTAAACCTTTATGGGATGAGACTGGAAGTATGGTCAAAGCTTCTGAGAGGAAATCAATAAGTAGAATGCCAACTTTTCCAACTTCGGATAATTCTTCTCCGCCCCCATCAATCATTTGCTAATGAAGTAGACAGGTCGTTGGACACAGTTTTCGATGTATGCTAGTACAGTGCTGATTGCCTGCACAGAAATAGCCAAACAAACATATAAGTCCTCATGGTCCACGGGCATAGATAAGATAGGTGGACTCTTTAAGTGATTCAGAAGGTCCTCGAATGCGGAGATGCAAACTGGGGTCCACTGAAAGTTGTGTTTCCCCTTTCGAAGTAAATTGAAGAAAGGAATGCACTTGTCAATGGCCTTAGAGATGAATCGACTTAAAGCGGAGACCTTTCCGTTTAAACTTTGGACATCTTTGATGTTCTGGGGGACTTGGATATCCTGAATAGCTTGGATTTTTTTTGGATTGGCATTGATGCCCTGGGAGTTGACGATGAAACCTTAGAATTTTCCTGAAGCAACGCCGAAGGAACATTTCACGGGGTTGAGTTTCATGTCATACTGGCGAAGGACATCGAACATTTCAGAGAGGTCATGGACGTGGTCGCTTGACACTTTAGATTTTACCAACATATCATCCACGTACACCTCCATGGATTTCCCTATTTGGTTTTTGAAGAGACGATTAACCATTCGATGGTAAGTGGCGTCGACATTCTTGCGGCCGAAGGGCATGACGTGATAGCCGTAAAGTCCAAGATCGGTTATGAAAGAGGTATGATCCTCGTCACGAAGATTCATTGCGATCTGATTGTAGCCTGAATAGGCGTCCATGAAGGATAGTAGCTGGTATCCGGCGGTGGAATCTACAAGTCGGTCGATCTTCGAGAGTGGAAAGCCGTTCTTGGGACATGCCTTGTTTAAGTCGGAGAAGTCGACACATGTTCGCCATTTACCATTGGCTTTTTTGACCGGGACTGGATTGGAGACCCATTTGGGGTAGTCGGCTTCGCGGATAAATTCGTTGTTGAGTAGACGGTCCACCTGTTAGTCGAGCGCTTTGGACCTTTTGGGTCCCAAGAAGCGGCGTTTCTGCTTGACCGGAGGCATGGCGGGATCGATACTTAGACAATGTCAAGAGACCATGGGGTTGATGCCCCTCATGTCGGAGTGATTCCATTTGAACATATCTAGGCAAGCCTTTAATAAATTCAGAAGATCTTCTTTGACTGTAGGATGGAGTTGTGATCCTATCATCAGCATCCTTGATGGATCATCGGAATTGACTGGAATATCCACTGTAGGTTTAACCGGAGTAGCCCTCTCGTATTTAGACTCTTCGTCCTTCCGTGGGTTGAGGTCGTCGGAAAGACGAAAGTAGTGCCTAATCCAAGGCCCAGACATCAATGGTTGCTATGCGGAAACGGTTTTGGTGCAAGAAGGCGTGGGCCTGACTTTTCCCTTAGCCTTATTGCGCACATTCTTCCATTTTATTGCGGAACATTCTCTGGCATTAGCTTGGTCGCCTCTAACTGTTCCAATCCCATTTTATGTTGGGAATTTCATTAGGAGAGACCATGGGGACATGCAGATCTGAAAATCTATGAGGAAAGGGCATCCAAATAAAGTGTTGTAAGGGGAATCGATGTTTACAACCACGAAAGTTAGGATTCAGACTCGGCAATGATCCCCCTCACAAAGTTTTATAGGCAAGTTGATCACTCCCACTGGCCGACTGGAAGCTCCGTTGAAGCCGTGGATCATGGCACGACATGGTTTTAAGTCCTTTGTTTCCAATTTCATCAGGTTGTAAGCAGCATTGAAATGTTGAATGAGTTTCCCGAGTCAACCAATATTTTTTGGACTGAAGCGGCACCAATCTGAGCTGTGATAACTAATGGATCGGTGGTCGTGATCTCAACCCTCGTAGAATATTATTCGCAGAAAACAATGTCGTCCCGCATGGTTTTTTGGAGCTTGGCTAGGACAGATTCATCGAGAGCGAAGCATGCATCATAAGTAGCATGCTTTATGAAATTCACATACTCTTCCATTTTCCGAAAGTTGTCGTGTGTAGGATAAGGTCCGCCACATATAGTGTTGATCACGATTCCTCACCTCGGGTTAGATGGACCCGGGGCCGCCTTGGCGGGCGCCCAAGGTGCTGGCGCCTGAAGTTTTGAATTTGCTTCGGGAGGAAAATGTTCTTGGACATATTGCTCAGGTCATTTCTCATGGATATGCTTCCAATTGCATCTTTGAGGTGGCGACATTCATTTGTGTTATGTTCGTACACGTCGCAGTATCGGCAGTACGTCCCCGTATTTTTTCTGAAGATCGGTTGATTTTCTGGTGCACGACTTCTTATATGGCAATGTGTTGCATGTATCCAGGTAAATTGTTTCTAAGCCTTCATTCGGCTGGATGTAGGTCTTGAAGGCACGGTAAGGGCCAGGTTTTCTTGGCTCGGTCGGGGCCTGACCGTTGTTCTGGCCACCTTGCCTACCATTACTCGGTCTTTGCCTATAAGGACCTGCCCCCTTGTTATGATCAAAAGGCTCTCCTACTTGTTTTCCCATGAGGTCATTATTTGCAGTGTCCGCTTGAGGGTCGTTGGGGCGAATGGTTTTAGAGAGCCAGTTCTGTCTTGCTTCATCTTGGCATAAGTACTACCTCGTCTTTTGGTAGAAAGCGTCGAGGCTTTTTGGCTGCTTCTGATCGATCCATGCTTCGAATTCAGAAGTAGGAAGCACACCTTTCACAGTGAAAGAGTACAGTGCGAGGGTCTAGATCCTAGACCTCGGCAAGGGTGATGTTGAACCGGGAGAGCTAGATTTTCAGTGGCTTAGCAGGCCCTTCATATAGGTCGGACAGAGTGAGGGCGTTCTTTGGAGTTGGGATATGCATCCTGAATTGCTTGACCAACTCTATCGCTAACTGGTCGAAGTTGTTAATGGAATCAAGCGGGAGGTGAGAGAACCATAACACAGCGGTTCCAGATAAGAAGACTGGGAAGCACTTGCATTTGACATGGTCATTTCCCCGGCTCGAGTCCATTTGCCATTCATATTGTTTAAGGGAGGTATAGGGATTGGTTGTGCTGTCGTAGAGCGGCATCTGTAGCATGCTGAAGCGTTGTGGCCACTCAGCTTTATTTACCCTTTTTGTGAAGGGTTACGTCTAATGTGTGCCTCCCATGAATCGTGCATGTTCCCTCGCATCTCCCTCATGATCCTTTGGACCATGTCGGGAAGATAAGTTGGATAGGGATTCACCATCGGGATTCATGGATTTTGGCGAGGTTCTGGGGTTCTGTTGCGAGGGCGCATTCAATGATGAATGTCCAAGTCATCTAATTCCATGTCCTTGACATCTATAATTGGGTCCTGGTGATGAGGCGGAGTGGGTTGATGTGGATCCTGCTCTGGAGGAGCGTGGGCCGCTGAAAGAGTAGGTCCGTCATCGCGATTGGCGATCGTTCGGTTTTGTTGAGGAAGGGGTTGGTTGTGTTAAGGACTGCGGAATGGATCATTTAGGCAAAGCAAACACTAGAGGGAGGGTAAATAGTGTTTGTAGGAATTTAAACAAGACTAAAAACAAGAGAGAACTATGGGATGAATCAAACACCACAAATACAATCACAGATTCAAACACAGATGCAAAATAAACAGAAATAAAGTTGTAGAAATGGAAAGAACACCCCGGATTTTATACTGGTTCGGATCACTCCTACGTCCAGTCCCACACAACGCTGGATTGTGTAGAGTTTTATTACTATTTTCAAATAGCCAAATCCAACCTCCTTGATTTCACGGCTCAACAAGGAGGCACTGACTCCTATTCTTGATTTCATGGCTCAACAAGGGCACACCAACACCTATTCCTTGATTTCACGGCTACAAGGATAAACCGATTACTCTTTGACTTACAAACAGGGTCTTTCAACCCAAGCAATTACAAACCAACCCTATAACTCTTCAATAGCACTTGATTCAGAGAACAGAGAGTGTAGAGAGAAGAAGTTTGATCAATTCAGAAGTGAATTCGGCATGTAAAAACCATAAAAATGATTAAGAATAATGGTAGGATGAAAGAGGATAAAGATGGAGAAGAAGAGATGATAAAAAATTCGGTGTTAACCTCTTTTTATAGATTATGAAGGGTTGCAACGGTTCTGAAGCGTTTCAAATAGTAAAAAGACACTTCCCTTCAAAATTAGAAAATTAGCTGTTATATGTCGACATAGTCATGTGTAATTTTCAATTTCAAAGCATTTTTCAAGTATTTTGATATAAAATTAATTCTGAAAATTCTTCAGTAAAATTTTAATGTTGTAATATTATATGATAGAAAAACATATGAAAACATATTTTTAAACTATATAAATATATTTGTAAAATTATAAGGTTTTAAACTATATAAAATATAAATAAAGTATACATAAAAAACTTAAGTTTGAAAAACAAAGAAGAAGAATAATACAAACAAACATAAACACAAAATAGAAAGGATTGAGAAAAAAATGGAAAAACAAAATAGAGAGGATTGAGGAAAGAATTGAAAAATCAGAATTTGAATTTGAACCTGGAGTGTTATTTAGAGTCTTACAAAATCTAGACTCTATAATTATGTTAATCTTGAACTCTTGAAATCTTGATTACTCATGAGTCTTGAAATTTCTCTTATCTTTGGATCTCTTATTGTCTTTATAATTGTACAGTCTTATGTAATATTTCCTGCATATAATTCCTGCACACATACACACACACACACACACACACACACACACACACATATATATATATATATATATATATACACACACTATATGTAACACCCCACCTCCGTTAATGTCACTCACAAAGGGAATGCCTTAACTTTGGTGGAGCATTTTAGTAAACAGAACAGAAACTTACAAGACAGATAAAAAAGTACTTGAAAATTTTTAACTTTATTACAGCGGAAACAGAAATCAATATGGTTACATCCTTTCAAATCTCAGAATTCAAGTACAAAATATCAGTCTTGTACAAAAGCCTTCAAAATGCATGGTTTAAAATCATAATCCCCATAGAACGGAAGCTATACAGAGCCAAGCCATACTTTAAGCACTTCAAGCAAAGAGAAATCCGGATCAAGCTAAAGTATTCCCTCCTTGGATAACCTGGGGGGAAATGGAAGAAAGGAGGTGAAACAACAAGGGTCAGACAAAAAGTCTGGCAAGTCCAGTGACTTTCAGCATATGTACAGATAATAATAATATGACATGAACATAAAACTGGATGAGGGATAACTGTAACAGGTGTAGCAGATATAACAGAAGAACAGAATGACATAAACTATTGCTTTACACTTCTCTGTACTAATACTAGTATAACAGAATTAGGTGTCACCCTAATGTCTAAACTGAAACAGGAACGGGTACAGAATAATTTAACAGAAACAGAATGCTAATAATGGGCCTTTACTACCCGATCAGAAACAGACAGAAGCAGAAACAGATTAATCCCTACGGAAACAGAATGTAGAATTAGGTGTACACTAGTAATGGGCCTTTACCACCCGAACAGACGGTACCACCCAGAAACAGACAGGTGTTACCACCCAACAGAAACAGACGGTACCAACAGAAACAGACAGAACTAAGTGTACCCTAAAACCCTACCCCAAGCGATCGGCTCCCTAATACACAAATATCCTGTGTCGGCCCCCAGTAGTGTGTATCACTCCCTAAAGTGACAACCAATTGGCATAGACCTATTTACAGATGTCACGGCGTCTTACATCCTCAGAGGCAGACCGGGATCCATGCACGCACATGACCCGGTTGGAACGCACCATCAACACCCCTCGCCATTATCTGAATGAACCACTTATAATTAGTTCAGTAAGCGTGCCCGGACCCTACCTACTGTTGGGTCAAAGTTTTGATACCACAAAGGGTTACTGACTAATATGGGTCCCAAACAACAGATGACACAAGTAATTCCCCTCCTAACCTTGTGTCCCCAGACTAACAGATCTCAGATTAACTTGTTTACAAGTTCAGACATACAAAATTCAGATTTACTAGTTCACAGATTAAGTTAACAAGTTTTCAGACTAACAGATCAGATGTACAGATTTTTCAGATTTGTCTAACTTTGTATTGGGCCTACAGATTCATGGACGGGTTTTCTACACCTATTAATCCAATTGGTTTAACCCTATTTCCCCCAATACGTTTTAGACGTCATTCTTATCATAGATTTGCATTAATTAATTATTAATGCCCAGACCTCTCACATTAGGTCGCTAGCTTGTGGCCGCTGGATGGGCCGGGCGGTTCCGGGAAGACTTCTGCCACAAGCCAGACCTAACCTCGTCTCTTAAGCAGGTTATGACTAACTTCTCACATTAGAACCTATTGTTTGCGTCCACTGGATGTGCCGGGCGGTTCCGGGCAGAATTACGCCGCAAACTCATTCTAACCTCGAGTTAGTCACGTTTATCTTTGCGGCCAATTAATTAATAATTTACCGTTTATGCGCACGCCCAATATATATGCCAATTCAGATTATATCAATAACAGGATGATTATATCAACACAGCAGATAACAGATTTTAGCAGATAACAGATTTTCCAGATTATATGACTTAACGGATTTAACAGATTTAGCAACTTAGCAGATTTTGGCATATAACAGGTTAGGCATTTAAACAAATAAATTTAACAGATTTAGGCATTTTCAACGGACTTAGCAAATGACAGATTTGGCAGATGAACAAATCAAGCAGACTAGGCAGTAGAGCAGAACTAGCAGATTAAGCAATATAATAGAACTAGCAGATTAGGCAATGTAACACAACTAGCAAATTAGGCAAATATAACAAATTTACTTATTTCTTAAAGTTTCATACCTTACCTAATTATAAACCGTGCCTAAGTTCATGTGCATAAATAATAGTCTTGATTCACAATATTATCATATACCCTATGTTTGTATTAAATTTACATAGCACAGATTATGGTCATAAATTTACCATATATCATATGTTCCAAACTTTTATTAAACTTGCTTAGTACAGAAGATCCATATAATTTATACCAAATATAGCCATAGATTACTATGCATGTCATATATCCCAAAGGTCCCTTACTTAGGTGTTTATTTACACTAATAGATATCCTACTTTCATGTAAATCTTTATACCTAGGCCATATTCTCTTTATCCCAAATCATGTGTTCAATACAGTCTACATTTATGTTCAATTATATACCTTTTTATGTCATGTCCACAAATCATATGTTCAATACCTTTTTATGTTATAAATATAACATGTCCCATCATATGTCTCAGATTCATGTTCTAGCTACAGTCCATGTTCTTTCCTCAAATTAGTCACCTATTGGTCATGCCCAATTTATGCATCATTCATTTTACTGTCCCAAACATTTTAGCGCATGTTAATCTCTTATGAGATTGGCTCAGGCTCGTGGTAGCCTGGCTATAGAACAGAAAGAGGAAAGAGGTACAGAATAAGATAAATCAAATCAGAACAGAATAGATATAATCTCAGATTCAGATTCACAATTCATGTCAAAATCAGAATTAACGTTTATAGCGGAAAATAACTGTACTTGCCTTAATTGGATTAAAGAAAGAACTCTAGTTGTTGTAGAACCGTTGCAGAAGCTCTAATCTCTAATTGAATTTAGGTTGATGTTGATTGTCTCCTAGTTTTGATTTCAGCAGAGTAGCAACGCCATTTTTATTTTTAATTTAGAACAAAGGCAGAGTAGAAGCAGAATAGAATTGTGTGCAGAGAAGGCTGGGTTTGGGGCTGTTTAAATAGGTTTAGGCAGACGAATCTAGACAGAAAACGAGACCAGATACATCAAAAAGCACCCAGGCAGAAAAGCAGATTCGGGAGGCAGGTCGACCCCCAGGTCGACACTAGGGTCGACTCTAGGGTCGACCCCCTGGGGGCAGGTCGACTCTAGGGTCGACCCCATGGGGGCAGGTCGACTCTAGGGTCGACTCCCCAGTCGACCTGGTCTGTGCTGTTTAATTTTTTTTCTGAACTTTGGAAGGCCATAACTTGGTCATATGGACTCCGATTTACGAAATTTTGGACTCTATTTCGCGTATTTTTCCAAGACGAACGCAATGGCATTGCCCGTTTCCCTTTATTCTGATTTTATATTTTAATTATACTCAGATTTGTAATTCTTAAGTTCACAGAAAATACGGGGTGTTACACTATACAAAAAGTGTCAGTATATATTTTATAATCAATGATAATTGAAATAAGGTTGTTGTCATCAAAACTCCATTCTCCAACAATCTCCCCCTTTTTGATGATGACAACCTTAGTTTGTAAAATATCATATCTGTATATACTTGTTTGATGATGTTCCTTCTATACTCCCCCTATCTGTAAGAATCCTATAACTATCCAAATAATTCCTATACTGAAGTAAAGTACTTCCCTAGAGTCCTAAATCTATAATCATAAAATACTACCCCTAAATCCTATATCTATCTATACATATTTTATTATAATATTCTATATACTATCCCTGATTCTATGATACCCTTATATCTCCCTCTAACTCTATGATTCTAAGCCTAAAAGATTATAACTCCCCTAAAATTATGACTATACTAATCTAATAGAAGAATAATAAACAAGGAAATCTAATCAATGTTTATAATCAATTCTAATAATCAATCCATACAAGCAATTCAAACATTTAATTCAAGAAATCTATTTAAGCAATTAATTCAAGTAATCAAATTAAATAATATGTGTTAATAAATGCTTTAATTAAACCTAGAAACTATAAAACTCACCCTTAATCTAATACAAGGCTAAACCTCCAATTGTTAGGGGTCATCACCAACCAGTGGCCTAGCCTATACTCTAGTTCCCTTAAAACTATAATAATACCTTAATCTAGACTTAGAAATAACTCTGATAAGATATCCTTAAAATTATGATACAAGTAAAGTAATTCAATCCAATCAAGTCAATTAATTTAATCAAGTAAGCCAATTCAATCAATTCAACCAAGCCAAACAAGTCAATTAAGTTAATCAAGACAAAGTAAATATGTTATGTATTTGATTAACAATCCTAGATAAAACTTTTCATATTATATACTTGTTATATGTGAAGTTAAGGTTAACATGTAATGTAGTGTATTGGTTATAATGCAGTATGTTATATGCAAAATTATATGAAGTGATATATTGAATGAAATGCAACTTGTATGTGAATGATTTTAATTTGAGATGTACTCTAATAATGATGTATGATACGAAATAAGATGTGTAATGATAGAATGCAGAACGATTTGATAATTATATCTATTTAGGTAACATATATTCAAAGTACTATTTAACTATTATGAATTATTTGAATCAAATAAAGATAATGACAATTTCTAGACTTATATTAATTATATTAATGAATTTGATTAAAAGAATAATAAAGATAAGAGTTTAATTAAAAAATATTCATGATAAGTAGTAAAATATTCAGAAAAAATCATGAAGTTAAATAATATTAGTAGGGTAAATATTGTAAAAATTGAAGATCTTTCAAAAGAGAATATAAAATTTGTATAAGATAAAGTAAGCTATATAAACATATATTCATAAGCATATATAAAACTAATTTAAAAAGAACTTAAAATTTAATTTATGAGATATTCATTAATATTTTGATACAAATCAATTTTAAATTTAAACTTTTAGAAATCAAAACCTATTTATTTGCTAAAAACCCATTTATACTTTAGAAGGAAACATTATAAAGTAATCTATAAAACTTCTTATATTTAAACTACTTAAAAAATTCATGTATATATATTTTATTATGTTAAGTTAAATATATAAGTTTTATAAATCTTAATAGGAAGTGAAAATAAGTATTAACTTACAAATAGTATTTGTGATAATGTAACCCAAAATTTTTATGAAATCATAAGAATAATATATAAGTTAAACTATGCATGTTTTGACTATATAAAAGATGAATAAATTTATATTTTATGACAATATAAAAAAGTTATATTAACTCTGTATACTATATTAACATGTTTATATAATTTTATTAAATTATATATTTTAATATATATTTTGAATCGAGATTTAAGAAAATAAGTATATAGATAAATTTAATAACTACAATTTTAACTGGCATTTTCAAATTGAAAAAGATGGAGGGAAATTTTAAATCTTTGAGATAAAAATTTTGAATTTCATTCTATAGGCTGATATGTTAACATATAGATATAGGTATGTTGACATATATGTATTATTTCAAACAGAATATGATTTTGCGACTTTGGTTTTAAAATATTGATTTATATTTCAGGTTTAACTATTTCCTGACATAATTCTAATTCTAACAAACATCCAAAATTTATTTTATTATAATTATTTTTGAATTTCAAATTTCAAATTTGAATTTTAAATTTCAAAATTGAATTTTAAAGTTTAAATTTTAAATTTAAAACAAAGCAAAGCAAGCAAAACATCCATTCAACCAAAAATTTAAAAATTAATTAAGGCATACCCGGTTTTTAGATCCATTTCTTCAATATTCTCTGAATTATGAATTGAACTTCTGGAGTTTGATGATGAGATCTGCTCTATTGCGACGCGCTCGTTTTTCTAATCAGAATAGTGTATTCATTTGCTGAATTTGAACACCATATGAGAAAGATATTGAAGATTTAGTAGTTTAACCAACTTGGCGCCATAATTTAAATTTGAATTTTGAATGAATGGACACTTCAACTACTATATAAAGGCCCAAAAGTCATGTCTCTTCATAACTACTCCTCCTCTTCCTCCTCTCGTTTTTCACTTTTAATCAAACTTTCAGGAGACATAACTTCTTCATTTCTTAACGGAATTGGACGAAATCAGCGGCCAATAAAAGAGGAATTCGAGGACTACGATTTATTAGCAGTTTGGGGATGAATTTGGATGGTATTGGGGTGCAGAAAGTCAGAACAATAAAATGTATGCATGAAATCCCGTAATAATTTTTCAGTTTTGAATCGCCACCTTCAAACTGCCATATCGCACTCATTTTTGATTGAAATCTAACGATCTACCAATCAAATCGACCGTGAGAACGAGGACTACGATCTAGAAAATAATTTGAGAAAAAATAGTCTAACCTGTGGATGCAATTTGAAGATAACCGTTGAGAGTTTAGGTTTCCTTTTCTCTTTATTCACCAAAACTTCATTTGATCATTACTTGATCAATTCTTGACGGATTCACATGAAACCAGCGACATTACGAAGCAAATGAAGAGAAGTACAATGAAGATATGTTGTAGTTGAAAATCCAAAGTTGTAAATTGATCTGGTACCCATTTCTTTGTTGATCTACTTTATATATATCCCTTTCTTCTTGATGTCCTTCAGCCACCATTACTCTTCTCCTATTTTTGATTTCTACCATGTGAATTCTCAACAACCATGTTACACACCATTTAGGAATTTGTATTTCCAACATGCACCTTCTCATGATTGGAATTTTCAATAGTCACCATTTTAGAATTTGAATCACCAACAGCCACTTTACCCATCTTTTCAACTTTTGAATTTTCAAAAGTCATATAGCACATCTTTTCCTGTAAAACAACACAACTTTTCAAGGAATCGTATGACTTTTCAAAAAATAAAAGACTCTTCAAATGAACAAGTGACTTTTCATGTAATTAAAAGCAATTTTAAACAATAATATCATGACAATTTTGTAAAAAAATCACAGACCAAAAATTACAAAATTTAAATCATTTCAAATTTCAAAAATCAAATAATAGTAACTTGATTTTTCAATAAAATTAAATGCAGACTCATCTAATACTTGATGCAATACATGAATTAAAACTAGTGTTCAAAATTTGCTATTTAACATTTCCAAAAATCATATTATGAACTTTTTGAAAGACCTTGCTCCGATACCAATTGTTAGGGACTGCGGAATGGATCGTTCAGGCAAAGCAAACACTAGAGGGGGTGAAAAGTGTTTGTAAGAATTTAAAAAACTAAAAACTAGAGAGAATTATGAGATGAATCAAACAACACAAACACAATCACAAATACAGATTCAAACACATATGCAAAATAAACAGAAATAAAAGTGCAGAAAAGGAAAGAACACACAGGATTTTATGCTGGTTCGGATTACTCCTACGTCCAATCCTGCACAATGTTGGATTGTGCAGAGTTTTATTACTATTTTCAAATAGCCATATACAACCACCTTGATTTCATGGCTCAACAAGGACACACAGACTCCTATCCCTTGATTTCACGGCTCAACAAGGGCACACCGACTCCTATTCATTGATTTCATGGCTACAAGGATAAAGCGATTACTCTTTAACTTACAAAAAAGGTCTTTCAACCCAAGCAATTACAAAACATCCCTATAACTCGTCAATAGCACTCGATTCAGAGAGTAGAGAGTGTAGAGAGAAGAAGTTTGATCAATTCAGAAGTGAATTCGGCATAGTATAAGTATAAAAACCATAAAAATGATTAAGAATAATGGTAGGATGAAAGAGGATGAAGATGGAGAAGAAGAGATGATAAAAAATTCGGTTTTAACCACTTTTTATAGAGTATGAAGGGTTGCAACGGTTCTGAAGCGTTTCAAATAGTGAAAAGACACTTCCCTTCAAAATTAGAAAAATAGCTGTTGTATGTTGACGTACATATTTTTTGATGTCGACATAGTCATGTGTAACTTTCATTTTCAAAGCATTTTTCAAGTATTTTGATATATAAAATTAATTCTGAAAATTCTTGAGTAAAATTTTAACGGCGTAAATCAATATTATATGACAGAAAAACATATGAAAACATATTTTTAAACTATATAAATATATTTATAAAATTATAAGGTTTAAAACTATATAAAATATAAATAAAGTACATAAAAAACTTAAGTTTGGAAAACAAAGAAGAAGAATAATAGAAACAAATATAAAAACAAAATAGAAAGGATTGAGAATAAAATAGAAAAACAAAATAGGGAGGATTGAGGAAAGAATTGAAAATTCAGAATTTGAATTTGAACCTGGAGTGCTATTTAGAGTTTTAAAAAATCTAGACTCTATAATTATATTAATCTTGAAATCTTGATTACTCATGAGTCTTGAAATTTCTCTGAACTTTGAATCTCTTATTATCTTTATAACTGTACAGTCTTCAGTAATATTTCTTGTATTTAATTCCTGCACATATATATATATATATATATTCCATACAAAAAGTGTTAGTATATATTTTATAATCAATGATAATTGAAATAAGGTTGTTGTCATCAAAACTCTATTCTCCAACATGTTGGTCGGACCCGGTCCGTCATTGATGATCAAGTGAGAGCGATCTCAGTATTGTGCCCCCTCGCAATATGTTTGTGTAGTTCGGTCGTCGTAGCAGTTTCCTTTGTCGTTGGCATAGCCATTGTCATTGCCGTTGTCGAGGCCATTGGTGCGGATGGCAACGTTGATAATGAGACTAAACCTTTTTCTTTGATGTGGGCCCCTAGACTCAAATGAGGAAGTTTCCGAGACAATTGGTCGAGGTGGAGTATTGTTCCGAGCTAGTTGAAGTCGAGCGACGATGCGCTGACTTTCTTGAAGTTGTCACGTAAGGTCAATGTTATTCCTTAATGTTTGATTGAGTCGACCGCTATGTTCTCATATTTGTCATTAAGCGCACGGATCTGATCTTGTGTTGCAGGCGCTCCAAGGTCCATAGTAGGAGGGACATTTTCATTAATTGCCAGGATATCCGTCGGCTGAGGCTGTTGAGATGTGCCATCTTCGGTTGCAGTTGAAGAGCTGACAATTGCGTTCTTTGGTCGCTTTTCCATCGTGAGTGGACTCGGTGGCGGTTTAGCAAAGGAACCTAGAGCTCGTCGAAGTCAAGATGACAAGGTGCGACAAAGGCGCAAATCCGAGTTTTCTCAGTGAAGGCACCAAATGTTGACGGCAAAAAATGTTGTAAACACCCAAGATTACAATTACTAGGAATTATTATTTGGATCGTGCAACTAAGTGTGGAAAGTAGTAAATACCACAAGAGATTTATAGCGGTTCGGCCTCAATAGAGGCCAACGTCCACTTTTAAGAGTCTTTGGAATATTATTTATCACCAAGGATTAAAAGTTGGTGCTAGCTTATTATTTCTCATTACATTTACTTTCATAATCATCATATGCTAAGTATTCGGGAAAAAGACAATCTAGTCCTCCTTCTTCCTCAAAGAGGAGATGCCATTGAAGAGGCTCTTGAAGCTCTCAAGAGGTCCCAAGTGATAGAATTCCAACCCCTTTAAAGTGTGAGGCCAAGGGGTATTTATACGAGAGGGGTTAGGTACGAGTAGGTAAGAGTAGGTAGAAATAGGGGACCACACCCAAAATTCTGCACCCGGAACGCGCGCACATACTTCGAACCCCCTTGGGGTGCGAATTTGGCCCCGCATTAGATGCAAAATTCATACCCTACGGGGTGCAAAATTTGTACCCATTTGGGTACAAATTTCGTAACCATTAGGGGTACGAGATTTGCACCCGAGGGGTTCGAATTTCATACCCTATTGGGCATGAAATTTGTACCCCTCGGGGGTACAAAATTCGTAACCCAAGGGGTTCGAATTTCGTACCCCGCAAGGCATGATTTTCTTACCCCTTGGGGGTACGAAATTCACACCCCAAGGGGTACGAATTTCGCACCCTGTTGGGTGCGAATTTCGTACCCCTTAGGAATACGAAGTTCGTGCCTCGATGGGCACGAAGACTATATGCGCGGGTTCGTGGGGGGCTTGGGATTCGGGTTCGCGACTCCTGGGGATTCAAAGTCTTGGTTCGGAAAAATGTTAGGGGCGCTACGAGGCCTTTGTTGGCGCGATCCCTCTTCAACCTATTTCCTTCGTTACTAGGCATCCCTATCGGCTTTAGCTCCACGTGATGCATTGACTTGAGCGTGTCTTATGTACTTTTGGTAACTGGACCAAAACGCTAGTTAAAATTATGTTTAAATCATCCCTTTCTCTACTTTCTTCCACTGAAAATTCACTGCAACCTGTAATCGACAGTATAAACAAAGATTATAAGCAGACATTGGCTCCGATATATGTCGAACCACTATAAAATATTGTGTCTTACTTGTTTATTTACTCTTTCTCACATCCCTGTTATTATTTTCATGTGTGTTTAGCATACGTTGGCAGTTGTTTATCACTAGACCAATTTTTGACATCAACACTTTGGCGCGCGAGGAAGGGGAGTCCAACGACCTTTGGCAACTCTTAAGGAGGCAATGACAAAGTGGAAGAAGGACGCAGCTCCTTCTCACTCTCAATCTCGACATGTTAATGC
Source organism: Allium sativum (assembly GCA_030737875.1). Lineage (NCBI taxonomy): Eukaryota > Viridiplantae > Streptophyta > Magnoliopsida > Asparagales > Amaryllidaceae > Allium > Allium sativum. Next base: position 352,796,566 of record CM060916.1, on the reverse strand, counting down.
AACAGGAGTAGCCACAACGAAGGCAAGCAATGAGGCTTCTTCCTATGAAGATCTGTCCCAATACTTCACCAGCGACAACATGGATAAAGTTTTGGCTGAGTTCAAAAATCAAATGGCACACCATGGTGAACTTCTCAAACATCAGCAGGAAGTGATGAACAACCTCATCGATTGGATGGAAAAGGGACCTCACACTCCAGTATCATTTCTTGCACTGGGAGAAGCTGGGGCAACAACTAATCTTCAGTCTATGGAGGACCAAGCCCTAGGTAGGACCACGCCTCTGCTTCCTTATGGTCCCACTTCATAACTTGGTCGATTAGATTTAATGTTGCTGCTCCCAAAAATAAATGGAGCTCGAGTAGCTAATTATTCGCAGGTCGACCCTGGCCAAGTTCAGGACCGGTCGGCCAGTTTTCCTCTGGTTCAGGGATCGACTTAACTCCTTGGGAAAACAACTCTTGATCTAGTGCAACCTTTGGGTTGGCTAGAACTAAGAACGTTATTACATCTGGTTCGACCCAACGTTAGACTACAAACCCATCTTATGCATCCTCGCATATAGGCTTCCAAGCTTACCGGCCCAAGAAGGGCTAGGGGCCGCAACTCTCCTTGTCTCCCAGACCACACTACCATACCGGTCCCTAACGTGATGGAGGGAGACGCTACTGTAAACCACTCTAACATTGCTCCGGGTGGCGGCGATACCGATCCCCAGATGGATACTACTCATCTGGACAGATCCCTTGCAATCGGAGCGAACATGGTTTGGTCCAACAATAACCAAGAGACTTTAGCTGTGTCTGAACCATGGCCTAAGGATAGGATACACCATAAATCGACTCTCGGATGTCAAACCGAACCAACTCTAGGGACTCAAAGCATGTTTCCACCCTAGGTTGGTATTGGGATTCTCACTAATGTCCCCAATGCAAAATTGGATTTGTGGCAACAACTCCTTGGGGATAAGAGTCAGATTGCAAACATCATCAAACGCTTCACCTGGGGCACTTCTTCCCGACACAATGTGGATAACATTCACTGCAATCTGTTCATATAGGAGATTAGAAATCCTCCAGACTTCAAGCTTCCGGTCCTGGAGCACTACAACGACAGGACTGACCCGACCATTCATCCCATGCGATACACGCATCACACGGAACTGTTATCAACATCAAAAAATGTCATGGACAAGTGCTTCCCTCTCCTTTTAACTGATATAACTGGCATGTGGTTCTTACAGTTTAACAATTGACTCGATCAACAGCTAGAGTATGTTGGTCACCCGCTTCATCGAGTAATTCAGAGGTCACATCCCCCAACCAAAGAGCATCCTGTTCCTTACCTCCATCAAGCAACGGTACAGAAAGACCCTATGCTCCTTCCAAGAAATATTCAATGCGGCCGTAGCATCAGTCGATCTATCCAAGCCATCGTTGGTGCTTATGGCCACCATAGCTGGTATTCCATCCAAAACCAATGGCCAGAACAAAAGAAAAGGAGAAGTCTCGGAAAAGAATGATCGAAACGTACAACTCTAGAGAGAAGAAGTATGATCAATACACCAAGATCAACTCCTCCGTGCCATACATCTACCATGACGTTTGAGAATCTCTACCTTTTCCTAGACCTCCTCGAAGGAAGACGACCCAAAAAGAACTCGAATCAGGAAAGAACTGCATGTATCATAACATGGATGCTCACAACACAAACGAATGCAGGGATTTATGCGATCTCATCAAGGATAGATTTAGGCATGGAGAACTACTCGAGTACGTCAAGAAACATGCATTGACTAGGCCGCCACAACGTTCTGCCCAAGCTCCTCATGTCGGTCCCCGAGCTCCTCGAAACGGAAAGGACCCTGAGCCCAGTAATCGCGGCATCACCATCAATAAACCTGGCTCAGATCATTATTGAAACAATTCATTTCTATAACACCCCGTAATTTTAAAATATTAAAATTAACAAATTTAAGGACACTTAAATTTTAGAAGAAGAATTAAGTGAAATGGGTTACGCTATTGCGTTCGTCTAGGAATTCTGCTTGAGATAGAGTTCGAGTTTATGTAAATCGGGCTCCGTATGAAGAAGTTATGGAGCTTAGAAGATTTCAAGTTTAAACAGAAATTAAATTAAAATAATAATTAATAAGCTAAAACCTGTTCGAATTTCAAAACAGTAGAATTGGGCTGAGCGGAAAATTTACCGCTCAGGGGTGTCGACCGCGCCCCCAAGGGGAGTCGACATAGGTGCCGACCCCCTATAGGGGTGTCGACATAGGTGTCGACCCCCCTATAGTGGAGTCGACCCCTATCGGCCAGGTTGGGCTGACATGTTCGGGGGACAATTTTTCTGATTTTAGGGCTTATTTGGCTTCATTTGGTTGGCTGAGTGATGTGTCATTGTGAAATGGATGGTTTATATTGATCCTAAACTAATATAAGGGCTCTAATTAATCCTACACATCTATATAAACACCTATAAACCTAAACCCTAATCTAAACATAAGCCGCCATGCTGCTGCATCCTGAACTAGGCTAGTCTCTTCTCCAACGAATTAAAGCTTAGGAATTGTCAAAAGGGATTCTAAAACAATAACGAACGAATCTATTCTTTCTTCTATCACTGTGAGTACAGTTTCTTTCACAAGATAATTAATTAAAATAACTATATGATAATTTGTGATCTGGACTGTATGAATATGCATGTTGAATCATATGCTATTAGCCAGTTCTGTTACCATCTATTTTTTTTAATATATGCCAGTTTGTTATCATATGTAATTAGATTCATTTTATGATGTTAATTCCTATGTCTAATTACATATTCTTGATTAGATTCATTCTATGCAAGTTTATATGCAAGTTATGTTCTATGCAAGTTTATATGCAAGTTATGTTCATTTATGCAAGTTTATATGCAAGTTATGTTCATCTATGCAAGTTTATATGCAAGTTATGATCATCTATGCAAGTTTATGCTTATATGTTTAGATCCATGTCAGTTCATATGTTTAGATCCATGCCAGATCATATGTTTAGATTTATGTCAGTTCACATTGCCTATGTTAATTGGATCCATCTTATATGCTAGTTCACGTTTATATGCTTAATTAGATTTATGTTGTTCTATGCCAAGTTTATGTTACACATGCTTAATTAGATCTTTATTGTTTTATGCCAGTTTGGATGGCCTATGTCTCTTTCTTTTCCTTTTCCTATGAGTTAGGCTAACCGCGAGCCTAACGTATTATGTGAATTATACATATGAACGACGTGGGAACGTTGGGGAATAGTTTGGGAAATATTGGATATTATGTAATTGGCATAAATTGGTCAGTAACCATGTAACTAACTTGAAACATAAATTGGTATAGTTTATATACATGGAAAACTATGGACATAATTTAGATGATAATTATGAACATAGCTTAAATTGGAAATTATTGACAATTTGAAATAGGGATATTAATTCAAATTGGGGTTGAATAATAAAATGAGATAATGAACGCCTAAGGCACGAGGTTAGACTTGGTTTGCGGTATAAGACAGCCCGGACCCGCCCGGAAAATCCAGCAACCGCAAACGGTAGTCTAATTTGAGAGGTCAAAGGCATAAATTAAATGCGTAATAATTGCAAAGACACGAGGTTAGATTCAAATTGCGGTATAAGACAGCCCGGACCCGCCCGGCAAATCCAACAACCACAAAGGGAATCTAATGTGGGACGTCTTGCAAGGTTACGGTTAAAATGAATTAAAGAACACTTAACCAAGCTAAGACATGTAGTGGGACATGAGGTTAAGTGGGTGACATGTGAAATTTAATTAGAATCACTTAACCAAGTTGAAACATGTAAGAAGACATGAATAAGAAGGGGTTAAGTGGGAAATCCTAGTGGGGACCAAGCGTAGGTGGAAAGCTTGTGTCAATTGTGGGGACCCTTTTCAACCAGTAACCCATTCATTATCTAAGTGAGCTCAAACTAAGTCGAGGACGGGACACGCTTACTAGGTTTGATCGTAAGAGGTCAAAACGGGTTAGCGGTAGCAACGCAAGTCCAACGGGGTCATGAGCGTGTGTGGACCCAGGCTGGTAGGTAAGACGTTGTTGCATCGTGTAGGTATAAGTCGTGCATCTTTAGTAGTATCGAGTTTCCACTTGGGGAGTAATACACCCCACTGTGGGACCTGCACGGGTATCTACGAGTTAGGGAGCCGATCGAGTGAGGAGGGTATTGGGTACAACTAGTGGAGATAGGGGCAGGCAGCACCTATGACAGCAGCTAGGGGTACACGAAACTACCATTATTATTATCATTATGATTAGTAAGAGGGATCAACTTTCAGAGTAAATAGGGTTGGTGCAGTGTAGTAATTATCCTATAGTAATTAGAAGCGCAATCAACGTTTATCTTATTCATCTTGCTTACCTTGTCATATATGCTTATGTTACAGCCATTTCTTACTTTCCTGTTTATGTTCTTATCCTGTTACTTTAATGATTATATTGTTAAAGTTACTGGACTCGCCAGACTTTATGTCTGACCTCGTTTGTTTCTGCCCTTTTCTTTCCGTCCCCCCCCCCCCAGTGTTCCCAGGGTAGGCCCAGTGGAGCTTGATTTGGATCTTTTTCTCTCACTTTTGAAAGTGCTTGGATTGCTGAAAGTAAAAGTTCAGCTTATCTCTTTTTATGGCTAATTATGTTGGGGTTATGCTTTTTGTTTTATGTACTTAGAAATTAATTTGTCAAGATGGATATTAAATGTACTTGCTTTTATTGTTGATTTTGGTGTTGTAACCAAACTATTTCTCCACTTCAATAAAGTTGTTTTAGATTTTTAAAGTAGCAATATATGTATCTGTCTTGTTATATTCTGTTCTATACACTAATAATACACCATGAAAGTTAATGCATTCCCTTAGTGATTGGCATTAATGGACGTTGGGCGTCACACGTGGTACCAGAGCTGAAGGTTACCAGAACGGATAAAAGATTTTGAAAAACCATTTTTCAAAAGCATTTTTATGAAGAATTACTTTCAAAAAAATGTTTTAAAGAGAGTATTTTCATGTGATAAAGTTTATTATGAAAAACATAATCCCAAAAGCCATATATCTTTCCTTCGATTCTTCGTTTTGAATCTCTTCCTTTTTTTCTTTTCAGCATGTCTGGAGAACCCGATATACCCGAGTGCGTACAGATAACCAGCTGGTTCAGAAGGTATCTGGAGGCTAGGGCTAATGCCGCAGGCCTAGCAGACGTTCCTCCTCCCCCTGCTGCAGCCGCTCCTCCTCCTCCTCCCCGTGTATATGCTTTTTCTAAGATATGCATGGACTTTCGGGCGATGGACGGAAAACCTTTTCATGGGACGGAAACGTTTGTTGAGGCTCGAAATTGGCTTAAGGAGGTGGAAGACTTATTTGGTATCTTTGAGGTAGATGATGGAAGAAAGGTTCAACTAGCTGCTTGGTTAATGAAGGAGAGGCCTCATCTTGGTGGGAGGTCACAAATGGTGAATGTGCGTTGGAAACTTGGATGGATTTCCGACAGAGGTTTGAGTTGAAATTTCTTTCACGAGCAGAGGAGAGTTTATATATGGAGAGGTTCTTGGCTCTGAAACACGGGAATTTATCTGTGAAAGAGTACGTCAACAAGTTTAACCAATTAGCGAGATTCGGCTTAGAGTTGGTGAATACACCACATAAGAAGGCCCTAAGATTTGTTAAGGGTTTGAATGAGCCGCTACACGGATTGGCTATTTCCCACATTCCCATGGGGGCTACCTTCGAGAGACTGGTTGACATGGCGTTGATGTATGAAGAGGAGAAAGGTGCTAATGTTGATAAGGCACAGGTTAAGAAAGTGGACCTAAAGAAGGCACAGCAACAGAGCAAGAAAGGTGGTAAGGATAACAAGGGCCAAGGGAAGAAAAGATGTTTTAATTGTGGAACACCGGGCCATCTAAGTAAGGACTGTAGGAAGAAGAAGAAGACTGGTTGCTTCCAATATGGTGAGGCAGGGCATATGATTAAAGACTGCCCAAGGAGGGGAGGACAAGGGCAACGGCAGAGGGCAAGACCTACTACTGGATGGTAGGTTCAGGCTCTCATAGCATCGGCACAGGCGAGGGGGAACGTTCATGCTCTCATGGCACCAGGACAAGAGAGAGGTATAAACATTTCTATTGAAAGTTTGGTTTTTCTGTTTGATCATCATGTTCGTACTTTGTTTCATTCTGACACTTCACACTCGTTTGTATCAGCTTCGTTAGTTGAAACACTGCACCTAAATACTAGTTTAGTCATGGATCTCATTGTAGTCTAAAATCCTATTGGTGGTTCGGCTCACTTATTTATGGTTTGTCGGAATTTGAGAGTGTCTATCTTGGGTGTTGGGTATGAATGCAACGCCTTCGTTCTTGGTTTCATGGGCTATAGCTTGATTCTAGGGACGGATTGGCTAGCAAGGTATGGTGCCATCCTGGACTGCGAAAGGAGGGCAGTTAGATTGTTGACTCGTTGTGGGAGGACCCTTGATATTTCTTGTGACCCTAGAGGTCCGGTGATTCTTAGCTACCTAGAATCACTTGACACATCCATCGACGATTTGGAATCTGTTCAAGTAGTCCGTGAGTATGGTGACGTCTTTGATGAGGTTCGGGGTTAACCCCCGAGGCGCGAGATTGACTTTCGTATATAATTAGTAGATGATGCAAATCCAGTTGCATTACCAGTGCACCACATGGCTCCGAGAGAGAGAGAGAAAGGAACTCAGTAAGCAAGTAAGAGAGTTGCTTGAGAAAGGGTTCATAAGAAGAAGTATTTCAGAATGGGGTGCCCTAGTTGTTTTTACTACGAAGGCTGATGGTTCGCTTAGATTGTGCGTGGACTATAGAGAGCTGATTAAGCTCAAAAAGAAGAACAGACACCCACTGCCGAGGATAGACGATTTGTTCGATCAGTTGGTTGGTGCTTCGGTTTTCTCGCAATTGGATTTAGCAATAAAATTTCATCAGCTAAGGGTGGCTGAGGAAAGCATAGATAAGATTGCATTTAGTACTCCCGACGGTTTCTTCGAATGGCTCGTCATGCCTTTTGGTTTGACGAATGCACCCGCATATTTTGTAGACTTGATGAGTAGGGTGCTAGGGAGTTTCTAAACAAGTTCATGGTAGTCTTTGTAGATGATATCTTGATTTTCTCTAGAAGCGAGGAAGAGCATGCCCTACATCTTAAGGAAGTCTTAGAGACCCTTCGAGCACATCAACTCAAAGCTAAATTCTCCAAATGTCATTTTTGGAGGAAGGAAGTGAGGTTCTTAGGACACGTGGTCTCTAAGGAAGGGATAGCAGTGGATCCCGTGAAGGTCATAGCAACCAAAGGTTGGAAGATTCCTAAGAATGCAACAGAAATAAGAAGTTTTCTGGGGTTGACGGGCTATTATAGAAAGTTCATTAAGGACTTTGCGAAGATATCCGCCCCACTTACTCTGTTGACGAAGAAGAACTTGACTTTCTCTTGGGATGTTGGCTATGATGATACTTTCCAACATTTGAAGAGGGCTTTGACGACAGCTCCAGTTTTAGTTTTGCTGGATGGGAGTAAGCCATTCACAGTTTATACTGATGCTTGCGGGACAGGGCTTTGCGCAGATTTAATGCAAGAGGGAAGGGTGATATGCTATGGTGGAAGGCAGTTGAAGGTCCATAAGAAGAATTTCCCTACCCACAACTTAGAGTTAGCCGCTATAGTTTTTGCGCTTAAGTCTTGGCGTCACTATTTGCTTGGTGAGAAGTTCGAGTTGTATGCAGACCATAAGTCGCTAAAATACTTGTTCTCTCAGAAAGATCTAAACTTAAGGCAACAGAGGTTGATGGATTTTTTAGCATCCTACGATCTTGAGATCGCATATACCCGTGGCAAGGGTAACGTTGTGGCTGACGCCTTGAGTAGAAAGAGGTTGATTTTGAGTCCTTTGTTCATTGAGCGGTAGAGTTTGGATTACATATCTACCTTTGACTTTAGACCCTCTATCGATTATGTGCCCGGTTTGTTGGCATCACTAGAGGTGCAACCAACGCTTTAAGGTCGGGTTGGAGAGGCACAGCGAGATGACCCAGAGTTGGTTGAGATAGTAAACAAGCTCATAGGAGGGGAGTCTTCGAGCCATCTTAGTATGTATGTTATAGATGACAAGGGTTGGTTGCATAGGGATGGTAGACTTTGTGTATCACGAGACGAGAGTTTGAGGAAGATGATTCTTGAGGACTCACATCGTTCTAAGATGACCATACATCCTGGTGGTGACAAGATGTATAGGGACATGAGGCGAGTTTTCTTTTGGGCCGAAATGAAGACTAATGTGGCTGAGTTCGTTTCTAGATGTTTAGTGTGCCATCAAGTCAAGGCGGAGGAAAAGAAGCCTGGCGGTTTGCTTCACCCTTTAGAGGTTCCACTATGGAAATGGGGAAATGGGAGAGCATTTCCATGGATTTTGTTGATAAATTACCTAGATCAAGGAAGGGTAATACAGGGATTTGGGCAGTAGTAGATAGACTTACCAAGAGCGCCCATTTCATTCCGGTTAAAAGTAAAAGAACCGTGGCGTGGTTAGCATCTGTTTACCTTCAAGAGATAGTCCGTTTACACAACATACCTTCTAGTATTATGAGCGATCGAGATCCCATTTTCACTAGTGATTTTTAAAAGAGCTTACAAGAGGCGGTAGGAACACAATTGTGTTTGAGCACCGCTTATCACCCTCAGACAGACGGCTAGACCGAGAGAGTGAATCGGATTTTAGAAGACCTCTTGAGGTTATGCATCTTGGACTTTGGAGGGACATGGGAGGAACACCTTCCATTAGTGGAGTTCGCCTACAACAACAACTATCAGTCTAGCATTGGCATGGCATCTTTTGAGGCTTCACATGGACGACCTTACCGATCACCTACTTGTTGGTGGGAGTCTACGGATAAGATTTTGCTTGGGCCCGACATGGTTAGGGAAACTTCTGAGAAGATAAACTTGATTCGAAGGAGAATGAAGACGGCATAGGACCGACAAAAGTCATACGCTGATAAGAGACGGACCGATCTTGAGTTTGATGTTGGGGACATGGTTTTTATCAAAGTGTCTCCATTGAGGAACGTAGTTCGCTTTAGAGCTATAGGGAAATTGGCACCGAGGTTCCTAGGGCCATTCCCCATTACAGAGAGGATTGGACAGATGGCGTACAGTGTAAAATTGCCAGAGAAGCTTAGTGGTGTGCATGACTTATTTCATGTGTCACATTTGAGGAAGTGTTTACATGATACCGCGGAAGTGGTGGAGCCGAGCATGCTTAGGGAAGTGGAAGTGGAGCGAGATGCCACGATCAAACGAGCTCCTACGTGCATCCTTGGATCAGAGGTCAAGAAATTACGCAACCGAGAGGTCAAGTTGGTCAAAGTGCAATGGGGAGATGATCAAGGAGACACGACTTGGGAGACGGAAGACAAGATGCGTGTGTCGTACCCTTTTCTTTATGAGGGTATGTTCTTAATTTCTCCTTTTTCTACCGCTTTATTTGTACTTGTTCTATCGTTTAGTATGTCCTCTCAATTACATCTTCAATCTTTAGGTAGGGAAATCCTATGGTTGTAAACATGTGTTTGAGGCATGTTATGTTTGGTGGATGCAAGTGGCTGCAAGTGTTTGCTAGTGGTTGCTCGTGGATGCATTTACACACACATTAGGCACTTGATCGGCTCAATCACTTTCATATTGCATATGAATATGTGTGCATATTTGAATTAATGGATATATATTGAATGCGTTATCATATGGATGTTGCATTTGAATGAATGGTTGTGCACTCATGTAGAAATGATATGTATCATTAGGATTCCTTTGCATACATGTTGGACTCATGGCACTGACATAATTTGCATTGAGGAGGTCAACTGAATCAGTAGACCGCCTGATCTTTGCATTAGATAACGAACATATACACACACCTTTTCATATGTTCATATAGCATTAGAGACCTTTTAAGGACAATGGATGCTTGTGGAAGATGGATGAGTATATGGATGATGGATGGTAGGATATACATTCTTCTTGACTTGAAGATTTAAGGGATGAAATCCTTTAAGGAGGGAAGAATGTAACACCCCGTAATTTTAAAATATTAAAATCAACAAATTTAAGGACACTTAATTTTTAGAAGAAGAATTAAGTGAAACGGGTTAAGCCATTGCGTTCGTCTAGGAATTCTGCTTGAGACAGAGTACGAGTTTGCGTGAATCGGGCTCCGTATGAAGAAGTTATGGAGCTTAGAAGATTTCAATTTTAAACAGAAATTAATCTAAAATAATAATTAATAAGCAAAAACATGTTGGAATTTCAAAACAGCAGAATTGGGCTAAGCAGGAAATTTCCCGCTTAGGGGTGTCAACCCCCTAGGGGGAGTCAACACAGGTGTTGAACCCCCTATAGGGGTGTCGACATCGTGTACTCTAGAGAGGATACACTGGGGTTCAATAAGAACGTCTTGAAAACCGGCCCACAGATGACCAACCACTCATTTAGCTTGAGTGTATCGAATGTATATCACCAACGGTTGGGATCAGTAACCGTTTCCCAAAAGGGACAACATCGATAGATTAAAGAAGCAATTGGAATTTCTCTAGATAGGTGATTATACATCCTAATGGGAGCAACCCACATAGCCATGCTGCCTGCCCGATTTTTGTCAATTCCCGGTTGTGAGGCTCGAGGTTTGAATTATCTTTCAGAACATCTGGCCACCATTCACTTTGAATGTCACATCGTCAAATCCATCGGAAATCACTAATTGATTTGCACAAAAATACTCAGATTGTTAGACAAAAGAAGTTTCCCTTCTTTGCCACCAACTTCGTACGTTTGAAGGAATCAATGTATGTAATCCCTTTGGAAATAATCTGTCAAACACTCGCCCTTACAAGTTGTCCTGGATCTGGACAAAACTGAAGGCACCGTTCTATTAATCCATCTTGGGCAATTCCTGCCTAGGGTTAATAGAACAGCCCTTGCATCTTACTCCGTCTTCAATTATCTTCAACATAAGTTGATATGTACGCTTATACCAATATAGAGTGGTTTTCAGATATTAAATCTGATCTCGGTCTCTCCATATTGACAACGGAAGTATAAAATAAATCAAAATTTCGATAGTCGGTGATTTGGCTATCAAAGAAACATCCATACAATCAACGGTTCGACTTCCAATTGGAAATCCTACCGATCAAGCATCAAACAACACTGGGCCCTTTTATAAATCAATTCCTTATTGATATTGGAAAATATTTCCATCTTGCATTTAGAAATTTCTCGTTGACCAATTCATTTCATTTTCTATGCATAAAAAATATGTCTCATTTATTTGGGGAAAAACATTTCAAAAATCCTTTAAATTAACGCGATGTTATAAAACATCGTTATTCTAACTCAAACAATTAATCATTTATTAACTAACTATATTGCTAGCCAATCTTCATTATCGAACCTTAACCATTTCTCTATCAATCATGAAGTCAATCAAGTTGGGGTATAATTACCTCTCAGACCTTAATTGAACAACATTTTCAAATTTGAAATAGTCAAAGCTCACAGCTTCAACAAAACATCGGTTACGCGACTCTCGGATTCAATCTAAGAATCCATTCCATTTACTAAAAAACATTGATTATAACGGTAGCATTATAATTGTTGTTCCAAATATCTGATTTATAAACATTAATTATAATGGCAGCATTACAATCGCTGTTTAGCTTTAGAGAACATTTATTATAATAGTAGCGTTAAAATCGCTGTTTAGATTTACAAAACATCCATTATAACAGTAGCGTTATAATCGTTGTTTTGAATAAAGCACCGTGTGCGACGCACATGCTTCCATAGTTCATTTTTAAAAGATAGTTAAAATCTCCAGATTTACACAATGCAGACATTTACCATTATGTTTTTCGAAACCCATAAGATAAAGGGTATATAAGGATAAAAATCCGCTTTCCACCTTCTTTACAACAAGACCTCTTTACTTGGATTTTTTCCAAAAAAATCCATTTGATCAATGTTCAACACAAACTATCTTATGTGTTTTCCTTTGCATTTAAAATCTTTATTTCAATTGCAGTGCTTTGCTTCATTAAATTAAAGTCATCACTTTGGTTTTAAAAACCTCATTTAAACCTTGTTTGGATTAATCACTTATACTAATCCGTTTACCATCTTTTCACCACTTAACTTAGATTTCATTCTAAAACCATTAACACATTTTAGTCTATTATTAACCTATTAACCATCTGCCTTAAAAGTTTCATTCCATTGAATTTTCTTTACTTAATTTAAAAATTAAGAAAAAGCCTTATTTAAATCTCTGCATTCACCGAAAAATCCCATTTAAAAATCTCATATAAAACTTGGATTACAAATCCCTTTATGAAGCTCTTATCATCTCCTTGATCAAACTATAATGCCACCAAATCATTTCTTAATTGAATCTCCAATTAAAATCATTGTTTTAATTATTATTAATTAAAATAACAATTAACCTTATTATAAAATATATTAAAAATAGTTGACTTTGCTATTAACTAAAAATAGTATAATTATCGCTTTTAAAAGCTTATTATTATTAAATAATTAACTTTATTAACACTAACCAATTCGATAATTACTTTAGTTATAGTTAATCGAAGATTAACTAATATTTAACACCCTTCGTTAAATTCAAATTAATTTCAAATCTTGGTTTCAAAACCATTTTCCATTTTTCCATGTTAATTCAAATTTGAATGTCTATTTCAATTTATCCAATGATAAATAATTCACTTAATTCATACTCTTGTTTATAAACAACTTCTTGTTTTTCTCCATTAACATGTTTTTAATTTCAACTCTATTTGAAATTACATTTCTATTTTTGGAAATAAATTTCCTTTTAAAACTTAAATTTCATTTTCAATATTCGAAAATATTTTACGGTATTTAAATACCAAATTCTAGGGCCAGTGATATTTAAACACAACAAGATCAATCACAGTTAATATATCAAAGCATATGCCAAACACAATAATATAAATGTTCAGGAATCCAGTTGGATCCCTCCAACCTATTTCCCTGCATCCACAGATGTTAATCAACATCAATAATATTAATTTCACATCAATATGAAATATTAGAACTAATAATCGATCAACGATGTAATTATATCAACCATTTCAACCAATTTTATCACTATTCAACCAATCAACCATTGCACAGTATAAAAATTACTATAAATAAATTTAAAACTTGTTTATATAAAAATATAAATGAGTCAGAGTTAGTGAGTTTACTCATCATGGTTCACAGTTGACGATTCTGCTTTTGGTTCATTTTAAAATCAAACCGTGTTTGATTTTACCACAAAATTTCAGTAGCTCTGCTCTTAGCTGTTCCATAGCCTAGATTTTGTCGTCACGATTCCAAAGTGACATGTTTCACCTAATTTTGTTAACATATGATCTAGTTATGATCATTATAACCTTATATGATTTAAATAATATATATTTATAATAATATATTATAATTAGCACTTTTAATCACTGTTTTAACTTAATTAGTCCGGGATAAAGCTCCTCCTTCACCATAATTTGAACCTTCCTGTAACCATAGCCATTCCTATCTTTTTTTTCATCTCTTCTTTTCACTTCCCTTGTTATATCATACGGTTTAAACACTAATCACTATTCTTGTTTTAAATCAAACTGGCTGATACATGCTTCCTTCCCCTACATCAACTCAGACATCGCTCGCTCCAGGAAATCCATGCCATGCCGTGACTTCCATCCACCAGCGGGACCACCACGACGCCATTCCAAAACTTCCCTTATCTCCTTTCAATATAACTTCTTTGTGTACTCCTTTTGATTAACGGAAAAAAGAATAACGATTAAGTCCTTCATTTATGCTCCAGTTCGAACAAACCATGTTCGCGGCTTTTTCAACTTCCCTCACGTCATACAACGCCAGTCAAAAGAACACTTTCCAGACAATCCACTTAACAAGATCGGCCTCTCCCTTATTTACACAATAATCCTACTGACGTTCTCCCTCCCAATGTTAAGCCATCGTTCAAAATTTCCATTCGCAGAAAACAATAACCAACGTTTAAACCCCTTCCTTCTTCACAGTTTGAGCCCCAAACTTGTTTATGAATCTTCTAACAACAAAAGTCCTTACTGCTAAAATTCTAACTTCATGTACCACGCTCCTTGCTTCACATAATCAACCCCAAAATTTCACCAAAACGTTTCTTTCTATACCATGCTAATCCCAGTTTCCATCTCCTAACGTAAATTCCCACTTCCAGAAAAATGACACTTAAACATTTCAAACTCCTTAATCCACGTAATAACTTAATTTACCTCATTTAACTATTCGCCATACCAGACTCCTTTGACAGAAACTCGACATCAGACTTCACACCGTAACTGCGCCACCTCCAGTGAGCTAGAGGCCGCCACACCCAGCTGGAAGCCATCTCTGACTCCCCTCTCTCCATCGACACCACTAGCGGCCCCCAGTCTAGACCAGAACGGCGGCAAAAAACCCTGAACTGTGAACCCTAAATTGCTCGAAACCCATCACCTCCGACCTCCATACGGTGTGCCACCACTGTAGACCGACTCCCCACCCCTGCGCGCCCCTTTTTGCTATTGATGACTTAGCCTAGAAATGCTCAGATCGAGCAGTTGGAACCGGTTATTTAGGTGGATGCGCAAGCATTACGTTGATCAGAGGGTGAAGGTGCTGATGCAAATAAGGGTTACGCTATAAAGAGTGGGTTTTATAATATTTTATTTGAATTTTTATTTGATTTTCAAAGGGAACGATGTTATTTTATTTGAGAGGAGTTTTGGTGGTTGCTGAAGGAAAGAGAAGAGAAAAGGGTCTGCTTATTTCTTTTATAAAGATTTGGGTAGCTTGCAATGCTCGGTTGTGAATCCTTGATACAAACGGTCTTAAAAGGCTTGGCGCTCAAGGTTTTTAAGTTACTTGACAGGAAAGAGAACGCTGCTGAAGTGAGCTGGAAAGATAGAGATGATTCTTTTTTATATTAATCTCTTAATAGTTTTAACTTGGTAACTAATGTACTAATATGTCCCGTGGCCTGTATATCGTGTTGTGAATGCACACGAGCTTGATGAGTTCCATTAAGTTGAGAGACCTAAGGTTTAAGATGATCGGTAAGAGAAAAAAAAAATCTCTCTGTTATATTCAAAAACATTATAATTGAAAATGCGATTCCATGTTTATTGAATCCGTTAGTATAAGTCAAATGTTTACTCTCAATCTGGTCCACAAATGTTGGTTTGGATAAAGAGTTCTTAGGAAAGTAACATAATTTATAAAATATATGTTTAAAAATCGTTTTATTAAATAAATCCCTTATAAATTCCTATATATAATTCAAATAAAATATTTATAATCAAATTAAATATTCAGAATTAAATGGCTAAAAATCCAGGTTGTTACAATAAATTAATATATTTTCTCATTATATATACCCTAACATCAGAAACCCTAATTTTCCAACTCCATTCATCATTTTTTGCAAAAAAGTCCTAAAACATAAAAAATTTATATCTTCAAATACGACGAAATAGAGGGTGGTTCCAACGGGATGGTTGACGAGTAGGTCGAGGGCTAGTCGTTGACAAAATTAGGTGATCAACCATGGCCTGTGGTGGCCAGAAATCACGAAGAACAACGAGATCTGGGTTTCGTTTTTATGGGTTTTGGTGGAGCTACAATCAATTTCAGGACGAGAGTCCTAAAGGGAAGTTGTTCAGGAGGAAGAGTGCTACGTTTCTTCATTTGCTCGGAGGGGCTGAACGTGTCTATGGTGGTCGTAGGAAGGAGATGATCGGAGACAAGGTTTTGGGGTGATTTTTCGAAGTGGCTGGCGGTTTTGTTGGATTTCACAGCGCTGGAAGACAAACTGGGTCTAGGTGGTCGAAGGTCATCGGTAGAGGAGTGAGCGTCGATTAGTCTGGTGGCTGCGGCGACTTATCTGGTGATCGGAGGTGCGAGTATTTTGATGAAGTTCATGTTTCGGTCGAAGTATGTTTCTAACGAGGTGGCATAGCTGGGCGGAGCGTCGTCTCTGGCAATGGGAGGAGGAGGTGCGGTGGTTCAGGCGAGAGGGTCGAGGTGGCCTCCGATCATCTAATAGCGGCACCAGCCTCAGTTGGAAGATGTTGTGTTCATGTTGATGGCAAAACCAAGGATTAAGGGTGGAAGGAGACTGTCGGGTTTCGGTTTGCAGATGAAAAGAAAAAACACGAGAGCAATTTCAGGTTAAGGATGACGTGTTCCAAACTTGTAACACCCCGTATATTTTATAACAGTGAAATTCACAAATTAAAATATAGTAAATCTCAAATCAAAGTACTAAGGGAAATGGGATATTCCATTGCGTTCGTCTCGGAAAAATACGCGATATAGAGTCCGAGTTTTCGAAAAACGGAGCCCGTATGACCAAATTATGACCCGATGATGTTTCAGAAAATTCAAATTTCGAAAACAGAATTGAATTTCAGCCCAATCAGAGTAGGCGGGAAAATTCCCGCCCAACCCCACCAGGTCGACCTGGGGGTCGACCCTAGGGTCGACCTGCCAGGCCAGGTCGACCTGGGAGTCGACCTAGGTTTCGACCTGCCCCAGGCAGGTCGACTCTAGAGTCGACCTGGGGGTCGACTGGGGAGTCGACCTGGCCCCTGAGCCACGTCGAACCCATCCCACCGTGGCTGGCCTGGTCCGTGTTTAGTCGATTTTCTGAGCCTTGCCTTGTCACTAGGGCTAGGTGTCAGCTCCTGGTTGGTCTCTCCTTTGAACGAACGACTATTATTGAACCAAGCTTCATCGACGGTCTAAATCAACTCACAAACTCTATAAAAAGGACCTAAGACTAACCCTAATTCACATAAACTAAAATGGAGATGAGACTGTCATGCTGTTGAGGAGAGACTGAGGATAGCCGTCAGAAATAGAGAGACAATTAGGAGATAATTCAAAGCTTAAAGCAACGTTAATCAAATCAAAGCAACGCCTACAACAAAGGATGGCATCTCCAAATTCAGAAATCAGATTCCTGAATTGAAGATTCGTCATACGTTGTAAGTAGAGTGCTATTCCGATGTGAATTAAATAATTGTGTTGATTTGTGTAAAGTAAGAAATGGAATTGTGGCGATAATAATCTATATTTGTATGTTGCTTTGATGCTAAACGATTTGGGAATATTATGGTATACGATTGGATATTTGCAAGTACGCGATTTGCGTTGGAAGTTAACAACGAAATGGAATTGTGGCGATAGTGACTTATATTTGTACGTTATTTTGATTCT
Source organism: Allium sativum (assembly GCA_030737875.1). Taxonomy (NCBI): domain Eukaryota; kingdom Viridiplantae; phylum Streptophyta; class Magnoliopsida; order Asparagales; family Amaryllidaceae; genus Allium; species Allium sativum. The sequence continues at coordinate 352,779,141 of CM060916.1, read as the reverse complement.
AAACGATTTGGCAATGCTATGGTGTACGATTGGATTCATACAAGTATATGGTTTATGTTGACAACCACATATTGTGGAATTTTAATTGGGATTCATGCAAGCATATGATTCATATTGAAAACTACATGTTTGTGGTAGTTATTTACAACACCCATTTGATAAGTGCAAGTATATGATTCTTGTTGAAAATAACAACTATATGTTGTAATAGATTATTTGAAATTCATGCAAGTATATGAATTATTGTTATGCCAACATGATGTATAATTCTATGGTCATCTTTAGTGTAATTTGATCCACTTAAGTATTATGATTCATATGAAGGTTATGTTGGAATTGGCATCATAGTTAAAGTATAAAAATCATGATTTTGTGATAGTGACAAAAGCAAGCGTCTTTGTAAGCTTGTATTAATTTTATGAACATGACTAAACTATGTTTGTTATTATGCCTAGTTGAAACATGTTTTTAGGCTTATGTTGTTATCATAATCATATGATAATATATTTGACACATAAGTTACATTAGAATTACACTAGAATTACATCCCACTTACAAGTTACATAGATAGGATAAAAACCATGATTATATGAATAGTAGGATTCATGTTCAATTATGTTTATGCCATGACTATATGAATAGAAGGACCCATGTTCAATTATGATTATGCCATAATTATATGATTAGAATGGTTCATGTTTAAGTATTATTTATGCCATGATTACATGGATAGAATGATTCATGTTTTGTTTATACCATGATTATGTGAATAAAATGATTCATGTTTAAGTATTGCTTATATTATATGATGTTACAATTGCAAGTTCACATGTGCCTACTTTATGTTAACTGAATCGTTCGTTGCAAGTTCATGCGTTCACACTCCCCTTTTTCATGTTAACTTATAAACACCATGTTATAAGCCTCCCCTTCTCATTTGGCTAAATTGGGTTTAAGTATTAAACCCAACACACCTTACATTGGAACGAACGTATAAAACGGAGGTAATGACGTTTGGGCTAAAATATAGGACATATGTGTTGGCATGTTTGACGCATGCCAACAACCTTGAAAAACAATTAAGTGGCATAAATAAATCTTAATCAATAAAGATGAATTTGAATAATGGGCCGCAAATATTTACATATAAAAAGAAAAGAGACAAAATATGTAAATGTAGAAAATACGATGTGTTTAACCCGAGGTTGGATTGAGTTGTGATGTAAACCTGCCCGGAACCGTCTGGTTGTCCAGTAGTCACAACAATACCTATCCAATGTGGGTGGTTAAACACAGAGCCCAATAAGGACCCGAGGTTAGACTGAATTGTGGCGTAAGACTGCCCGGACCCAACCGGCAACAGGCAGCCACAACAATACCTGTCTAATGTGAGAGGTCAAGGCTTTAATAAGACAATTAAGGCTGAGTCAGGATTGATAGGATTAAGTGAATTAATACTTAATCAAAATGGAACATGCTAAACTAAACATACTGATTGGGTGTTAGGTTTATAAAACACTTAACCAACTTAGCATGCTGGCTAGAAATAGAAAACCTAGTAGCGGGGGACCCTTTTCAGCAGTAACCCTACAAGGTATCATGATACCCTGAAACTAGGCAGGGTGGGGCACGATTACTGGGCTGATTGTAAGAGGTCAAATCGACGGCGGTGGTTCAGCAGTGTAGGTTCTAATGGGGTGCGGGCGTGCACACACTCCAGCGCAGAAAAATAAGGCACTGGGCACCAGTAGCATACATGTGCATTCTAGGGTTGTGTCGGGCCGCCACCATGGGACTTGATACACCCCATGGTGGGACCAGCATAGGTAACTACAACATCGGGGGCCGTAAGACACATGTAACTATGCGAGTAGGAGCCGATCATCATAAAATGGATCACTTCACCCTGATTATGGGGTGCCTGTTGGGAACTAGTTTATATGGGTACAGAGATTAATATGGGGTACGATAGTATATTCGACCCTAGACAACTTAACTTGGTTTATGGTGCTTTCCCATTTCTAGTTTATACTTATCATACCCAGTTCTTTATTCATAGACTGAATAGTCCTAGACTTACTCAGGCTTTATATCTGACTCTACTTTTCTTTCGTCTTATTTTCTTCCGTTCCCCCCCCCCCCCTCCCCCCAGGTCCACAGGGAGGGAATACCGCAGTTTGACCAGCCTTCATATCCAGCTTGAAGAGAAAGAATGTATTGCTTGGATCTTTTCGTTTTGGACTATGGCTTTGGACAGCAATTATGGGACTTTTGCAGTTTATTTATGTTTTCTTTATGCTTCTTTAAATAATGTAATCAAGACAGTTATGAAGATGTTATGTTTTTGGAAGTATTGTAAGACAATTATGGTATGGTTGGTGTAACACGTATTTTAATGAAATAAAAGTTGTTGTTTTCCGCTGTTCAAAAATATGTGTTCTTATATCTGTCTTGTATATCTGTGACTTATACTTATAAACCTCCACCAAAATTAGGGCATTCCCTTTGAGAGTGACCCTAACGGAGGTGGGGTGTTTCACTTGGTATCAGAGCATAGGTTTACCAGATAAGATAAAAAGTTTTGAAAATTTATTTTCAAAAAGGAAATTTAAAGAAGCATTTTTAAAAGATAAAATATTATTTTATTTTAAAAGGCAAAGTCCCCCCAAAGCCATAGGAACTATCTCTTATCCTTCGTTTTGAATATATCCTTTTTGTTTCAGCATGTCCGAAGAACTTAACTTGCCCAAGGGTGTACCGATACCTTGTTGGTTTAGATGGTTCTTAGAACCAAGGGCCACTCAGCCAGGTCCTACCGTTCCTCCTCCCCCAGCTGCAGGAAATCATCCAGCTGCAGCAGCACCTCTTCCTCCACCTCCTCCGCGGGGAAACACTTTTGCTAAGATATGTAAAGATTTTAAAGCTATGGGAGGAAAGGATTTTCATGGAACTGAGTCCTTTGTGGCAGCTAGAAATTGGCTGAAAGAAACCGAGGACTTATTTATCATCTTTGATGTAGAGGATAGACAGAAAGTACAACTGGCAGTATGGCTACTTAAAGGCGAGGCTTCCTACTGGTGGGAAGTCACTAATGCAGAAAGACCTGTGAAAACATGGGAGGACTTTAGGGCAAGGTTTGAGGCTAAATTTCTCTCAGATGCGGAAAGGAGTTTGCAGTTGGAAAAATTCTTATTTCTTAAGCAAGGGAACAAGACAGTCAAAGAGTATGTTAATCAGTTCGATGAGCTGGCTAGGTTCGGACTGGACCTAGTCAACACCCCGCACAAGAAGGCTCTCCGTTTTTTCAAAGGGTTGAATGAGCCATTACACAGTTTGGCCATGACCCATATACCCATGGGAGCTACGTATGAAAGGTTGGTACAGATGGCGTTGCTGAACGAAGAGGATAAGGGCAAGAAGGAGACAAAGGCAGAAAACTCTCAAGGGAAGAAAGAAGGTTTGCAGCCTAAGAAGACAGACTTTAAGAAGGGCGGGAAAGGAAACAAAGAGAAGAGGAAGTGTAATTTCTGTGGCAAAGTGGGGCACTTAGTAAAAGATTGCCGGAAAAAGAAGGCCAAGATGAATGGTGGGTGCTTTTCTTGCGGTGAGACAGGCCACATGGCTAAGGACTGCCCAAAGAAACGAGGACATGGGCAGAGGGCTGGATCCACCCCAGGGGCACAAGTTCATGTGCTAGAGGCGCCACCTCTGCAACAGCGAGGTATAAATACTTCTGTAGAAAGTGTAGTTTACCTTTATGATCACCCCGTTCGCACTTTATTTGATTCTGGCGCATCACACTCCTTTATCTCGTCTGCTTTAGTAGAATCTCTGCACCTAAAAACTAGTATGGTAGAGGACCCCTTAATTGTTTCAAACCCAATTGGGGGCCCAGCTCATCTGTCTATGATCTGTTTGGGATTGAAAATTTCTATTCTAAGCGTAGAATTTAAATGTAGTGCCTTTGTTTTGGGCTTTTCGGGATATGGTTTGATTTTGGGCATGGATTAGCTATCCAGTAATGGGGCCATCCTCGATTGTGAGAAAAGTGTTGTTAGGCTCCTAACCCAGCTCGGTAATACTTTGGAAATTTCTTGTAATCCCTCGTATGTGGTTATGCTTAGTGTAACACCCCACCTCCTCCAGGGTCACTCGCAAAGGAATGCACTAGCTTTGGAGGGGCATTATTGGTAAAACATGAATAATGATATAGAAAGGCAGGACATGACATATATATAAATGTAAATAAACAGAGTAAGTAAATAAAACAGCGGAAGACTTTTAAACTATTTCAAAAACAAGTCAGCTACATCATAATGTCAATTTCCCAAGTAAACAAGTCTAGTACACAAAATAACATCATCTGATACTGAAAAAGAAAACATAAAAGTAGCTATCCCCAAAGTGGAAGAAACCATAGCGAGCCCAAGTCCAAAGCATACATGAGCTATCCAAGAAAGCAGCTAAGATCCAAGCTAGACTCCTGTATTCCCTCCCTGAGAACCTGGGGGGGGGGGGGGAAACGGAAGAAAAGAGGCGAAAGAAAACGGGTCAGTCAAAAAGACTGAGTAAGCCCTGCTACGATCAGTCTATAAACTAATAAAGTTAACATCATGATGGAAACTGAGATGATCATAGATAACAACATACTGGCATGATAAATTAACTACAAGATAGATAGAGGTGTCATCGCATAAACATGGTTAAGTTTTGCATCACGGTGTACTAGCAAACCAACATAACAGGTGTTGATCCCTCAGCCCAAGCTTTGGCCCAATAACATGAGGTGACCTTAATACCAGGTCCAGCCCAACGGTCTAGTCGATCGGCTCCTTATAAACCTAACACGTCAAGTGTTGGTGTCCATACGGCCCACATGGATGTAGTTAGACTGTGCTGGGTCCACCTTTGGGTGTATCAAGCCCTCGGGTGTCAACCCCAGACACTTAAGAAATAATGCACAGTCTAAGCCTACTGGTACCCGTGCCTCGAGTTTGTCCAACATCGGACTACGTGCACGTCCGTAGCCCGCCGGACCCGCACCGCTGTACCACTCAGCCGTCGCTTTGGTCGCTTACATCAGTCCAGTAATCGTGCCCCGCCCTAGCCTAGTCTCTAGGGTTGTGATGATACCAAACTGGGATTACTGCTGGAACAGACCCGCTGCTAGGGTTTCCTAAGAGGGTTAAGTGTGGTTTAACCCTTCACTAATCCTGGATTAAACTGGTTAAGTGTGGCTTAACCTCATTTCAATCCCTCTAACTCCCAAATGGATTAAACTAGTTAAGTGTAACCAACGGTTCACAACTTAACCACATTCCAATCCCTCGAATCCCCAAATTGGTTAAGTATTAGTGGACCCTGACTTAACCCTAATCATGAGGCATTAATTAATTTAATGCACCTTAACCTCTCACATTAGACTTTGTTGCGGTTACTAGTTAAGCCGGGCGGGTCCGGGTAGCTTTACACCACAACTTGGTCCAACCTCGGGTCTTGGCACCCCATGACCAACTTCTCACATTGGGTCCTATTGTTTGTAGCCACTAGTTAAGCCGGTCGGTTCCGGGTAGAATTACGCTACAAACTCAACCCAACCTCGAGTTGGCCACACTTATGTTTTCTAAGTGTCATGTCCACTTTATTTCAAAACATAATTACAAGTCAACAATTACTTGGGTAGAGCTAACTTAATAGGTAAATTTCCCAAGGGGTAGACCTAACTTAATAGGTAAATTCCCAATCTTATATTTTTATGTATTTTAAGTTTACCCAAACCCCCCCCCCCCCCCCCAACGTCATTCTATCGCTTACATATTCGTAATAACGCATAAAGGATAGGAAGAGGGAACTTGGCACAACATACATGATGGACATGCATATCACAACAAACACACATAACATGTTAGACTTGCACAACTTAGCACCGTGAACTTGCATATTACCATAAACGTGCATAACATGTTAAACTTGCATAACTTAGCATAGTGAACTTGCATATTGCCATAAACATGCATAACATGTTAAACTTGCCTAACATGGCATAGGGAACTTGCATAAATATGCATAACTTGTCAAACATGCATAACTTGTCATTTTAAACTTGCATAAATATGCATAACTTGTTAAACATGCATAACATGGCATAGTGAACTTGCATAAACATGCATAACTTGTCAAACATGCACAACTTGTCAAACATGCACAACTTGTCATTTTAAACTTGCATAAATATGCATAACTTGTTAAACTTGCAAATCATGGCTTAGTAAACTTGCATAAACATGCATAACTTGTTAAACTTGCAAATCATGGCTTAGTATACATGCATAACTCAATTAACTTGCAAATCATGGCTTAGCAAACTTGCATAAACATGCATAACTCAATAAACATACAAATCATGGCTTAGCAAACTTGCATAAACATGCATAACTTATTAATCTTGCAAATCATGGCTTAGTATACATGCATAACTCAATAGACTTGCAAATCATGGCTTAGTACCCTTGCATAAACATGCACAACTCAATAAACATACATAAACCCCAACTTTCATCACACATTAACTTTAGAGTTTCTAAAATGAAGGTAAGAGGGCTTACAATGCTTATGCGGACTCAAATGAGTATAACAAATGCAAGAAACCCCTTATGCAACTAATTAAAACCCCCAAATGCAAGCAAACTTGATCAAGACTCCTCCTTTATGATGCCAATAGAAAAACAAGCCTTTAATGCAAGCTAAGGAGGATCATACAAGCCTAAATATGCTTGTATGCATGGAAAATCACTTAGGAATTAATTTAGGAATTGTATGAAGAGGGTGGAGGCTATGAGAGTTTTGATTTTGCCATAGTTTAGTTACTAGGATGAATAATGAATGATTTAGGGTAGGTTAGGGTCTTATTTATAGATTAGGCTAGTGATTTGGACCATAGGATTAACCCTAGATTCAATTAGGTCCATCAGATCTCGGAACTCTCTAGAAACAGGCCACAAGACCAACCCTAATCAGAAATGGTGCACCAGGCTAAGCAGCCCGTGCACCCCCTGTCGACAGGGCTGTCGACAGGGCAGTCGACATGCCTAGACCCCTGTCGACAGGCCTGTCGACATGGGGTCCTGGGCGGGAATTTTTCCCGCCTGCCCAGTTTGCCCTAACCCATGTCTTTAATTTCAAATTTAAATCTGTTTTTACTTAGGAATTTTCTGCAAACTTCAATGGGCCTTAACTGGGTCATACGGACTCCGATTTTCGAAAACTCGGACTCTATTTCGCGTATTTTTCCGAGACGAACGCAATGGCATAGCCCGTTTCCCTTGATTCAGATTTTATAATTAAGTTCTGCCTCAATTTATGTTATAACAGATTATTGAAAATACGGGTTGTTACATTCTCCCCTCCTTAAAGGATTTCGTCCACGAAATCTTCAAGTTAGGAAGAGCATATCCTACCATCCAATCATCCATCTACTCAAAGCATCATCCACGAGCAATCATTGTCCTTACAAGATTCTAAATGTGGTATGAACATATGCAAAAGTGTGTGTATATGTACTTATCTAATGCAAAGATCAGGAGGTTACTGATACAGTAAACCTCCTTAATGTATATGTATGTCAGTGAAAATCAGGCGGTTACTGATACAGTAAACCTCCTTAATGCATATGTATGTCAGTGAAATGAATCCATATGTATGCAAATTCCTAACATAATTTATGGTATCTATATGAGTGCACATAACATTCATCCATATGCAACATCCATGTGATAACACACAATTTCCAGCCATGAATAAGCATAAACACTCATGCATATGCAATATGAGGAGTGTGCGAGCCGATCTAGTGCCTAATCGTGTATAATGCATCCACGAGAAACCACTTGCAAACACTTGCAACCACTTGCAACCATCAGGCATAACATGCTTCAAATACATGTTTCATCCAAAGGGTTTCTACCTAAGGTTCTCATGACAAGATAGACACGATGAACTAGATAAACTAGATAAACTAGCTAAACTCCTTTTTGGATTACAAGAAATCCATTCAAACTTTGACATATAGTACTAACCGATGAGTCTTAACCCCCTTATGTAGTTTACAACAGAAATAAGGTCGAGAATGGGACCGAGAGGATATATACACAAAAGATAATTTGCGAGCAAGCTCCACAGGAAAACAGGGATCAAGGATGCACTCTTAAAAAGATATGATGCGTGTATCTAGTCTTCACTCTTCTTAGTCACGTTCCCTTGAGCTTAACTCAACTGTGCTTTGACTATCTTTCACTTCATGATTCCTTGGCTTCCTAACTCCTATTTTCCCAAATTCGAGTTGGAACTTATTTCATTATCGCCTCTCGTCTTTCTCTTCCACTTATTCTTCTTTCTGTATACTTGGCTTGAACATACTATAACCTCATGATTTCATGCAAGCTCTCCAAAATTCACTAGTGAATCCTGGATCTCGTCCACTTACTATAAAGTATTCCACGCAGCAGAACTTTTCTTGAAAATACCAATCCACGTTGCCAATTGCCCTTATAAACGTGATTTTCTATAACTCATGCTTAATCGAAATGAACCATCCGCCTATGAGCGATAGGTCATACCTAGATTCAGTTGCCTACCCATGGCTTCCGGTAGGCTATTTCAAAACTGGCCAACTTCTTGAGGGTAAACCGCTGTTAACCATGATGCAGTTCTCTCGTTCTGAAATGAGCACTCTTCGTGAGTCTACCTATTATGACCCACCTACCCGTATTCCTTTTTCTTTGATCTAGGTAATCTATCCACATAATCTATCGAGATGTTTTCACACTTCCCTTGCGAAACTTCCAATGGAGGTAATGGTCCACTGGGCTTCTATGACTTGGCCTCAACCTGTTGGCACAACATGTATCCTGAAACCAACTCGGCCACCTCCTCGAGTGATGCGCATCTCCAAGAACCTTCTTTACCAAATATTTCACTCGAGGAACACATAATCTCTTGTCGCGCCTTAGTCATCCTTTATAATATATCTAGCGAGGTGACCTAACATCTCGCCTCGAGTCGACTGGTCCATGTTCTTGACCAACTGCGGGTCTTCTTCCCGTGAAACTCCCTTCTTGATCCAGAAGAGTAAGTCTAAGCTCCGGGAATGCTAACTAACTAGCCAAACGGAGGAAGCTTCTTACTTCAATTGCCCTCCTCAGAGTTTTCCGGTCTTAAACCGCACCCACTTTAGCGGAACCCACCACTAAGCCTTTCTTAGGAACTATGTGCCCAAGAAATCCAATTTCTTTCCTCCAAAGTGACATTTGGAGAACTTGACCTTCAACTGGTGGCTCTAAACGTATCCATCTCCTCCTTGAGATGTATAGCATGCTTTTCCTCGTTCTTTTGAGGAGATCAAGATATCGTCTACGACGACCACGACAAACTTGTTCAAGGACTCCCTAAACACCCTACCCATCAAGTTCACGTAATATGTGGGTGCGTTAGTCAAGCCAAATAGCATGACTAGCCATTCTAAAAATCCATCTACAGTCCTAAACGCAGTCTTGTCAATTCCATCCTCAGCCATCCTAAGCTGATGGAATCCGGTAGCTAGATTAAAAGAAAACAGATGCTCCTACAAGCTGATCAAACAAATCATTGATCCTTGGTAACGGTTATCTATTCCTCTCACGATAATCAACACCTAAGCGAAGCAAACTGTCCACATTAGTAACGAATGCTACTGGAGCACCCTACTCGAGAATACTTCGTCTCAGGAAGTTCTTCTCAAGCAACTCCTTGACTTGCTTTCTTAACTCTCATCTCGTGAGGTCATGTGCCTAACCGGCCACAAAACTGGCTTGGTATTACCAACCAGATAATGCGGAAATCTATCCCACGTCTAAGGGTAACCCCTTCACTTTCCCCAAGATATCAGGATATTCTCGGACCACCCTCACAGGTTGCAAACTATCGATAGACGAGTTGAGGGACTCAAGATAACAATCATGACGGGACCCATAGGGTTGCTAGAAATTTCTAGGGTATTACCGAGGCGAGTCATGAGCCTCACACCCCTATATACAAAAACCAAGAATGGCTCCAAAACAGGACAACCATTCCATGCCCAAAACCAACCCATATCCCCTGAAGCCGAGAATAAAACACCCCACGAGAATTCTATACTCAAGATAGAAATTTTCAAATCCACTCAGACCACAGACAAACGGGCAGAACCCCCAATTGGATTTGAAACACATACGGGATCATCAACTAGGCTAGTACTTAGGTGCAAACTTTCAACTAGATCAGATGAAATAAAACTATGCGATGTGCCAGAATCAAACAAAGTACAAACAGGGAAAGTCAGAAAATGTAAACAAGACTTTCAACAGAAACACTACCTCTATCACAAGCTGGACAAACGGTATTGAGGGGATGAACTCGCCCTCCAGATAGTCCTGCACACTGAGTCTGACCTTGCCCTTGTTTCCTCGGGCAATCCTTGCTGAGATGTCCAAACTCACCACAATGAAAGCATTCGCCCCGCTTTCTCTTCTCCTTCTTCTTACATTCCCTGGCTATATGCCCAACTTTACCACAGAAGTTGCATTTCCTATTCCCTCTTGGCTTGTTCTTGCGGTTGTGGTTATTCTTGCCCCGTTTCCCGGAATTTACTCTCTTGTCTTGAGACTCATTCGCCTTGACCTCTTTCTTGTCATTGTTATCTTCTTCTTGAAGTAGGGCCAAATTCACCAAACTCTCGAAAGTCGCCCCCAAGGGTATATGAGACATGGCCAAACTATGTAATGGCTCGTTTAATCCTAGAGCAATGTGTAGGGCCTTCTTCTGAGCTGTATTAACCAAGTCTATATTGACACGAGCCAGTTGATTAAACTTATCTATGTATTCCCTAATAGTCATGTCCCCTTGCTTCAGGGATAAGAATCTCAGTCCAAACCTTCCTCTAAAGTCATCCCAAGTCTCAATTGGCCTGGTCGCGGTGGTGACTACCCACCAACGTGCAGCTTCTTCCTTTAGCAACCATACTGCTAATAAAACCTTCCTGCGGTCACCTATATCCAAGGTGGCTAAAAGATCTTCGGTCTCTTTCAACCAATTCCCTGCTTCTACAAAAGTCTCTGTTCCATTAAAATTCTTGCCACCCATCCTCTTAAAGCTCTTGCAAGTTTCCGCGAAATCCGCTTGTGGAGGCTGAGGGGGAAGAGGAACATCAGCTACGGGAGGAGGAGGAGGAGGAACAGCTACCTCGACTGGGGAGACAACATTAGGGACACCCGGGACCGGTGCCGTGACTTCCAAGTACCGACGAAACCAATCGGGTATCGTTACTCCTTCGGGCAAGATGAGATTATCAGACATGCTGGAAATGAAAAGAAAAGAGTTCAAACGAGGAGTCAAAGGATAGTGCTAATGGCTTTTGGGGAATAGCCTTTAAAAACAACTAGACTTTTCTTTGGAAAATACTTTATACTCGGTTTTTGAAAATAGTTTTTCTTTTCAAAAGTTTTTTAAAAAAAAATTTTTTATCCCTTCTCGTAAACCATATGCTCTGATACCAAATGTAACACCCCACCTCCGCCAGGGTCACTCGCAAAGGAATGCACTAGCTTTGGAGGGGCATTATTGGTAAAACATGCATAATGATATAGCAAGGCAGGACATGACATATATATAAATGTAAATAAACAGAGTAAGTAAATAAAATAGCGGAAGACTTTTAAACTATTTCAAAAACAAGTCAGCTACATCATAATGTCAATTTCCCAAGTAAACAAGTCTAGTACATAAAATAACATCATCTGATACTGAAAAAGAAAACATAAAAGTAGCTATCCCCAAAGTGGAAGAAACCATAGCGAGCCCAAGTCCAAAGCATACATGAGCTATCCAAGAAAGCAGCTAAGATCCAAGCTAGACTCCTGTATTCCCTCCCTGAGAACCTAGGGGGGGAAACGGAAGAAAAGAGGCGAAAGAAAACGGGTCAGTCAAAAAGACTGAGTAAGCCCTGCTACGATCAGTCTATAAACTAATAAAGTTAACATCATGATGGAAACTGAGATGATCATAGATAACAACATACTGGCATGATAAATTAACTACAAGATAGATAGAGGTGTCATCGCATAAACATGGTTAAGTTTTGCACCACGGTGTACTAGCAAACCAACATAACAGGTGTTGATCCCTCAGCCCAAGCTTTGGCCCAATAACATGAGGTGACCTTAATACCAGGTCCAGCCCAACGGTCTAGTCGATCGGCTCCCTATAAACCTAACACGTCAAGTGTTGGTGTCCATACGGCCCACATGGATGTAGTTAGACTGTGCTGGGTCCACCTTTGGGTGTATCAAGCCCTCGGGTGTCAACCCCAGACACTTAAGCAATAATGCACAGTCTAAGCCTACTGGTACCCGTGCCTCGAGTTTGTCCAACATCGGATTACGTGCACGTCCGTAGCCCGCCGGACTCGCACCGCTGTACCACTCAGTCGTCGCTTTGGTCGCTTACATCAGTCCAGTAATCGTGCCCCGCCCTAGCCTAGTCTCTAGGGTTGTGATGATACCAAACTGGGATTACTGCTGGAACAGACCCGCTGCTAGGGTTTCCTAAGAGGGTTAAGTGTGGTTTAACCCTTCACTAATCCTGGATTAAACTGGTTAAGTGTGGCTTAACCTCATTTCAATCCCTCTAACTCCCAAATGGATTAAACTAGTTAAGTGTAACCAACGGTTCACAACTTAACCACATTCCAATCCCTCGAATCCCCAAATTGGTTAAGTATTAGTGGACCCTGACTTAACCCTAATCATGAGGCATTAATTAATTTAATGCACCTTAACCTCTCACATTAGACTTTGTTGCGGTTACTAGTTAAGCGGGCGGGTCCGGGTAGCTTTACACCACAACTTGGTCCAACCTCGGGTCTTGGCACCCCATGACCAACTTCTCACATTGGGTCCTATTGTTTGTAGCCACTAGTTAAGCCGGTCGGTTCCGGGTAGAATTACGCTACAAACTCAACCCAACCTCGAGTTGGCCACACTTATGTTTTCTAAGTGTCATGTCCACTTTATTTCAAAACATAATTACAAGTCAATAATTACTTGGGTAGACCTAACTTAATAGGTAAATTTCCCAAGGGGTAGACCTAACTTAATAGGTAAATTCCCAATCTTATATTTTTATGTATTTTAAGTTTACCCAAACCCCCCCCCCCCCCCCCCCCCAACGTCATTCTATCGCTTACATATTCGTAATAACGCATAAAGGATAGGAAGAGGGAACTTGGCACAACATACATGATGGACATGCATATCACAACAAACACACATAACATGTTAGACTTGCACAACTTAGCACCGTGAACTTGCATATTACCATAAACGTGCATAACATGTTAAACTTGCATAACTTAGCATAGTGAACTTGCATATTGCCATAAACATGCATAACATGTTAAACTTGCCTAACATGGCATAGGGAACTTGCATAAACATGCATAACTTGTCAAACATGCATAACTTGTCATTTTAAACTTGCATAAATATGCATAACTTGTTAAACATGCATAACATGGCATAGTGAACTTGCATAAACATGCATAACTTGTCAAACATGCACAACTTGTCAAACATGCACAACTTGTCATTTTAAACTTGCATAAATATGCATAACTTGTTAAACTTGCAAATCATGGCTTAGTAAACTTGCATAAACATGCATAACTTGTTAAACTTGCAAATCATGTCTTAGTATACATGCATAACTCAATTAACTTGCAAATCATGGCTTAGCAAACTTGCATAAACATGCATAACTCAATAAACATACAAATCATGGCTTAGCAAACTTGCATAAACATGCATAACTTATTAATCTTGCAAATCATGGCTTAGTATACATGCATAACTCAATAGACTTGCAAATCATGGCTTAGTACCCTTGCATAAACATGCACAACTCAATAAACATACATAAACCCCAACTTTCATCACACATTAACTTTAGAGTTTCTAAAATGAAGGTAAGAGGGCTTACAATGCTTATGCGGACTCAAATGAGTATAACAAATGCAAGAAACCCCTTATGCAACTAATTAAAACCCCCAAATGCAAGCAAACTTGATCAAGACTCCTCCTTTATGATGCCAATAGAAAAACAAGCCTTTAATGCAAGCTAAGGAGGATCATACAAGCCTAAATATGCTTGTATGCATGGAAAATCACTTAGGAATTAATTTAGGAATTGTATGAAGAGGGTGGAGGCCATGAGAGTTTTGATTTTGCCATAGTTTAGTTACTAGGATGAATAATGAATGATTTAGGGTAGGTTAGGGTCTTATTTATAGATTAGGCTAGTGATTTGGACCATAGGATTAACCCTAGATTCAATTAGGTCCATCAGATCTCGGAACTCTCTAGAAACAGGCCACAAGACCAACCCTAATCAGAAATGGTGCACCAGGCTAAGCAGCCCGTGCACCCCCTGTCGACAGGGCTGTCGACAGGGCAGTCGACATGCCTAGACCCCTGTCGACAGGCCTGTCGACATGGGGTCCTGGGCGGGAATTTTTCCCGCCTGCCCAGTTTGCCCTAACCCATGTTTTTAATTTCAAATTTAAATCTGTTTTTACTTAGGAATTTTCTGCAAACTTCAATGGGCCTTAACTGGGTCATACGGACTCCGATTTTCGAAAACTCGGACTCTATTTCGCGTATTTTTCCGAGACGAACGCAATGGCATAGCCCGTTTCCCTTGATTCATATTTTATAATTAAGTTCTGCCCCAATTTATGTTATAACAGATTATTGAAAATACGGGTTGTTACACTTAGTTACCTTGAATCGCTAGATGCCTCCGTTGAAAATTTGCAATCGGTTAGAGTGGTCCGGGAATATCCGGATGTCTTCGAAGAGGTGAAGGGCTTGCCTCCGAAGCAGGAGATAGACTTCCGCATATACCTTGTAGATAATGCAAAGCCCGTTGCGTTGCCCGTTAGACACATGGCTCCACGGGAAAGGAAAGAGCTCAGTAAACAGATTAAAGAGCTTCTAGAAAAGGGGTTCATTAGGAGGAGCATTTCAGAATGGGGCGCTCCAGTGGTGTTCGCTACAAAGGCGGATGGTTCACTCCGTCTATGTGTTGACTATAGGGAGCTCAACAAGCTAACGAAAAAGAATAGGCACCCTCTCCCCAGAATTGACGATTTGTTTGATCTGCTTGTAGGAGCGTCTGTTTTCTCTCAACTCGATTTAGCGACCGGTTTTCATTAGCTAAGTGTGGCTGAAGATGGTATCGATAAAATGGCATTCAGAACCCCAGACGTCTTCTTTGAATGGCTTGTCATGCCTTTCGGCTTGACAAATGCACCTGCTTACTTCGTGGACCTGATGAGTAGGGTATTCAGAGATTTCCTCAATAAGTTCGTAGTGGTCTTCGTAGACGATATCCTTATCTTCTCAAAGAATGAAGAGGAACATGCTCAGCACTTGAGGGCAATCATGGAAACTCTGCGAGTCCATCAGCTAAAAGCCAAATTCTCCAAATGCCACTTTTGGAGAGAAGAAGTGAGGTTCCTTGGGCACATAGTATCCAAACAAGGGTTAGCAGTGGACCCTGCTAAGGTAGTGGCGGTACAGGATTGGAAGACACCGAGGAATGCAACTGAGGTCCGAAGTTTTCTAGGACTAGCAGGTTTCTATCGAAAGTTCATAAGGGATTTTGCAAAAATCTCAGCTCCGCTCACAAAGTTGACCAAGAAGAATCGAGTGTTCAATTGGGACTTGGATTGCGAGTTTGCTTTCCAGCGACTAAAAAGGGCACTTACAACAGCCCCAGTTTTGACGTTGCCAGATGGAAGCAAGATGTTCACAGTTTATGCAGATGCATGTGGGACAGGATTAGGCGCCGTCTTAATGCAAGAAGGAAGGGTAGTAGCTTATGGCGGGAGACAATTGAAAGTGCACGAAAAGAACTACCCGACCCACGATCTTGAGTTAGCTGCCATAGTCTTTGCACTCAAGTCTTGGCGACACTATCTCCTAGGTGAGAAGTTTGAACTTTACACTGACCATAAATCGTTGAAATACCTTTTCTCGCAGAAGGACCTTAACTTGAGGCAACAGAGGTGGATGGAGTTTCTTGCCTCATATGATTTCGAGATCTCTTATACTCC
Organism: Allium sativum; assembly: GCA_030737875.1. NCBI lineage: Eukaryota > Viridiplantae > Streptophyta > Magnoliopsida > Asparagales > Amaryllidaceae > Allium > Allium sativum. The sequence continues at coordinate 352,762,958 of CM060916.1, read as the reverse complement.
GGGCAAAGGCAACGTAGTGGCAGACGCGTTGAGCCGAAAGAAACTGACCCTAAGCCCGCGGTTTGTTGAAAGACAAAGCCTAGAGTTTATAGCCAGCTTCGACTTTAGGCCTTCCTCCGATTTTGTACCAGGCTTGCTAGCATCTCTCGAAGTACGCCCGACTTTAGTGGACTCGATAGGGACAACACAACGCGAGAAACCTCAGCTTGTGGAGACGATTGATAGGCTAATTAGGGGTGAGACTTCAAGTCACCTCAACAGATACTCCATCGACGATAAGGGTTGGCTAAGGCGAGACGGAAGACTATGCGTCCCACAAACAAGGGATTTAGTAAAGAAGGTTCTCGAGGAAGCACATCACTCCAAGATGACGATACACCCAGGCAGAGATAAAATGTACAAGGACATAAAAAAACTTTCTTTTGGAGCGGCATGAAGAAGGACGTGGAAGAATTCATTTCTAAGTGTATGGTGTGCCAACAGGTTAAGGCGGAACAGAAAAAGCCTGGCGGTCTGCTACATCCCCTAGAGGTCCCACAGTGGAAGTGGGATAGCATCTCAATGTACTTCATCGATGGGCTGCCTAGGTCTAGGAGAGGCAACACTAGCATTTGGGTAATAGTGGATAGGCTTACTAAAAGCGCCCACTTCTTACCTGTCAAAAGTAAAAGAACTGCCTCATCCATAGCATCTCTTTACCTCAAGGAAATCGTTCGACTCCATGGAATACCATCCAGCATTGTTAGCGACCGAGACCCTATCTTCACCAGTGAGTTTTGGTAGAGTCTGCAAGAAGCGGTAGGCACACAGTTATGCTTGAGCACAGCCTATCATCCCCAAACCGACGGCCAAACAGAAAGAGTGAACAGAGTTTTGGAGGACCTTCTAAGACTGTGCGTCCTTGACTTCGGAGGGACATGGGAAGACCATCTTCCTTTGGTGGAATTTGCCTACAACAACAGCTATCAAGCAACCATTGGAATGGCGCCCTTCGAAGCTTTATATGGAAGACCGTGTCGATCGCCCACTTGTTGGTGGGAGTCTACTGATAAGCTCATACTTGGACCAGATATGATCCGAGAGACTTCAGAGAAAGTAGACTTAATACAAAGAAGGATGAAGACGGCCCAAGACAGACAAAAGTCCTACGCTGACAAGAGGAGGACCGACCTTGAATTTGAGGTTGGAGACAGAGTTTTTCTTAAGGTATCTCCGCTAAGGAACGTTGTTCGTTTTGGAACCACAGGAAAGCTAGCACCAAGGTTCGTAGGGCCACTCCCTATCATCGAGAAAATTGGGAAAATGGCCTATAGATTACAGTTACCCGAAAAATTGGCCGGAGTTCACAACGTCTTTCACGTTTCACATCTCCGAAAATGTCTACATGAGTCCGTTGAAGTGGTAGAGCCAAATATCCTAGAAGAAGCTGAAGTGGAACGCGAAGCAACAATAAGGAAAGTTCCAACCCGCATATTAGGAACGGAAGTGAAGAAGCCACGCAACCGCGAAGTCAAGCTCGTCAAAGTTCAGTGGAGCGACGCCGAGGGAGACGCAACTTGGGAAACTGAAGCTAGAATACGCGCTGCCTACCTTTTCTTTTCGAGGGTACATCTTTGATCTTTCCTTTTTCCTTAAGTTGCGCTTTTATCTATCTTTTTAGGTATATATCCTCGACCATATCTTTTAGGTAGAAATCCTTTGGATGAAAACATGTAATTGAAACATGTTATGGATGATGATTGCAAGTGGTTGCAAGTGATTGCTAGTGGTTGCTCGTGGTTGCATATACACACACAATCTACGTTTTAGATCGGGTCAATCACTTCATATTGCATATGCATATATGTTTGCATTCGTATATGGTTGAACTTTAATGTGTTGTCATATGGACGTTGCATTTGTATGAATGATCCTGCACTCATGTAGAATCATGAATAGGAGGATTTGCATACATAATGGAATCATAGCACTTACATAATTTGCATTAAGGAGGTCAACTGAATCAGTAGACCGTCTGATTTTGCATTAGATAAGTACATGTACACACACACTTCGCATATTATCATGAAGCATTAGAAGTCTTTTAAGGACAATGGATGCTCGTGTTTGATGGATGAGTAGATGGATGTTTGGATGTTAGGATGTACATTCTTCCTGAACTTGAAGATTTCGGGACGAAATCCTTTTAAGTGAGGGAGAATGTAACACCCCGTATATTTTATAACAGTGAAATTCACAAATTAAAATATAGTAAATATCAAATCAAAGTATTAAGGGAAACGGGATATGCCATTGCGTTCGTCTCGGAAAAATACGCGAAATAGAGTCCGAGTTTTCGAAAAACGGAGCCCGTATGACCAAATTATGACCCAATGAAGTTTCAGAAAATTCAAATTTCGAAAACAGAATTGAATTTCAGCCCAATCAGAGTAGGCGGGAAAATTCCCGCCCAAACCCACCAGGTCGACCTGGGGGTCGACCCTAGGGTCGACCTGCCAGGCTAGGTCGACCTGGGAGTCGACCTGGGGGTCGACCCTAGGGTCGACCTGCCAGGCCAGGTCGACCTGGGAGTCGACCTAGGTGTCGACCTGCCCCAGGCAGGTCGACTCTAGAGTTGACCTGGGGGTCGACTGGGGAGTCGACCTGGCCCCTGAGCCAGGTCGAACCCAGCCCACCCTAGCTGGCCTGGTCTGTGTTTAGTCGATTTTCTGAGCCTTGCCTTTTCACTAAGGCTAGGTGTCAGCTCCTGGTTGGTCTCTCCTTTGAACGAACGACTATTATTGAACCAAGCTTCATCAACGGTCTAAATCAACTCACAAACTCTATAAAAAGGACCTAAGACTAACCCTAATTCACATAAACTAAAATGGAGATGAGACCGTCATGCTGTTGAGGAGAGACTGAGGATAGCCGTGAGAAATAGAGAGACAATTAGGAGATAATTCAAAGCTTAAAGCAACGTTAATCAAATCAAAGCAACGCCTACAACAAAGGATAGCATCTCTAAATTCAGAATTCAGATTCCTGAATTGAAGATTCACATACGTTGTAAGTAGAGTGCTATTCCAATGTGAATTAAATAATTGTGTTGATTTGTGTAAAGTAAGAAATGGAATTGTCGCGATAATAATCTATATTTGTATGTTGCTTTGATGCTAAACGATTTGGGAATATTATGGTATACGACTGGATATTTGCAAGTACGCGATTTGCGTTGGAAGTTAACAACAAAATGGAATTGTGGCGATAGTGACTTATATTTGTACGTTATTTTGATTCTAAACGATTTGGCAATGCTATGGTGTACGATTGGATTCATACAAGTATATGGTTTATGTTGACATTCACATATTGTGGAATTTTAATTGGGATTCATGCAAGCATATGATTCATATTGAAAACTACATGTTTGTGGTAGTTATTTACAACACCCATTTGATAAGTGCAAGTATATGATTCTTGTTGAAAATAACAACTATATGTTGTAATAGATTATTTGAAATTCATGCAAGTATATGAATTATTGTTATGCCAACATGATGTATAATTCTATGGTCATCTTTAGTGTAATTTGATCCACTTAAGTATTATGATTCATATGAAGGTTATGTTGGAATTGGCATCATAGTTCAATTATAAAAATCATGATTTTGTGATAGTGACAAAAGCAAGCGTCTTTGTAAGCTTGTATTAATTTTATGAACATGACTAAACTATGTTTGTTATTATGCCTAGTTGAAACATGTTTTTAGGCTTATGTTGTTATCATAATCATATGATAATATATTTGACACATAAGTTACATTAGAATTACACTAGAATTACATCCCACTTACAAGTTACATAGATAGGATAAAAACCATGATTATATGAATAGTAGGATTCATGTTCAATTATGTTTATGCCATGACTATATGAATAGAAGGACCCATGTTCAATTATGATTATGCTATAATTATATGATTAGAATGGTTCATGTTTAGGTATTATTTATGCCATGATTACATTGATAGAATGATTCATGTTTTGTTTATACCATGATTATGTGAATAAAATGATTCATGTTTAAGTATTGCTTATATTATATGATGTTACAATTGCAAGTTCACATGTGCCTACTTTATGTTAACTGAATCGTTCGTTGCAAGTTCATGCGTTCACACTCCCCTTTCATGTTAACTTATAAACACCATGTTATAAGCCTCCCCTTCTCATTTGGCTAAATTGGGTTTAAGTATTAAACCCAACACACCTTACATTGGAACGAACGTATAAAACGGGGGTAATGACGTTTGGGCTAAAATATAGGACATATGTGCTGGCATGTTTGACGCATGCCAACAACCTTGAAAAACAATTAAGTGGCATAAATAAATGTTAATCAATAAAGATGAATTTGAATAATGGGCCGCAAATATTTACATATAAAAAGAAAAGAGACAAAATATGTAAATGTAGAAAATACGATGTGTTTAACCCGAGGTTGGATTGAGTTGTGATGTAAACCTGCCCGGAACCGCCCGGCTGTCCAGTAGTCACAACAATACCTATCCAATGTGGGTGGTTAAACACAGAGCCCAATAAGGACCCGAGGTTAGACTGAGTTGTGGCGTAAGACTGCCCGGACCCAACCGGCAACAGGCAGCCACAACAATACCTGTCTAATGTGAGAGGTCAAGGCTTTAATAAGACAATTAAGGCTGAGTCAGGATTGATAGGATTAAGTGAATTAAGACTTAATCAAAATGGAACATGCTAAACTAAACAGACTGATTGGGGGTTAGGTTTATAAAACACTTAACCAACTTAGCATGCTGGCTAGAAATAGAAAACCTAGTAGCGGGGGACCCTTTTCAGCAGTAACCCTACAAGGTATCATGATACCCTGAAACTAGGCAGGGTGGGGCACGATTACTGGGCTGACTGTAAGAGGTCAAATCGATGGCGGTGGTGCAGCAGTGTAGGTTCTAACGGGGTGCGGGTGTGCACACACTCCGGCGCAGAAAAATAAGGCACTGGGCACCAGTAGCATACCTGTGCATTCTAGGGTTGTGTCGGGCCGCCACCATGGGACTTGATACACCCCATGGTGGGACCAGCATAGGTAACTACCACATCGGGGGCTGTAAGACACATGTAACTATGCGAGTAGGAGCCGATCATCATAAAATGGATCACTTCACCCTGATTATGGGGTGCCTGTTGGGAACTAGTTTATATGGGTACAGAGATTAATATGGGGTACGATAGTATATTCGACCCTAGACAACTTAACTTGGTTTATGGTGCTTTCCCATTTCTAGTTTATACTTATCATACCCAGTTCTTTATTCATAGACTGAATAGTCCTAGACTTACTCAGGCTTTATGTCTGACTCTACTTTTCTTTCGTCTTCTTTTCTTCCGTTTCCCCCCCCCCCTCCCCAGGTCCACAAGGAGGGAATACCGCAGCTTGACCAGCCTTCATATCCAGCTTGAAGAGAAAGAATGTATTGCTTGGATCTTTTTGTTTTGGACTATGGCTTTGGACAGCAATTATGGGACTTTTGCAGTTTATTTATGTTTTCTTTATGCTTCTTTAAATAATATAATCAAGACAGTTATGAAGATGTTATGTTTTTGGAAGTATTGTAAGACAATTATGGTATGGTTGGTGTAACACGTATTTTAATGAAATAAAAGTTGTTGTTTTCCGCTTTTCAAAAATATGTGTTCTTATATCTGTATTGTACATCTGTGACTTATACTTATAAACCTCCACCAAAATTAGGGCATTCCCTTTAAGAGTGACCCTAACGGAGGTGGGGTGTTTCAAAACTCAAAATGGTAAAACTTAATATTGCATTAACCATAACTTATTCATACGTTAACGAAATTAAATGAAACAGGACTCGTTGGGATCGCAAAGACGAGGCCTAGATGATCGTACTGACTTGGAATCGGTTGGAGAAGCTTGGAATTTCAGTTCATTTTAAACGTTCGTGTCGAACATCAATCAAACAAAAGTGAGTTAACTCTCACACTTTTCTAGGATACTGTGATGTGCTAAATTCATATAATAATAACCCACCATGGATAATATAAATTGGGTGATTTGATGTTATTGGTTGCTTATTGTTAGATTGGTTAACGTATTATATGTCGTTATTTTATTGTGTTATATTAATGAATTCATCTCATATATTATTATCCACTATTACTGTGATATGTGATGTAAGGAAGAACTGGTTGGGGAAATCCAACCGGGTTCTTCAGATAAATTGTATGTTATTTGTTGTTCATATTTATTCATATACGTGAATTGTTGCCCCTAAATGACATTAAAATCTGTTTGGATATTGATGATTGAATGGATGCTAATCATTGTTATGATTTTAATCAATCGACAGTATTGATTAAGTGATTGGCGGTAATGGCCTAAAATCTATTGTTTTAAAGACTTCGTTTTGCTGTCAGGCGAATTGATGTAGATTTAAGCTATAAATTTGTTTTAGGACTGAACTGAAGTTTTCTAGTTATTTTATATAAGTTAAATTTATATAGAAATTTTATAAATATATCTTTAACTATAATCGTGTTTACAAAAGAAATCATTCAGCGACTTATATAACGAAATCTATGTCATTATTAAGTTTTTATAAATAAATAACCAGGAATTAACCTATGGGTTGATGTTTTAAAATAATTGTTTTTATATAACAATTATGTGACATTCTTAAATTAATTAATTTTATTATTAATTTAAGATTAAAGGAAATCAATTACTAATCTAACTGCTGTTTATAATTCACGAAGTCAATTGTTTTAAATTGAATTTGGTTATTGGGTTAAGTTGAGTTAAACAGTAATAGCTTTTCCCCGCAGTTGTTAAATTTGTCTTCGAAGTTGATTAAACTTTAATTAAAAGTGTCTTAAAGAAATTATCGAATTGTTTATTGTTAACATAGTTAATTATTAATTAATAATCTTTTAAAATGATTAATCAATCTATCTTTAGTTAGTAACGCAGTTTACTACTTTTAATGTAGTTAATGTTGTAGCAAATTATTATTTTAATTAATAATAACTAACACAATTACTTTTCAATAGAAAATTTCACTAAGAAGTGATCAAATGGAAATAAGCTTTGATTTCCATATAGTAAGAGTTATAAAAGGATTATAATCCAAGTTTACAACCAAGGTTTGTAAATGTGACTTGTAAAAGTTTTCGATAAGAGTCTATTTAATTAAGTAATTGGAATTGGCTTGTAAAGTGGCTTTTCAGATAAAAGAAATGGATTTATAAAATCGTAGTAAATGGAAATAGAAATGAAACATCATATTTTTGAGTTGCAAACTTTTGTTATCTTGAGATAAGAACGTTGTTGATCAAGGTCTGAGAGGTAATTAGAATACCCCAACTTGAACGACTACACTATTATTGCAGGATGATATCAGCTTGTAATGGTATAAGATGAAAATGGGGTTTTTTTGAATATTTATAAATATTTCCTAAGTGAAGGATATAAAAGGAAATACTGAGTATATATATAATGGTATCCCCAAAGTAAAGGAAATATAAAAGAGTTTTGAAAAATAAAAGGAATTTAGGAAATTATAAAAGAGATTTTGAGGAAAGGGGAAATCAAGCAACAAGTTTTGAAAGAGGTTGTAATTTAAAGAATAGGTATTGATTTTTGTTTCGAGCAATGGAAAACTAAAGAGGTTTAATTGAGATGAGGCATGAAATCGAGTTTTAATCGAAATGATTCTTAAGAATGTTTTTAAATGAAAGAAGACTGAGCTGTCAAAGTACTAATCTATACTGTTTGAGTTGATAGTTAAAACACCGACTATCAAGCAGTGTAAATTTTGCTATGTTTGAAATCATAGAAAATCGGGCAGGCAGCATGGCTAATTGAGTCACCCTCAAGCAGTTTGTATTCTCACCATCTAGAGAAAAATCTATTTTGTTCTTCTTTTGTTTCTATATCTCCGCGGATGTATGGTAGTCCTATAAAACCGTAGGGTGACAATACATTCAGTATACTCAAGTTATATGCGTGGTCGGTCATGTGTGGTCGGGTTGCAAGATATTTTTGTTGAACCCCAATGTGCCCCCCTCTAGAGTACATTGATCGGAAGGTGGCCTCATACCTTGTCATAGTCGGAATCCAATCTCCAATAAGTGCTTAGTGGTTTTTTGATTTTATAATGAATATGTAGAGCGTCAGATGCAAGCGTTCTACTAGATGGTTATTTATTTGTGGTTTGATATACACTATTATTATATCACTGAATTTTGATATATAAAAAATATTTTGGGTTATAGTAAGGTAAAAACCGTCCATGTTTACGTGTGGACTGGTCTTACTATTATCCTTTTCTTCCAACAGAATTTCTAAAGTTAAACAAGTTGTTTGTGCTTTGAATTTATCACTGAAAGTATTTCAGACTAATCCGGGTGAATTTTGCTTGCTTCAAATGTGTTTGGGTCTGACCGAGTATATTTCCAGGTTAGGTTCTGCTTTAAGTTTTCAGGAGCTAGAAGCAGGTGGCTTAACCGTTAGTTATTTAATGTTATTTTCCGCTTTGACGAATAGATGTTATACTCTGATGATTGGTATGTATATATATTTCAGTTTCTTTTTGTATAAAGAGATAATATATATTATATTTATTTGTTCTGCTGTGAGATTTTGATGTTCTTCTTCTTTTTCATCGTTTCTAATATTTATTTCTTTCTACTTCTCACCATCTAATTGCTTTCTATTAAAGATTCGTAATTTCGTGCAATTTGGGTTAGACGTGGGTTATAATTCGTCAGCTCAATGGGTATGGATTTACGGGTCTTTACAAGCTGTTGGTGTCAGATCCAACGATTAAATTTATATTTCCATTTAAAAACCCCCTAATCCATCCCTCCTTCATTCCTCCTCTCCTCTTTCTACATCTTCTATCCCCTTCCCTTCCTATTAACAAAATTTTTAGATGTTATTTTCGTAGTGATTTGTTGCAAGAATCAAGTATGTATTTGGACCGTAGACCGTGTTTTATTTCTTTTAATTTATATACTTTGTTGATCATTTTTTTAATCGGAATGTCGAACTATCGGAAACACCATTGATCTTCAGAATGCACTCTGATTCTACTGAAAAATAGTCTTATACGCTTATACCAAATGCACTACAATCAAGAAGGGTGTGCACAATGTCATTGCTAGAAAATTTAACCAAGCGATAAAGGAAAAAAACATGTAGAGACAAAATGATTTTCTAGAACTTGTAGATGGTATCAAAATTCGACACAAATACGAAAGTCTTAGAAGAGAGTGAGTCAAATGGGAAAGCTTAAATAACAAAAATGATGTTTGAGGAGATCCTAATAGGCAAACTATTGTAAGCAGCAACAACGACTAGTGGAGTGATGGTGTAGAGGTATTTTTTCATAAATATAAGTTTCCTATGTTTGAAATCATGTATTACTTGAGTTTTACTTGTAAGAATTTGGCTAGAATATTCTGAAATATAGAAGAACACATCTTGATAATTAATTTGGATCTGCTACGATGATTGTTCACAAGGACTCATGCAATCGGACGAGCACCCCGAGAACAATTTACTACAACACAGATGCCTTCCTTTTTTACCAATTCATGAGGGTTTGAAGAATTACAAAATCCTCTCGATTATACCAAGGATCAAGAAAAACATATTCCAAATTTAAATTCATCATCAATCCTGCATCGTATCTGTAACACCCCACACCCGCTACGGTCACTCATTAAGGGAATGCCATAACATCGGTGGAGTATTTTTAAGTGAATATAGAACAGAAAAATTACAACAAGACAGATATAAGTAATACTTGAGAATTTAAAACATCATTTCATTCCAGCGGAAAGTAAAACATGTTTGGTTACACCAAAACCATAAATAAGAGTCAAGTACATAATATCCATCCTGATAAAAACAAAAGTACATAATCCCACTACATATCCTAATAGCCATAATAGAAAAGATAAACTGAGCTTTACATCCACGGTCCAAGCTCCAAGGATAGATAAAGCAGTCTGATCAAAGACCACTAGTGCTAGGCCCACTCTGAAAACCTGAGGGTTGGAAAAAAAAAGATAAAGAAACAACGGGGTCAGACATAAGTCTGAGTGACTCCTATAACCCTAACAATACAATCATTAAAGTAATTAGGGTATGATATAAACAAGGTACGGTACCTCTGGGGATAATGACTACACTAAGTAGCCAACTAAACACAGGATGTACTAAGATAACCGAAAAGACGCATTTATCCACCCAAGGATAATTACTAGGTTGCACCACCCCAGATCTACCCACCCAAGGGTAATTCCTACACTGCACCACACCAGTTCTACCCACCCAAGGGTAATTCCTACTTAAAGGTTGATCCCACTAAGTGTACTTAGTAATTTTACCCAGTAGTTTCGTGTACCCCTAGCTGACTACATAGGTGCCGTCTGCCCTATCTCCACTAGGTGTACCCACTACCCCCAAGCGATCGGCTCCCTACCGTAGATACCCGTGCTGGCCCCACAGTGGGGTGTATCACTCCCCTAAGTGGCAACCCGATAATCAATGGTGCACGGCTTATACCTACACGATGCAACAACGTCTTACCCAGCAGCCCGGGTCCACACACGCATATGAAACCCGTTGGACTCGCGTTGCCACCGCTACCCCGTTTTGGCCTCTTATAGTCAAGCCCAATATGTGTGTCCCGTCCTCGACTTGGGTCGAGCCCACAAAGATACGTTTGGGATATTGGTTGAAATGGGCCCCCACAAGCTACTACTTAAGCTTGTCATTTTATCTAGTGCATCCCACTTAACCCCTTTTATAATCATACCCACTTACATGTTAAGGTTTGGTTAAGTCATCTAATCATATTTAAATTGCCACTCAAGGCCCCCACAAGCTACTACTTAAGCTTGTCATTTAATTATATTTCAATTGTCACTTAAGGCCCCCACAAGCTACTACTTAAGCTTGTCATTTAATCATATTTCAATTGCCACTTAAGGCCCCCACAAGCTACTACTGAAGCTTGTCATTTAATTATATTTCAATTGCCACTTAAGGCACCCACTAGATTTCCGCATGCCACTCAAGGCACTTACTTGATTCCCACATGCCACCCAAGGCACTTACTTAACCCTTTAATCATGTTTAATTACATGTTCCACTTTGGTTAAGTATTCTAATCGTATTTTCTATTGCCACCCAAGGCATCCCACTAGTTTCCTCATGGCACCCAAGGCACCCACTTAACCCCTCATGCCCCTCTACATGCTAATTCGGTTAAGTGTTTCTTAATTAATTAAGATCGTAACCTTTGTAAAGACCTCTCACATTAGACTGTCTTTTATGGCAGCTGGATATGCCGGTTGGTTCCGGGCAGCCTTACACCATAACAGAGTCTAACCTCGTTTCTTTACACTTGTCACGTATTTAGTTTATGACTAAGACCTCTCACATTGGGCCAATCATTTGTAGCCGCTGGATTTGCCGGTCGGTTCCGGGCAGTCTTATGCTACAAAAGGGTCCAACCTCGTGTCTTAGTAGATTAATTACACCTAATTAATTACCCCCATAATTTGTATTAATTATCCCTAATTAATTACAAATATTTAAGAATATGGGTAGACCTAACTCAATAGGTAAATTCCCAATTCCATAATATGGGTAGACCTAACTTAATAGGTAAATTCCCAATTATGTCCATCCACTTTACGGTATGTTTAATCATACCCACTTCACACAAAATTTTATGTGTTCATTAATTTTTACCCCATCGTCCCCACGTAAATACGTTAACATGACATACTTCAAAAGAGAAGATTCATCATACACACAATGGGTTCCACTTAGCATATCATTAGCATTATCATGGGTTTAAAAGGTGTCAACTTGTATATATGACCATAAACCCAACTTGCATACATAACCAACCCAAACTTGCATGAATCACAAATGTCATAAAGATGGTAACTTGCTTAAATGTTCATGTCATAGACTTATCATAAAGGTGTCAACTTGCATACATGTCATAGGTCTAAAAGGGATGAACTTGCACATGTACTTATGTCATACATAGAGGCAAATTTGCATATGAACTTGCATCATAACTTGCATATGAACTTGCATAACATGCCATACTTAGAGGCAAACTTGCATATGAACTTGCATCAAAACTTGCATATGAACTTGCATCATAACTTGCATATGAACATGTATCATAACTTGTATATGGACTTGCATAACATGCCATACCTAGAGGCAAACTTGCATATATTATGCATATCATAAAAAGAGACAAACTTGCATATGAACTTGCATCATAACTTTCATATGAACTTGCATCATAACTTGCATAAAACCAAACACGTAGCATGCATAAAACCAAATACTTAGCATGCATAAAACCAAATACATAGCATGCATAAAACCAAATACTTAGCATGCATAAAACCAAATACATAACTTGCATAACATGTTACATATAGACTTGCATATAATCTCCCATATAGCTTGCATAACATGTTACATATGAATCAATGTTCAACATAGTGTTTTGCATCATAAAACATAGCATTAAACTTGCATATAGCACACAACATACACTATACTAAACTTGCATAAACACATTGATTCCACAAACATAGCCATATCTTATCATATCCTATCATAATCAATTTAACAATTGATTGTTAAGCCTATAGAAACTCACCAAAACCAAGATTAGCAAACTTATGAAGTAGAACTAGTTGCAATATTTGAAGAAGATGATGATTAGAGGTTGATTAGCTTGCAACTTTCTTCATAAACTAGTGGAGGCTCCTCCTAAGTTTGATTTTGGCGGCATGATGGCATCAATTCTATTTTTAGTATGGATTAGGCTTGCATTAGGGTGTATTTATAGGATTAGGGTGTAGTTTAGGCCCTTAGATTAACCCTAGAAGCCATCAGGTCCGTCCAGCACATCAAAAATCGTCACAAGCCACCAAAACACAGCCCAACAGCCAAAACAGTGCACCCAGGCCAAACTGGCTCGACATAGGCGCACTTCCCAAGTGCGCCAGTGTATTTTTGTGCTGGCGCACTTCACAGGTGCGCCAGTGCAATTCTGGCCTGTTTCTGGTTTTTCTGCCTAACTTCGTTCGTCCATATCTCCTTCATACGGACTCCGATTTTCGAAAACTCGGACTCTATTTCGCGTATTTTTCCGAGACAAACGCAATGGCGCAACCCGTTTCCCATAATTCAGATTTTAAAATTTAATTCTGCCTTGATTTATGTTATAACAAGTTATTCAAAATACGGGTTGTTACATTCTCCCCTCCTTAAAGAATTTCGTCCCCGAAATCTCTAAGTCAAGAAGAACGTATCCTACCAACCAAACAACCATCTACTAAACCACCAAAAACTGGCATCCATTGTCCTTAAAGTTTCTAATGCTGTTATGAACATATGCAAAAAGTGTGTGTATATGTTCCCTGTCTAATGCAAAATCAGGCGGTCCACTGATTCAGTTGACCTCCTTAATGCAAACCATGATAGTGCCATGCATCCATTATGTATGGGAGAGAACCCTATCGACACATACAACATCTACATGAGTGCACAATCATTCACCAAAATGCATCATCCATATGATAACACAATCATTATACAACCATAAATATAGCTACCTACACACAATTATATGCAATATGCAATATGAAGTGACTGAGCCGATCTAGTGGCTAGAGTGTGTGTACATGCATCCACGAGCAACCACTAGCAAACACTTGCATCCACATGCATCCATCAACCATAACATGTCTCAAACACATGTTTCAACCATAGGTTTACCCTATCTAAAGGTCAAAGATACTAATGAGAGGGCATACTAAAGATAAGATAAGCAGTAGACAAACGATAAAGGAGACGTTTAAAGGACATACCCTCAAAAAGGAATGGGTATAACGAACGCATCTTCGCTTCCGTCTCCCAAGTAGCGTTGCCCTCATCTTCTCCCCATTGTACTTTGACTAGTCGAACCTCTCTGTTTCTCAACTTCCTAATCTCTGACCCAAGGATGCGGGTAGGAGCTCGTCGAATAATCACATCACGCTCTACCTTTACTTCTTTAATAAGCTCGGCTCTACCGCCTCTGCGGTCTCATGTAGGCCCTTCCTCAAATGTGACACATGGAATACGTCATGTTTCCTATGCAACCGAACTATCTCTCGAATATAAACTGAAGCTAGACATGAAACAGTCCTCTTGCTCTTCACGGGTATGAAATGGGCACTCTTAGTAAGTCTATCTACCACAAACCAAATTCCCGTATTACCCTTCCTTGATTTCGGTAATCCATCGAGACACTATCCCACTTCCATAGCGGAACCTCCAAATGGGTGAAGCAACCCACCGGGTTTCTTCTGCTCCGCTTTCATTTGCTAGCACACCAAGCATCTAGCGACATACTCGGCCACATCTTTCTTCATGCCGGCCCAGAAGAAAACCCGCTTCATGTCTTGGTACATCTTGTCCCCACTGGGATGAATGGTCATCTTTGACCGAAGTGCATCATCAAGTATAGCCTTCCTCAAACCCTCGTCTTGCGGTACACAAAGTCTACCGTCACTACGCAACCACCCCTTATCATCTAGGGTGTACCTACCCAAATGGCTGGACGACTCCCCCTCCTCATGAGCTTCTCTACTAACTCAACCAAATGTGGGTCGTCTCGTTGTGCTCCGCCAATCCGTCTCAGAAGAGTAGGCCTAACCTCCAAAGAGGCTAGCAAACCGGGTACAAAGTCAACGGAAGGTCTAAAGTCAAACATAGAAATAAACTCTAAGCTCCGTCGTTCAACGAACAATGAACTCGAGGACAACCTTTTTCTACTTAAGGCGTCCGCTACCACGTTACCCATGCCATGGGTATACGCTATCCCAAACTCATAGGATGCTAAGAATCCCATCCACTTTTGCTGTCCTAAGACTATGTGCTCGAAGAGTCTCCAACACTTCCCTAAGATGTAGGGCATGCTCTTCTCCACTCTTATAGAAAACCAGGATATTACCCCATCCAAAATCATCACAACTGTCCATCTCTCACGCAGACCACCCTAGTCGAACTCAGCATCCCCCAAATGCAAGCCCCAAAGGCCTAAACCAATATCAGACAAACACCCAAGGGATACCTCCTTCGAATTCAGACGACCTACGTGAGATGATACTAGTAAAAACGGCTAAATAATTAAGCCCTTGTCCAACTCTGGATGTCCTCGCCAGTCTCGCTCCAAAACCACCGTTTATCCCATAACTGGCTTTGCTCAACCTATTGAGCACATACGGAAACTTATTTCGCTCCTAGGAAAGACCAAGATGTCATTTACAAAGACCATCACGAACTTATTTAGGTACTCCCTGAACACCCTTCTCATCAAATCAATAAAGTATGCGGGGGCGTTCGTCAAACCAAATGGCATCACCAACCACTCATAAAAAAAATCATCCAGAGTCCTAAAGGCGGTCTTCTCTATACTATCCTCAGCCACTCTCAACTGACGAAACCCCGTGGCTAAGTCCAACTACGAAAATACTGAGCCGCCAACTAACTGACCAAAGAGATCATCAATCCTCGGCAATGGGTGTCTATTCTTCTTTGTGAGTTTATTTAGTTCTCTTTAGCCTACACAAAGTCTGAGGGACCCATCCGCCTTCGTGGCAAAAACTACTGGAGCACTCCACTCCGATATACTTCGTCTTATGAACCCCTTCTCAAGCAAATCGCCTACTTGCTTATGGAGTTCCCTCCTCTCATGAGGAGCCATGTGGCACACTGGCCAAGATACTGGTTTGGCATTGTCTACCAGATATATTTAGAAGTCAATCTCCCGCTCCGGAGGTAAGCCCTTCACCCCCTCAAACACATCCGAGTATTCCCGGACCACTCTAACAGATCGCAACCTCTCGACCGACGTGTCAAGCGATTCTAGATAACTTAGCATAACAGATTCCATGGGATTACAAGAGATCTCGAGAGTGTTACCCAAGCGGGTCATAAACCTAACAACTCTCCCTTCAAAATCAAGAATGGTACCCCTACTGGATAACCAGTCCATGCCCAAAACTAACCCATAGCCCGTTAAGCCCAAAAAGCATCACATCTAAACTCAATGCTAAGTATAGCAACTTTCAAACCCAAACACATCATGGAGCCCCCAATTGGGTTTGAAACAACTAAGGGATCATCTACTAAACTGGTGCCTAAGTGCAGTGACTCAACTAAAAATGATGAGATAAACGAACTCGATGCGTCAGAATCAAATAAAGTTCGAACCGGAAAATAAAGGAATCCAAATTCCAACCTAGACAGTCCTATCCCCATCTGGTACACTAGCCGCGAGGGAATACAACTACCCTCCAAAAGATATCGTACCTTGCCCTTGCCTCTTTGGACAACCCTAATAAGGTGTCCTATTCCTCCAAAAGGATAACTACTCGCCTTCTTCTTCCCATTCTCCACTCGTAACCTCCCATCAAAATGAGGTTTCGTCCTTCATTAAACAACAACTATTCGAGCCTTCCTCCCGTCGTCAATCCAATAGGTACCTACAAGTCCTCCTCCTTCTTGAACCAACTTCTAATCCGACTAACGTCTAAGTCCCTTTAAGTGGTTTTTCATTCTTATCTAACTTAGAAAGATCATCTATACACGGAGGGGAAGCTCGAAACGAGAGAGGAAGAGATTCAAAACGGAGAATTCGAAAGATAAAGATATGGCTATCGGGGATTATGCTTTTCTTTCAAAAACTTTTCTCTTAAAAGACATGCTTTTGAAAATACTCCTTTCAAAACTATTCTTAGAAAATAGTTTTTCTAAAAAAATTATCTGTTCTGGTAACCTTAAGCTCTGATACCACGTGTAACACCCCACACCCGCTACGGTCACTCATTAAGGGAATGCCATAACATCGGTGGAGTATTTTTAAGTGAATATAGAACAGAAAAATTACAACAAGACAGATATAAGTAATACTTGAGAATTTAAAACATCATTTCATTCCAGCGGAAAGTAAAACATGTTTGGTTACACCAAAACCATAAATAAGAGTCAAGTACATAATATCCATCCTGATAAAAACAAAAGTACATAATCCCACTACATATCCTAATAGCCATAATAGAAAAGATAAACTGAGCTTTACATCCACGGTCCAAGCTCCAAGGATAGATAAAGCAGTCTGATCAAAGACCACTAGTGCTAGGCCCACTCTGAAAACCTGAGGGTTGGAAAAAAAAAAGATAAAGAAACAACGGGGTCAGACATAAGTCTGAGTGAGTCCTATAACCCTAACAATACAATCATTAAAGTAATTAGGGTATGATATAAACAAGGTACGGTACCTCTGGGGATAATGACTACACTAAGAAGCCAACTAAACACAGGATGTACTAAGATAACCGAAAAGACGCATTTATCCACCCAAGGATAATTACTAGGTTGCACCACCCCAGATCTACCCACCCAAGGGTAATTCCTACACTGCACCACACCAGTTCTACCCACCCAAGGGTAATTCCTACTTAAAGGTTGATCCCACTAAGTGTACTTAGTCATTTTACCCAGTAGTTTCGTGTACCCCTAGCTGACTACATAGGTGCCGTCTGCCCCTATCTCCACTAGGTGTACCCACTACCCCCAAGCGATCGGCTCCCTACCGTAGATACCCGTGCTGGCCCCACAGTGGGGTGTATCACTCCCCGAAGTGGCAACCCGATAATCAATGGTGCACGACTTATACCTATACGATGCAACAACGTCTTACCCACCAGCCCGGGTCCACACACGCATATGAAACCCGTTGGACTCGCGTAGCCACCGCTACCCCGTTTTGGCCTCTTATAGTCAAGCCCAATATGCATGTCCCGTCCTCGACTTGGGTCGAGCCCACAAAGTTACGTTTGGGATATTGGTTGAAATGGGCCCCCATAAGCTACTACTTAAGCTTGTCATTTTATCTAGTGCATCCCACTTAACCCCTTTTATAATCATACCCACTTACATGTTAAGGTTTGGTTAAGTCATCTAATCATATCTCAATTGCCACTCAAGGCCCCCACAAGCTACTACTTAAGCTTGTCATTTAATTATATTTCAATTTCCACTTAAGGCCCCCACAAGCTACTACTTAAGCTTTTCATTTAATCATATTTCAATTGCCACTTAAGGCCCCCACAAGCTACTACTTAAGCTTGTCATTTAATTATATTTCAATTGCCACTTAAGGCACCCACTAGATTTCTGCATGCCACCTAAGGCACTTACTTGATTCCCACATGCCACCCAAGGCACTTACTTAACCCTTTAATCATGTTTAATTACATGTTCCACTTTGGTTAAGTATTCTAATCGTATTTTCTATTGCCACCCAAGGCAACCCACTAGTTTCCTCATGCCACCCAAGGCGCCCACTTAAACCCTCATGCCCCTCTACATGCTAATTCGGTTAAGTGTTTCTTAATTAATTAAGATCGTAACCTTTGTAAAGACCTCTCACATTAGACTGTCTTTTATGGCAGCTGGATATGCCGGTTGGTTCCGGGCAGCCTTACACCATAACAGAGTCTAACCTCGTGTCTTTACACTTGTCACGTATTTAGTTTATGACTAAGACCTCTCACATTGGGCCAATCATTTGTAGCCGCTGGATTTGCCGGTCGGTTCCGGGCAGTCTTATGCTACAAAAGGGTCCAACCTCGTGTCTTAGTAGATTAATTACACCTAATTAATCACCCCCATAATTTGTATTAATTATCCCTAATTAATTACAAATATTTAAGAATATGGGTAGACCTAACTCAATAGGTAAATTCCCAATTCCATAATATGGGTAGACCTAACTTAATAGGTAAATTCCCAATTATGTCCATCCACTTTACGGTATGTTTAATCATACCCACTTCACACAAAATTTTATGTGTTCATTAATTTTTACCCCATCGTCCCCACGTAAATACGTTAACATGACATACTTCAAAAGAGAAGATTCATCATACACACAATGGGTTCCACTTAGCATATCATTAGCATTATCATGGGTTTAAAAGGTGTCAACTTGTATATATGACCATAAACCCAACTTGCATACATAACCAACCCAAACTTGCATGAATCACAAATGTCATAAAGATGGTAACTTGCTTAAATGTTCATGTCATAGACCTATCATAAAGGTGTCAACCTGCATACATGTCATAGGTCTAAAAGGGATGAACTTGCACATGTACTTATGTCATACATAGAGGCAAATTTGCATATGAACTTGCATCATAACTTGCATATGAACTTGCATAACATGCCATACTTAGAGGCAAACTTGCATCATAACTTGCATATGAACTTGCATCATAACTTGCATATGAACATGTATCATAACTTGTATATGGACTTGCATAACATGCCATACCTAGAGGCAAACTTGCATATATTATGCATATCATAAAAAGAGACAAACTTGCATATGAACTTGCATCATAACTTTCATATGAACTTGCATCATAACTTGCATAAAACCAAACACTTAGCATGCATAAAACCAAATACTTAGCATGCATAAAACCAAATACATAGCATGCATAAAACCAAATACTTAGCATGCATAAAACCAAATACATAACTTGCATAACATGTTACATATAGACTTGCATATAATCTCCCATATAGCTTGCATAACATGTTACATATGAATCAATGTTCAACATAGTGTTTTGCATCATAAAACATAGCATTAAACTTGCATATAGCACACAACATACACTATACTAAACTTGCATAAACACATTGATTCCACAAACATAGCCATATCTTATCATATCCTATCATAATCAATTTAACAATTGATTGTTAAGTCTATAGAAACTCACCAAAACCAAGATTAGCAAACTTATGAAGTAGAACTAGTTGCAATATTTGAAGAAGATGATGATTAGAGGTTGAGTAGCTTGCAACTTTCTTCATAAACTAGTGGAGGCTCCTCCTAAGTTTGATTTTGGCGGCATGATGGCATCAATTCTATTTTTAGTATGGATTAGGCTTACATTAGGGTGTATTTATAGGATTAGGGTGTAGTTTAGGCCCTTAGATTAACCCTAGAAGCCATCAGGTCCGTCCAGCACATCAAAAATCGTCACAAGCCACCAAAACACAGCCCAACAGCCAAAACAGTGCACCCAGGCCAAACTGGCTCGACATGGGCGCACTTCCCAAGTGCGCCAATGTATTTTTGTGCTGGCGCACTTCACAGGTGCGCCAGTGCATTTCTGGCTTGTTTCCGGTTTTTCTGCCTAACTTCGTTCGTCCATATCTCCTTCATACGGACTCCGATTTTCGAAAACTCGGACTCTATTTCGCGTATTTTTCCGAGACGAACGCAATGGCGCAACCCGTTTCCCATAATTCAGATTTTAAAATTTAATTCTGCCTTGATTTATGTTATAACAAGTTATTCAAAATACGGGTTGTTACAGTATCAAGATCTACTACAACAAACTTCATGCATCAAAATCTTGTGCAACAAATTTCATGCGTCAAAATTTTGTGCAACAAATTTGACACATTAGTTATTCTTCTAATGTACGTATCAATTCGAGAAGACGTCACAATTAAACCGACGATAAGATGGATGAAGTAGTTGACATCGTTTAAAAGTGACAAATTAAAAAAAGAAATCTTGTTCGACTTTAGATAGTCTGAACACAAACATGGTACAGCCAGCTGGATTTTTTTTAAGATATGCAGATATTGTTGTTTGTAATAAACATATCTAACAGAATAAGCAAATTTTACTTTTGTTGAAGTTTTAAAAGGTTATATGCATATTACATATTTATTTTATACGCTTAACAATGATGATGCAAAGGAATGATTGTCGTATATAGCAAATTTCGAATGCGTTTTTATAAGCTACAAATCTTTTTTGATCCATGATAGTGGTGGGAACAAATAGGATTGTAAAAAACTGTTTCTGTATTAATTATTTATGCATTGAGTCACTGTGTTTGTTAACTTTAATTAATATGCATGCTTTTCAGCTGTTATTTCATTTCAATTAAAAACATATTACACAAAAAAAAAAAAAACCGACTATTAAATAATTAAATAGAAAAATCAAAAATTAAACTACTCCATCTACATGCTCCGTTTGGAAGATGCAAATGTATACCTCATTTAACTTCTAGTTCCATTTAAATGCTCCGCCTAGACGCTTCGCTAAAATAACTTGTACACAAAAGAGCAATGATATCAACAATAACGGGTATTGATGTATACAAAAGTTGGAGTATGTGAGCTGGCTTGGTTGGTAGATCAGTGTTTTTGTGTATGTGTGCATATATGTGTGATCAGAAATTTTGATGAGTTGACAACAAAACTTTTATTGATTTGTGTGCATATATGTTCCATCATACATTTAGCATTTGATGCCTCCCCAAATTACATGTCCAAGATTTTTAATGACAGGAGGATGAAAGAAACTAAGGTTAGTAAAAATAAAACCTGTCAAATGTAGGTATCTTCTCAATTCACAATGTATGTATTTGTCAAATATCCCTCTTGTTTCAGTTAATAGCCAAATATTGGCTGTAGTTTCGTTTCACAATATGATGCAGTTTGTAAGTTACCATGTATATCGCCTATTATTAGTCATAGCATAACTTCTGGCTCCAGTTTTTATATATCTGAACACGATTCACGCAGGTATCTCGATTTAGCTATAACTTGTTGAGTGGAGGATAACTGAGGCAGTGTACACGCTTCTAAGTAAATCTGAATATTTACTAGGACGCTTTTATAACCTCCGTGATATTTACTTCTCACATTGATAAATTCTTAAGGTATAACCGTTTAATCTGAATATTTGTTTTGAAAAGAACATTCTGTGAAAATTGAAACGGAAACCAAAATTGAAACTATGGGCGTATTATCGAAATATTGTCTGGTATGCAGTTAAAATATGTGTTTAGAAATAATGTTTGGTAAAAAGTAAATTGTGTGCATGTCCTTTAATGATGGATGAATTCTCCTTTTTGCTATGTATTAAGTGTAGTGCTAAAAACACCCAGAAATATGCTGCATAATACCATTACTAAGGCCACCTTATACAAAATTTAAACATGCTACATGGTACTGTAAACAGGCTACCATAAAACCTAAAAAATAATTTCTTGCTTCTCCATTAATATCTAACAGCTTTCTACCTCCTTGCGCCATCTCCGTCTTCAATTCGGTTCGAACAACGCGATGAGGAAAATTCACGAGAGCATCTAAGAAGTCGTCGTGGTTATCTGAAGAATCTCAAAAACCATCGTCTTCGTCTAAACCGCGTAAGTTAAAAATCATTTTTGATTGAAACGTACGGTTTTCTTAATTTTCTTTTCTTTTTTTGAAATTATTAAATTGCGATTGTTTTATGTCATGATCTAAATTTAATTACGGTTGTTTTATGCGGTGATCTAGGTCATAAGAAAAAAATTATTGAGTCGCGGTTGTTTTACGCTGTGATTTAAATTTAATTACGGTTGTTTTATGCCGTGTCGCATTTTCAATCACGGTTGTTTCATCCCGTGAGTTAAATTCAATCACAGTTGTTTTATGCCGATTGTTAAAATCCAATGTGTATTGTTTTTTGGTTATATATTATTTGAATTGTTTTGAATGAAATACTTGTTCATGATATTAAATTGGTTGTGTGAAAGAGTCCGCGAACAGGTCCTATCGATTCCTGTCTAGGCGCAGTTCACCTGAATTCCCTCAGTGCTTCAACCGCTTCTTGGCCTTAATTGGCTCGCATCTCATATAGGTAAACTCAAATGTTTTGATACAAACACTACTGTTGCCAGAAAAAACTTAGTATATGCTAGGGCTCTGATTGAGATTACTCCTGATAAACCATTGCCTTCACAGATCAAAGTTAATATTGATAATTGTGTCCATTATGTGGATGTCAAGTATAGACGGCAACCAGATATCTGCACAACTTGCAAATCTTTTGGACACGGTTTTGATGTCTGTCAACAACTAGAAGAAAACTTACCACCCCCAGTTAAGATTCCCCTACCTAAGCCTCCATCTCGTGTTTGGGTCCCTACGGGTAGGAAGGTGACTCAAGTGGAGGTTGAAGAAGAACTTGTGGAGGTTGTGCCTCCTGCTACTATCTTGCCTGATGTTCCACCTGATCCTGATATCTCGTGGAATGAGCTTGAAAATACCTGGGTGCATAAACCCTCTGGAATGCATCGTGATACAAATGATGTTTTCTTTATATTTATTGGCGATGAAGAGCACAATCGTCTCTTCTACAAGCCGGACGGCAAGAAATAGTTATTGTGGGATGAGGATGAAATTGGGGAAACAACACCATCATTATGGATGATACATCTTGGGATAGGAACCGGCTACTCTTCAGTGTTGATGATTTAGCCTTCCGCTTCTAGACCTATCAGGGTAATATGACACCCTACACTGGCACATTCTATGAGGACAACTCGCTGGATGCGTAGTGTAGCTTACTAATCTAGTCTATGTAGTTTTCTTAGTTATTTTACTGTATTGATAGTGACTGGATACATTAAACCAGATATGTTACTCTGTGCATGTGTGGAGTATCAATGCATATCTCACTAATATAAGTAGTACGTCCACTATAAAAACGGCTGCCTTACCAAAAAAAAAAAAAAAAAAATTGGTTGTGCGATATCGGAAATGAATCTGGATTAGACTGTGAGATTTTGGATTTAATTGTTTTGAATTGAATGGGAGAATTTATGTAGTAAAACCATTGAAATAATTTGAATTGTGAATTTATATAGTAAATCCATTTTGAACTGTAAATTTATACATATTGTTCAATAACTTGTTTCGTACACGTATTTTGTAGGAAAAGGAAGAGAGCACTTGAATGCTTCGTATCGCAGACAACACTACGCCATAGGTGACCTATCGCAACGAAAACCCATGGTGTTGCTAGCTACAATGTTGTCATTGCTATGCTATTTTTTGTCTATTGCAATGCACCCTTTAATATATTAGCTTAGATATTAATTTCTGTTGCAGTAGCTACAAATATATTCAAATTAAAAATTAATAAAGTTAGTAATTCGGGTGAATAGGATCCAACGGCCTATATTACCAATCCGCGTCATTCTAATTTTCCTTCACCACCTCACCTCCTTTGCCTCCAAATTTTCATTTTCCCGCTAGAAGCCTATGTTCCTTTTTCGCTTTTAGAAAAAAAATATAGCTTGCTTAATTTCTTTTCAGCCTAATCGAAAATTAGGGTTTTCGCCATCGGACTTCAGCTTTAATTCGAGACGATTGGTTTATACAGGATACTGAAACCCTACAATTTCTCCTCCTTCTCTCCTAAAATTTCTAATCCACAGAGCAAATTCGTCCACCGATCGATGTGAAATTTGTGATCAAACTTGAGCGTACGACTCCAAGTTAGATGGTGATTCAAATTTCAGTGATAGTGACGGCTCCAATTGACAGTTCGATCAACTGCAACGACTCAACTACGACGACAATAGGCACCTTCAGGCTTTGCTCCAACCTCCGTCAGCACAACTTTGGCATAATTAGATGTCAGCATCTTTAATTATTCTGCTAGTTGCATATGTGTTCGCCACTTCTATTGGCTCCTGCTTGTTTGCTTAAAAGTGAAATTATTTAAGGTATTTAATTTATTATTTTCAATTTTGCATCCCAGTTTTGAAATTTGGCAAATTGTTTACTGTGTAGATCTGCTTATTTCTATCTACATCAAGTAATCCCATTAACAAAATAGTAACTAATCACCAAAATATTTAAGGTCCTGTTATAATTAAGGTTGGTCCTTCCTGGAGATCTTTTCTTTTATGCTTTTTAGTTCGGCTTGTTGGCTCAGTTTGTTGCAATGGGGTATTGTTTGCATCTTCATGATTTCTTCTATTTAACCAGCTGGATATGCTCCCTGTACATTGTAGATCTGGCTTTGCACTGATCTTGTTTTTCTTGGAGCTGGTTTTTGAGGTTTAATACTGAGCTTCTATGTGTTTTTCTACTACTTGCTGTTTATTTCTAGAGTTCTGGAGTTCTGCCCAGACTTCTGATCTTTATGTTGGTAGTTTCTTCCTGAGTTTTATTGAAGATGCATGGTGTATTATGTTCACTACACCATAATGGCCATTTGGCAACTCTTATTTTTTTCAACTGCCAACACTTATATGTGTTATAGACCAGCGACACTAATATGTGTTGCCATAGCAAATATGTGTCACTAAAAATGTGCTAACACTTGTATGTATTGTCAGGTCCAGTCAACTTTTCTTTTCTAAGGGCAAATCGGTAAACTATCACAAATAACCCTAATCTTACCTCAACACTTATTCCTCTACACATATTGCTTTCACGGCCGCTTCATACGTAAATAAAAAATGGGAAATTCATACGGCCACTTCATACGTAGCTAATCCTCTCTCCACTACTTCGATCCTCTCAATTCCGCTCTCCATCACTTCGATTTGGGGCTTCTACGATTTGGGTTTGGGGGCTTCTACGAATTGGGGCTTCAGGTATTTGGTTATGTATATATGTGAAAATTCAATTGTTGGATTTAAATTCAATTGGGGCTTCTACGATTTGGGTATTATTCATTGTTTATGATATGAGATTAGCGAACAAGTACAGCATGGTTTAAACATTACGCTAGTGTATTCTTGGATCGTGAGTTGATAATTTGAATACTGTGAATTGGTGCTTTGAGCCAGTGTTGCTATCTTACTTGATTTGTGGTCAGACCATAGTTTTGATCATTCAAAGATATCCACAAGGAAAAGAAAAAAAAGGAAAAGGAAAGAAAAAAAATATTATATTAAATAAATTAAATTTTTGATGAACAGATACCCCCTTGATTTACTGTAACTTTTTGAGAATTCCTGATAAGAAATATATAATTTAACTGCTCTGTTCTTTATAGAGTTGGGATTTTTTTTCTGTTGGCATGCACAATATGCCTGCCTGTTCTTGCTTACACTTGCCACTCGATATTATTGACTTTTATTACTATGATTTTTTTTCTGGGTGCTAAAACCATGCTTCACGCTTGAAATGGGATACACTGACATGATACACCTTTAATGTATATGTCGTCTGCTACTTACATGTAGGGTTTGATACACATGTATGGTGTATTCTTAGAAACTGAATATACACAAACCGAATTTAAAGAGGAATCGACTTATAAACTATGTATCATTCTTCATACATGAAAATAATATAAGCACATATTTAGAAATTCCAAATGAATATTGCAGGCTTCCTTTGACTGTATAGTTTAATAGTGTATGGCATCTACATGAAAACTTAAGGACAGCGAGTAATTTTCTGTGAACAACCCCCTTACTTCTCGCTTAGCATATCGAATGATGGTTCAGGCTATAAAATAAATCTATATACATCCATGTATACTGCATTCACTTGTAAGAACTTACGCTCCACTTGATGTTTATATTGAACTGGGATACATGATTTGTATTTCTCCAATGCCATTTTCAAGAGATTAGTTATGTGTTATGTTAATAATCAATACATGTCTCATATTGCATTAGTTGTTGCCTATTTTTACAATTGAAACATGTCTAATGCTTACTGTGTGGTAGTTGGTTACAAATTTTAGGGGAGGGTTCAGTTAATTTCAAACTGACTACGACAATGACCCTATTTAGAATAATGCGATCATTTTTGCACATAAAAAGGATAGGAAGGTTTTAGAGTTGCTTCTTTAGAGGATTTAAACTGTTATCCTTAATGAAGATCACTAGTTTGTAAATTGTATTTTTCCAGATTTTCAACATAATACCGTTCTCTACCTTTTAAAGTAGGGGGAAGGCCTTATTGGAATTCGTTGACGCACATATTATCATTCCCTGTCATCTTTTTTTACTGAACTCTTGTTGTTACACCGACCTGTGCATGCACCTGTACGTGTATATTTTGTAGGACTTATTAACCATTTTTCGTTGGCACTATTGAATCATATAAACCCATGAAGTCTTGGATAACTTGCTCATATTGAGATCTGTCATTAGTACTTGTGCTGCATATTAAACCCATGAAGTTGTGAATTATGTGAATCATATCTCATGAAAATGAAAACCCACAAAATACTGATACATGAGTGTGATTGGACTCTCTTATACTAGTTGTTTCCATGAGGAAACATTCACGTCTGTGCCAGTTTTTTTTTAATAAATCCTGGACTAAGTACATATGTAAATCCCTTGTTATACCGGCATGAAATCCTTTTGGTTATGCTTGTGTGTTCTGATACCATGCTGTGCTTGTTCGCTGATTTTTGCAACTCTGTTTTCTCAAGGTTATAAATTCTTTAAGTCATATTCTAATTTGTCATTGCTGTCCATGATGCCATATATGTTGCTAAACCACTTAAGGTTCATGTGTGTATATTATCCTTTATAAGTAGATTTATGAATCTAAAGCTTCACGTTGAAAGGCCTTAAACTGAACCTGAAAATGGGAATTTTTTTTCTTTTTCAATTATTCTATGATTAGTTGATGTATAAAGATGATATAGATACATTTACATTATTAATACCTTGTGTTTTAGACATCCTGAAACTGTCATTTGTACATGCGTCTTTTGCAATTTTTACGCCCTATGAACATGATGGGACTTGCTCCGTGTATATATACCGGTTCCTTTTAAGGTTGGTGTAGTACATTTCGCTGCTTATATGTATTCTACCATCATTCGCTTATTTTCTTATTTACAATTTATCATTCGCTTATTTTCTCATGCAAGTCCAGATTATCTAATGTACCATTTATTGTTCCTGCAGTTCTCATTTGCTTATTTTCTTCTGTACTTCGTCATATTGTGTTTGCTTCCTTCATTGGATTTCAGTTTCAGGTGCGTATGTGTATTGAATATTTCAGTTTTAAATGCGTATATATTAATTATTAGGTTTGTGGCTATTATATATATATATATATATATATATATATATATTGGTGGTTGGATATTTCCCGCAGTACCATTAGCAGATGCCCGCAGTATCATTAGCGGATGACCCTATGCGCCCCACAATATGATAGTGGATGACCTTCTATACCGCGATATCCTGCCTTGAAGCAGGATGGGTATTATTAATGTTGGCTAACATATGTGGATGCAGGAAACAGGTTGGAGGGATCCAACTGGATTCCTCAAAATTTATTATTTGTTTGATTTCATATTTTAGTTTATTCTATTTCCTTTGTTATTTCACATATTAAATGTAATCTAAATTGTGTTGGTAGCTGCCGTTATTTTTTTTCAATAAATCATGTAGGTTCTAGGATAATTTTTAATCATTAGATCATCACACTTTTTAATAATCTTTTGTAATCTAAAATGCATTTATACAAGAGATTTTTCTTTCCGAAAATGCTTTAAAAATAAATAATGTCAAACAATCCTGAAAATACTAGAAAACATGCTTAGTTATAAAATTATAAATCTCTTAAGGAATAACTTTGTAAATTTAGTATTTTATTTTATTATTTTTATTGCTGATAAATAGCATTGTGGTACATTCAAATTTTACTCTACAAAATTTTTATCTGTATTATTTGTTACTTTGATAATTCTTTCATACTACAAAGAAAATACAATAGGAACTTGCTATATGTTCTTAACAAATTTTATTCACATTTATACTTTTGGTCAAAAAATATAAAGTAAATGAAGCATTATAAACAAATAGATGTAATTATCTTACACAAAATAGATGTTCTTTTACAAGTAAACAAAATATCCTCAAAATTGAGCATTGCCCATATTTATGCTTTTGCTCGAAACTGAGCATTGCCCAATCGAGTAATGTTTACTCAGTTTTGCAGATTAGGTTTTGAAGAAACTGAAACTGAGCAATGCTCGGTTTCGAGTTCCGAGTACTCGAAACTGTAGCTGTTATTGTTTGTTCGGTACCATTTGTCAGCTGTCCCATTTATGTATTGAAGTTCTCATGTCGGTGTTGACATCATCGGATGTCCCTATGCATGCATACTCGAAACTGGGCAATGTTTAGTTCAGTTTCGAGAACTCGAAACTGTTCAGTTTCGAGAACTCGAAACTGATCAGTTTCAGTTTCGAGAACTCGAAACTGAAACTGAGCAATGTTCAGTTTCAGTTTCGAGTTCTCGAAACTACGAAACTGAAACTGAGCAATGCTCAGTTTCGAGTTCCGAGTACTCGAAACTGGGCAATGCTCAGTTTCAGTTTCGAGAACTCGAAACTGGGCAACCCTCAGGGATCAACAATGTTTAGCTAGTTTATTAGATTGATTTTAGTTGAATTTTCTAGTTTAGTCATCGTCTATGCAAGAGCTCTTTCATCAAACACTGGGATTCATCCTTGGTAATGGTATCACTAGGATTTTCAATAGAGTTTAACATTTAACAATTGCTTGGGTATTTTGGTTAACTTGTTGTTGCTATATGTATAACATTTAACATTTAACATTTAACAATTGCTTGGGTATTTTGGTTAACTTGTTGCTGCTATATGTATAACATTTAACAATTGCTTGGGTATTTTGGTTAACTTGTTTTATTGCACTATTGCTTAGGTAATGAATGGTATCACTGGATTGCACTTTAGCTTCAGACATGCACAAACATATTGTGTTACCATTTATAATTGTTTTACTATCGAGACTGAGCAATGCCACTAGAAACTGAAACTGTTCAGTTTCAGTTTCGAGACTTGAAACTGAAACTGTTCACTTTCAGTTTCGAGCTCGAAACTGAAACTGTTCAGTTTCAGTTTCTAGCTCGAAACTGAAATTGAGCATTGCCCAGTTTCGAGTACTCGAAACTCGAAACTGAGCATTGCTCAGCTTCAGTTTCGTAACTATGGTACCATATAAGTTTCATAACATCATTTTTAGATGTTTATTTTCAGAAATTGGCATTGACATTAATTACCTAGAGCACTTCACTGGATTGCACTTTAGCTTCAGACATGCACAAACATATTGTGTTACCATTTATAATTGCTTTACTATCGAGACTGAGCAATGCCACTGGAAACTGAAACTGAAACTGTTCAGTTTCAGTTTCGAGAACTGAAACTGAAACTGTTCAGTTTCAGTTTCGAGAACTGAAACTGAAACTGTTCAGTTTTAGTTTTGAGCTCGAAACTGAAACTGTTCAGGTTCAGTTTCGAGCTCGAAACTGAAACTGAGCATTGCCCAGTTTCGAGTACTCGGAACTCGAAACTGAGCATTGCTCAGCTTCAGTTTCGTAACTATGGCACCATATAAGTTTCGTAACATCATTTTTAGATGTTTATTTTCAGAAATTGGCATTGTCATTTTCAGAAACTTGACTTGCAATTTGTTATTTCTTTAAAACTGAGTGCGTTTATATTTTGTAGGCACTTGTGGAGGAGGAGGAAAAAAAACAGTAGTTGGAATGTAATAGCAACGAGCAAGCAAACATGTTTGATTTTGAAAATGATCCTATCGCCAAAGTTTTTGGTTCTGATAAAAGGAAAAATTATTGTCGTGCAATTAGCTCCTCTTCTTCCGTAAAGCACGTAAAGATAATGCAAGCATCAAAAGCAATTGCCGACAAGAATAAAAAGGATGATTTTCGTCAATGGTCTATGGAATTACAAAATCAAGTTGCAAGTCAAGTGGTGAGTCAAGTGTCAATCCAAATCCACGATGCTCTTAAATCATTTGCTTCATCCTTTCTTACTATGGTACCGGGATTGCAACATAACGTTAATGGCGGTGTTATGACGCCTATGACAGAAACCGCTTCTAATTTGGATAAATCTACACCGAACGTTGGAATTGCTAATTCGGTTATTCCGACAAATGATGTTGGATCATCAACAAAAGGAAAACAATTTGTAATGCTATTATCACAAGATATGAAGAATGTAGCAAAAGCTTATATTGGTACGCAAACCATGTGTCATTTTAGAGAGATAGTGCCAGATGTTGAGAAAGTTGTTTGGATAACAGAAGTTTTAGATCCGGAAGCACCAATTTACGATGGTCCTCAAAACGGACACTACAAGCTTTCTGAATTTTCAGATGGAGGCTTTGTGATATGGTCCCTGTTTCGCCTTCATAATATCTAAAATTCTATGTATCTTTAGTAAAACTTTGTATTGTTTTTTGTAATTTGAACTTGGTATTATGGTATTTTGAAATTGAAAGCATTATGCAAAAGTGACATTATTGGAATTTGGAATATGGAAGTGTACTAAATACTTTTATTTGAATTGGTATGTTGAGTTATACATGTGATTGAAAATCATAAAAACATGTTATATAAGTGTTAGCAATTTATGTATGCCAACATTTATAAGAGTTAGTAGGATTATGATACTGACATTTATTAGTGATACCATATCTTATGGTTCCAACATTTATAAGTGTTAGCAATGCATATGTTTGTAACTCTTATAAGTGTTACCATCTCTTATAGTTCCAACATTTATAAGTGTTAGCAATGAATATGTCTGTAACTCTTATAAGTGTTACCATATATTATAGTTCCAACATTTATAAGTGTTAGCAATAAATATGTTTGTAACACTGATAAGTGTTAGCAGTTACTCTGTTTGTAACACTTATAAGTGTTAGCAGTTGGTCTTCTTGTAACACTTATAAGTGTTAGCAGTTTCTCTGCTTGTAACACTTATAAGTGTTAGCAGTTACTCTGCTTGTAACACTTATAAGTGTTACAGGAAATTCCTCACAGGCTGTTAGTGACACATAAAAGTGTTACATAAATTATTTGTAACACCTATACTTGTTGGGAATCCACTGTTTTGGTGTAGTGTTAGCGTTGGATCTTTGGTTTTTATTTTGAAGTCTGTTTGCTAGTGGTTATAGTGTACCCTGTTAATGATGCATGTTGGGCTTATTTGTGTCGTTATTTCGCGATGTTGTTGTGTATTTAGGATTGAGTTGGTAACATATTCTTTTTAGACTAATTCTAAATGAATAATATGAAATGGATATCAACAGCCGTAAGTTTACTTTTTTTTGTAACCTTGACATATTTTAATGTACAACTCTTATTTGTAAATGTAGGAAGCAAGCACTGAAACAATTATATGGCTATATGACTGGGGATGAAGAGTTGATGTAGGAAACTGCAATGAGCTAACGATGAACACAAAAGAGTTTGTGTTCTACTTTAAAATATTTTGGATTATACTGATAACTGTGAGTTGGAAGAGTTGATAGGGAAGATAATATCAGAAGCTTTTTGCCTCTCTGTTAACTAGCCAAAAGCTCGTTTGGGCATTCTGTCAAACAACATAATTGTACTACACCAACCATGGTCAAATACCAATCTGGAGTAAACAGCAGCCTCCTCCTGGTCGAGCTTCCCCTTGGTCGGTCTAGAGCTTCAGCCTTGGTCGGTCAAACAAAGCATGCTGGCGAGGACGAGCAACTATCACATGGATCAAGCCTTCTCCAAGCTGGTCGTATAGACTTCGGGCGCTGGTTGGTCTCCCCTCTCCAAGTGCTGATCGCTCGAGCATCAGCTAGCTGGTCATCCACTCTCCCCTGATCGAGCAACATCACTGGACGAGCATTAACTAGTCGGACATCAGCCTTGGGGTCGAGCGGATAGCCTTCATTACTGTGGTCGAGCAGAACGAGCCCTCAGGTCAAACACCATCAGCCCTGGATCAAGCAGCTCATCACCATCTGGTCGGTCCGCAGTTCATAAGGTGATCGGCCTCAAGTATAAAAGGCAGTATCAGCATGCAAGCGGATAGCAAACGTTGGTGGAATGACAGTTGGCATGAGCTGTAAAGTTTCTAGTCTGTGCATTTATATATTATACTGATCGGTCTTGGAGGACAAAACCTAGTCGGTCCAAAGCATGAAAATACTGGTCGCTCAACATTAGAGAACCTGGTCGGCATCGTTTCGTTTGCTGGCTGGTCGTTCTATTTAAATAAGACTGGGTCGGTTCCAGAACATATGACGTAGCATAAGCATGCAAACGGATGGAAAACATCAGTGGGATTACAGCTGGCATGAGCTGTAAGGTTCCTGGTCGGTACTGTTCAGAAGATTTTGGGTCGGTCATATAAGTCAAAGGCTGATCGGCCATGTTGCACCATCCTGGTCGGTCATATTGCATACCCAATGGCATTTTCGTAAATAAGTTTATAACCGACCCAAGATCTACACTCTATAATTACAAGACTGCCACTACCCCTCAACTACAACTATAAATAGCTCCTTTCTCCACACTTTTGAAAAAGGATTGGAACACCCCGAAGGGCTGCTAAAATGACTTCTCCAAGCCATTCTCAAACTCTATCCATGGCTTCCAAAGCTCCACTCATCTCCATCTATTAATCAATCACTTCCATAGGATATTCACCATTAAGATCCATTCAAACTCCATTCAAGCAATATAAATCTCCATTTATTCTCTCTAAAAACTTAGATCTACCATTGGAATGCTATGGAATCGAAGAGATCTACCTTTAAAGTGAAGTGTTGAAGACTTTTCTTCCATTTCAATCAATATTTGAGGGGATACAACCGTTCCATTGGCGAATTTAAGTGCGATTCAAATCAAAGAGGGAAAAAATGAGAGATGCATTGTAAATTGGGAGAGATTTGTATGGCATTGTACTCGGCATCATGAAAGTGATAATGGAAAGTGTTTACATAGTGGATGTAGGTCACATTTGACCGAACCACTCTAAAAATTGTGTGTTCTCTCTTATCGCTTTGTTTTTACGAATTGCGGTCTCATTTTTCTTCATACACGCTTTCATAGTGCCTTGCCCTTAATTTGGTGACGTGCTTTCTTAGCACCTTACCTCTAATTGGGTGACGCGCTCTTTAAAGCATTGAATTGGGTGTTTGATCATTTTCCGATTAAAACAGAACTTAAGTAATAGTGGATATAAATCTTTTTCAGCACAATTTAGAGATTGCATATACAATCCGGAAACACTTGATGTTACAACTGTTTTTGCCAGTTGTGAAAGGGTATTTTTGTTCTAGTGGTATCTGTGGCAACACTTGATGTTACCATAGGGTCACAAATGTGTTGCCTTTGACTTTAAGGCAACGCGGCAAAAGACAACCCCTAAAAAGTGTTGCCGTAGATCATTTTTTTTGCCTATAGCAACACTTTTTGGCACCTACTGCATCACTTTTCTGGGGTTGCCGTAGGCCATCTATGGTGTAGTGCAACGTGCATTATAACTTGAAAAAACTAAGAACAAAACTGAAGTTCAAAAGCATGAGAAAGCACGTGAGGATGACACATGTTGTAATGAAGAGGAAGTAAGCGGTAGTAGTTCCTACGACCGTAGTTTCCAGAAGGATAGATCAGATGATGGTGTAGGCGGAAAAATAAGGTCAGATGATGGTGTAGGAGAGAAAAATGGATCAATCGAAAACAACAACGGGAAAAGCAATTGAACTATTGAAAGAAAGCTTATCTGCTCACTCTAAACAAGTTGCTTGTTTGCTGGATGCACAACATCGAGCCGTGGATGTTTTGAAAGACGCTTTAAATTAATGAGTCGGAAAAACGGGAGAAACGTAAGAAAGGGATGCATGATCCAAGAGTATGACCATTATATAACGTGTCATTGGAATGTATTTTGTGAACCTATGATGTTTTATGGTATGTATTTTGTATTTTCTGGTGGTGACAATATAATTTGTGAACCTATTATGATGTTGTTTGTGTTTGACGTCGGAATGAATTTGGTACGGCGTCTTGTTATGTGTTTGGTGGCAATGTATCTTGTGAACCTATGATATTAAAGTTATTGATTTTTGTACGATCTCTTGTATGTATTTTGTATTTTGGGCTTTTTATCTGTGTTTGTGGTATTCAAGCAGAATTTGGTGTTGAATATGAGGTGATTTGTGGTTCAAGTGTGATTTAAGTTGTGCTATGGTATCCTCTTCTTCTCGGTGCATGAATTTTTCAACTGTATTAAGAAAGCTTTTGATTTTCTTTGATGGGATTCAGTTGTACCTATAATGGGTTACATGAATTTGTCGAAGCATTTTATTTCACGGATACATGATTAGTAGAGTGTTGATTTCGTACATTGTACTGTACTTTAAGGCATGGCAAGTTTGTGACTTGAAGTTTTAGTTTAATTCACTGTCCTTTTGTTTTCTTTTTTCTTTTTGTATTTTTGTTGTTTGATTGATGCATCTTGTTTTTTTGTATCTTCCTTTTGCATGCTCGTATTGGGCTACTTCCATATCCTTGATTCATGATTTGCATTCATCGAAAGCATATGCTAATATTTCTGTAAGGGTTGTTCACCATTGAACTTGTAAATATACATCCATAGTATCAACATTGTTAATGCTGCAGGTTACATGTCATAACTTCAAACAGCATTAACGAAACTACATGATGCTCACCGCATGAACCACATGAACCATTCTTTCACCATTTTTAATCTAGAGACAGTGGATTTGTAATGCTAGAGGCAGTGGATTTGTTATACGTTGTAACTGCATGATGCTCACCGCATGAACCATTCTTTCACCATTTGCAAAACCAAATTAGATCCCTTATACTTAAATCTCCTGTCCCTCTATATCCAACTAATGAGAACTCTCTGATTTTCATTTTTTTGCAATCAAATCCGATGATTTAATTGCAAAATGTAAAAATCAAAAATTCATTTAGGGTTCTTGTTTTTGGAATTTGAAAAGGACACGATGGAGAGAAACAAAACGTTTTTTGTTTAATGATTACGCACTGAATGAAGAATTATTGTGGTATTTAGAAGCATATATAGATTAACTAGTGCTAATTAATTTTGTAATGGTATTAGACAGCATATTTCTGAGTGTTTTTAACACTACGCTATATTTATTTATTTGGTTGGAAAAAAATTGCATGCACGTCCTTTAGTGTTCTTTAGGACATATTGAGTGGTTTCAGTGCTCAATATTTAAACTAGAGGAATGCTAATCACAGTCGTCTATGAGCATGTTAATTCCAAGTTTACGGGGTCTCTTTCCATATTGATCCCAATTACCTTATAATTTGTTATAACAGGTTTCAACTTTTTTCTTTTCCAAATCAACTGTGAGTTCATTCCGGACATACCACTAACGGCGGCAGAGCATCCTCAAGCTGCAAATCAAGAGCAATTGATGGACGCTCCAAAAAATTCCTCCATCCAATTGCTGCAGTTGCCTAACCCACCTCCGCCTAAGCCTCCATATGACTGCCTGGGGATTGTATCATTGTTTCACTGATTCAATTTAAGGAATTTGAACTTTTGGTTGCTGTAAGATAATGAAAACACCAAAACTGTAGCACCAACGTCTCACCATAACACCATAATCCATTGCAAACACATTCATACTCTTTCCTGGTTACATTCAACTACTCATCCTAAGAAACTGCCACAACACATTAGCAACAACCATCAAAGACCTGCTAATAAACAGCCCACCTCTGACATTGAGAACCCACCTGAGTCAACATCATCGGCTACTAAACATACAAACACATGCGTCTCCCACCACTTTACAAATTATCAGGACAATTAAAACAAAGATATATGAAGTTGCGACTCCAATGAACAAACCCAATTCTATGACTTCAATCCATGCCTAAAATACTCAGGGTATTAAATAATATTTTCAAATTTTCTTCCCATTGTTTCAACCAAAGTTACGCCTCAAAGTTTTATCAGCGTTTCTATATAAAGCAGCCCATAATGAACGGATTTTTCACAAGAATTTTTCCAATCATTCCTTCTGCAGTGATCCCTATACTTCCAAATAATTCTACAATCTATGAAAATTTGCTACCAATGCCATTATTGATAAGCCTTGGATGGAACAACAATAATTTGCCTGCTCGTTGTTATGAAAGTTGCTCCGATCCAAAAAAAATAAAAAATAAAAAAATAAAAAATAATAATGATAATAATAATAACAATAATAATAATTGTTGCATGTTAGCCTGCTTTGTGATCAGGCTACTCAAAGCAAAGATCATGCTGACATACCTCTGGGTAAATGTTGTCTCATATGAAATCTCTGGATAACATCGCTCTCTGGCATTGAAAGCATCGTCAGAAGACACAAGGCAGTTTGGTCAAAATCACAACATCAGTATAAACTGGCCCGAAACCCCTATCAAATGACCTCATTTGGATCTATTCACCTCATATACTCGTAGCCCTTTGAATTAGCTTCAGTTTGATCTTTGGTTTGGCTTAATCGGACTTACGGTTTGAAAGTTACGCCCATTTCCGTGAACTGGTGTAAGCTGGCATATGACCGCGATCTGATCCGCCCTTGCCTACGCGATCCGATCCGACCTTGCCTACGCGATCCGACCTATGACCGCGATTCGACCCATGACCGCGATCCGACCTATGACCGTGATCTGACCCATGATCGCGATCCGACCCATGACCGCGATCCAACCTATGACCGCGATCCGACCATCGGACCTGTTCGCACGCAGCTTGTTTTGACCTATTCTCAATGCTACTGGCTCTCCTATTTTTCTGGATCGCCTGCCACGTACCCCATCACGAACCAGTCCTCCCAGGAGCTTTCCAACAGCTATAAATACACCTTCAGAGGGCATTTTCAGAGGACTTTTGACATCTCAACATCCATGGCTGCCATAGCCAACACTTCACCATGAATAAGCACCATCTTCCTCAATAAATTCAATGGATTCGGAGAGAATTATTCATTGAATTCAAGTGATTGAAAGACAATATTCATTGTAATTGTAATCCATGAGTGAAATGAGAAAATATGAAGTGGACGTTGGCTCATTAACGCTGAACTACTATAAAAATCCTGTTGTCTTGCTTTTCTCTTATTTTTTCAGTTATTTCTTCATATCTTATGCTCTAAATACGATAATTTGGGTGTTAGGACAATTTTTTGGTCTAACACTGCAATTTCCCAAATGGGCGAAAAACAACGACAGAAGATTACTTCAAATGCCGGGAACGGTTGATTTCATATTTGGAAACGGTTGAAAGTGTGAAATTTGGAAAGAAGGGATGCGGTAAAACCAGCGAACGTAATCGGGATCCAACGACAGTTTCTTGATATGAAATTCAATATTTCCCATGGTAAGCTATCCATTGTCGTCTTGTTTTTCGCTGGAACTAATCACGATTAGAGCATCTCCAACCCATCACAATGTTATTCCTATGTGGCATGAAAGGTTACATAATGTAGAATACATTTATTAAAAGATATATTGCATACTACAACAAAATTGTTTTAGTTGCTCCAATGCAAACATGTTTACATGTTAAAAATTGTTTATGTGTCAATAAACAAGTGGTGGTAAACCTTTAACATTGTGAAATACAATGTCTAGAACTAGACATTTCATTTCACAATGTCTAACAAAAAATTGCCACATCATATTGCACATTTTGTTTAACATCAGCATTGGAGACTAAAAACTAAAAAAAAATTGTTAATTACCTATGTGTCATTTAGTTCACATCAAAAAGATGTTTGCATTGGAGATGCCCTTAGCGTTCTAGGGTTCAAGGAAGGAGGAAGTTTAAGATAAATCGCAATATTATAGATTTCGTGGCCATGACCTCGTGGAGCTAGACGATTTTCGGGTGGCAGGCGAATCGAAGAAAGAATATCACAGGCGAAAAAGGAAAACAGAATTGAAGAAAGGAAATGAAAGTCAGGAAGAATTGAAGTAATCGGTTAAACATGTTAACGGGATCAACATGGGAAGACACCCCCATATTTAAGATTAATTAAAAATACTCCAAATTCTAGATTAATATGGGAAGATACGTGAAACGTGAGATTATTTGTGTCAATTAATCCTAATTTTAAATTATTTTTATAAGTGAATGTGGATCCTGCAACTATTAAAATAGCCAATCAGACAACGAATGTTTTGCATAGGGCTGGCAATTAGAACCGGAAACCGAAAACTTGAACCGAACCGAACCGAAAAGACTCGCACCCGAAGGGTCTCGATTCGGGTTTAAGTGATGAAAAATAAAACTAAGACCCGATCGTATCCGATCCGAATTGTCCTGCCCCGAAAGACCCGACCCGAAAGACTCGACCAAAAAACATTGAAATTTGTGTATTTTTAGTGTTATTTTTCAAACGAGCCCAAACTGAAGCTCGAGCCGGGTTGGGTCCAGATTTTCTAAATTTATGATTCAGGCCCGACAAAACTCCACCCACTTAGAATCGAAAGTCGTCGGGTCGAGTTCGGATCCATCAGATCGGGTCTTTTTGCCACCCATAGTTTTGTACAGTTGCTCATAAATGACTGTGCTTAGCATTCCTCTTCAAAGTATTGGATATTCAGTCCTGAATAGAAAAATAACTCCAATCGACACACTTCCATTAAATTAGCGTCTGATAGTTCATTAAGTGGGCTTGTGATACCAAATGCCCAAGTAATGAGCTTATGTGGTAGTCAGACATCCATTTAATTAAAACCTGAATTTTTCTTTGTTCAACCTATGTACTTTGTTAAATCATTACTAATAATTTGTTTGAAAGCGCAAACTCTTGGTCCAATTGCAAACTTCCAAAAATACACTTACAAGCCTTTATTTTGTACAACACTTAAAAATTGTATCTATCGATTAAACATTTTTCCAAATTCCAACTGTATTTTCTATACTTAAATATAAGTTTGAACAAATAAATATTATTTGCAACATTGTTCTTTAATTAAACATTTTTACAATTTCAATTTACATATCCACGATATAAACGAGCCTTAATATCACTTAAAAATAGAATCAACCAAATAAACATCTTTATTAATGATTGTGTTGCAAACACATATTTTTGGTCCAACCATAAAGTGCCAAAATTGCTCTTTATTTAAATTAAAAAACTATCCCATAAAAATATTGTAACAACCCGTATTTTCAATAACCTGTTATAACATAAATGGAGGCAGAATTAAACTGTAAAATCTGAATCAAGGGAAACGGGCAATGACATTGCGTTCGTCTCGGAAAAATACGCGAAATAGAGTCCGAGTTTTCGTAAATCGGAGTCCGTATGACCAAGATATGGCCTCGCGAAGTTTCACGAAAAATTCCCAAATTAAAGTATACTTAATTAAGTGAAATGGGTTGCGCAGAGAAATATATATATATTGATATATATATATAATTGAAAATTAAATAAATAAATATGCAAAAATGTTCAAAACAGCGAATTGGGAGAGGGGAATAACCGAACCGGCCGATTTTTGAGGTCGACCTGAGCCCGCTGGGTCGACTAGGGGTTAATCCAGGGTGTTTGGCTGTCAACCCGTGGGCTGATTCGCTCAAATGCAGATTTTGCATTTGGATGGTTCTCATGGTTCATCTTTAATCTAAAGGCCCTAGATGGTTCCTACACTTGACTTCTTCCCCAAGACATGCTTTGATGGCTTGGATTGAATCTAGGTTTAATCCTATGGCCTAAAACACTTGCCTAATCTATAAATAAGACCCTAACCTATCCTAAATCCTCATTATTCATTCATGCAACTAAAGTATGGCAAAATTTTACCTCTCATGGCCTCCACTCTCTTCATAAAATTTCTAAATGGTTTCTATGAGAGATTTTCCATGCATACAAGTGTTTTCAAGCTTGTATGAATGTCATTAGCTTGCATTCAAGTCAAGTTTCTATCTTTGCATCATAAAGCAAGGGTTTTGATCATTTTGGCTCAAGGGTTTTTATGTTAGAGCTTGCATTTTGGGTCTATTTGATTGCATAAGGGCTTTGTCATATCTTTTGTGCCTTCATAGCAATGTAAGCCCTTTCCCTACTCTTAGATATTAACTATGAAGTTAAATGTTCATGTTGCAAGTTTGGGTTTGATCATTGAGTACGATACATGCTATCATGTCATGCAAGTTTATGAAGTCATTATCTTGATCTTGTGAGCTAAAAGCTACAACCTTTATGTTGAAATGTTGCATTAGGCAACATGATAACCCTCATAACCTTTATGTCAACTTGCATATGAAGTCATAACCCTTATATGATGATATATGCGAGTTACTAGTCATCATTCCATATCTTTTGTCACCATGATTCGCTTATGTGCCAAGTTTGGGTTTATGCATGTTTTGAGGCTTAAGAATGTAACATGCAAGTTAATGAACACATTTGTGCCTCATTTGCCACAATGATTAACTTGTGGCTTAATATCCATTTTTGTCATGCCTTTGCCAAGTCTCTTCTTTTAATCCATTACGTTATCGCGAACGTATATGCGAGTTTAAAAGTGTTGGGTTATGTTATGGGTAATTTCTAATGACATGAAAATACAACTTGAAAACATGACTTGAAATATAACGTGGAAGTTGACATGTAAGTATGCATAAAAACATAAGCTTGGGAATTTACCTATTAAGTTAGGTCTACCCTTTGGGAATTTACCTATTAAGTTAGGTCTACCCAAATGCTTGAAAACTTGTAACATGTTTTGGGAAACATGATGGACATGACACTTAGATAATATAAGTGTGGCCAACTCGAGGTTGGGTTGAGTTTGCAACGTAAAACTACCCGGAACCGACCGACCTAACTAGTAGTTGCAAACAATAGGACCCAATGTGAGAAGTTGGTCATGTTGTGCTTGAACCCGAGGTTAGACCAAGTTGTGGTGTAAAGCTACCCGGAACCGACCGGCTTAACTAGTAACCACAACAAAGTCTAATGTGAGAGGTGAAGGTGCATTAAGTAATTAATGCCACATGATAGGGTTAAGTTAATTTGATTAATGACTCTTCACCAAATATGACATGGACAAATGGGTTAAGTAATTTGATTAGGCTAATGACACTTAACAAAACATGACAAGGTTGGGTAGGTTAAGTAACTTGATTTGCCTAATGACACTTAACCATTTTTATATGACTAGTGGATGGGGTTAAGTTAACCAACACTTAATCAATCCAACGCGATAACTTGGTAAGGTTAAGTGAGTTTTCTTAATGACGCTTAACCGAAAAATACGGTTAACGAATGGGGTTAAGATTAGACTCAACTAGTCTAAACATGGAAATCGTATGGGGTTAAGTTAGCCTAGACTTAATTAATCCCACTTGGTAGTTTAATGGGGTTAAGTTAAACACTTAACTAATCTAAACATGATGAATTGATTTGGTTAAGTGACCTATACTTATCCAATCTAACTCGTTAATTTATTGTGGTTAAGTTAACCAATACTTAACCAATATAATGTGAAAACATGATAAGGCTAAGTCACGAATCGCTTGAATACACTTGACCGATTTGACTAAGTAAATTGATAGGGTCAAGTTAATATGTACTTAACCAATCT
The DNA here is from genome assembly GCA_030737875.1 of Allium sativum. Lineage (NCBI taxonomy): Eukaryota > Viridiplantae > Streptophyta > Magnoliopsida > Asparagales > Amaryllidaceae > Allium > Allium sativum. The sequence continues at coordinate 352,720,525 of CM060916.1, read as the reverse complement.
AGAATGATAATTGGACGAGGTTAAGTCGTGAATTGCTTAATATACTTAACCAACTTGAGCATGGTTTGTAGGGTTAAGCCTTGAACTTGGATACTTAGCCAATTTTGACAGGATTTGTAGACGGGTTAAGTCATGAACTTAAGTGACACTTAATCCATTATGTAAAACCTAGTTCTGAGGATTAGGTGGATAACCGTAGTTAACAAGGATAACGGGAACAATGCTAAGTAGTAAACCTTAGTTGAAGAATAACTAAGTAATGATTCTTAGTCAAGGAAATTTAGACCAGTTCATAGATAGATGAGTAACCTGATACGGTAGGTCATCGTTTAAGTATACGAGTAGGAGCAAGTACCTGATTTAGATAAAGGCTCCAGCGAACTGGGTAACGAAGCAGCGGCTTCGGGGAACGTGAGGATATTCTTGGTATCCCTCTATGAGCTGCCAGGTGATTATACTAGGCTCATGAGAGGTTAAGGTCTGCGTTAGAAGAACCAAGAGTATGCCTTGGTTGCTATACGAGCGACCTAAAGACGGGGATGGATAGGGGATAGTCGACGATACACGGTCGTACCCTAGATAGCATTTCGTCAGGCTACCTACCATCTTTGGTCAAACGTGTACGTACGGAAAGGCAGAGAACACCCAAAAGACCATAATTGCTATCTAATTATGGTTGCGGTAAAGCTTGGATGTGGGTTGGCCAGTGTTGTGTTCTCATACAGGATTTATCCTGTCTTGTCTTTCACTAGTTGAGGGAGTGGTCTCGTGGGACCATAGCCACGTATAAGAAAAACAGACCTTAGCATCTGCATCGGCAGATAAATCGAAAGCTCCCGACCGAGTCCTGTATTTCTTGATTTGCCCTGTGACAGGACTCGGATGGCACGATGTGATACATGTGCATACAGTCATGGAAAAGCGATTCACGATGAATGCGTAGGAAAAAGGGCGCGGTTGGCGGTTAGCGTAATCCCTAGTGGCCCTAGGTGGTTGAACCCAAACCGAGATACGAAAACGTGCAATAGGTAAGCATAATCCCTAGCAGCCCTTGGTAGCATAAGTCCTAGTTGTACAAACAATAATTCATGTTGGAAGACCCTAGCTAGGTTTAGGGTAACAGTCCAAACCGATCTTAAGGATCATGGAACTATGTTAAAGTAATATAGAATCTCATGGGAAAGCCCGTATGGTCTACGGCAAGGGACTGAACATTTACATGGAATAAAACATACAAGTTAAGTAACCTATATATGCGATATATTAGGTTGACATGGACCATTACACGACTTTTGAGTGAGGGTCATTCTTGGTTAACACATGACACGGTGGGGATACTAGTACGGTAGGTGCAGAGCTAAAATACAGGATAGATATCACGGGGTGTTATACGTGACAGATATCTTGGGGATATTATACTTGATAGAAACCTGACGATGTGATACCATGTTTTATCTTGACATCGTAATTTATCATGACACCTTAGTTTATCTGAGTTCAGTAGTTCATCCTGTTATTTTGATTTAGCTTATCTATCTTGTTATCATGCTTATGTTCATCTCAGTTTCTCATGTCAGTTAACTTTACTAGTTTTTATGCTAATAGTAGATAGGGCTTACTCAGTCTTTTTGACTGACCCGTTTTGTTTCGCCTCTTTTCTTCCGCTTCCCCCCCAGGTAACAGGGAGGAAATATTGTTGTTTAGTTCGGACTTCTTCTGCTTGAAGGTCATCATGGATGGCTTGGACTTTTCTTGGCTAATGGCTACTTTACTGTTTTTACTTGGGGAATAATTTATGAAAATGTCTTTATGCTTCTTTACTATTGCAAGACAGGTTTTGATGTACTCTTATGTAAAAGGCTTTAGACCTTATTTATTCATGTTATGAAAGTTTGATTTTACTTCCGCTATTTTATATGTTCTGTCTTGTGATATTTCCGTGCATGTTTACCAATAATGCCCCTCTAAAGCTAGTGCATTCCTTTGCGAGTGACCCTAGCGGAGGCGGGGTGTTACACGTGGTATCAGAGCAGAAGGTTACCAGACTGGGCAAAAGTTTTTAAAGACCTTCTGAAAACTATTTGAAAAAAAAAAAAACCATTTACAAAGAAGCATTTTTCAAGAAAATTTTCTTTTAAAAGAAAAAGGCTATTCCCCAAAGGCCATTAGCACTATCCTTGTTTCCTTAATTGAGTCTCTTTTCCTTTCTTTCCTCCATCTGTAGTCACAGTAGTTTTAACTGCGACTAGTCTTTTCTACCTACGAAAGTTCTTTCCATATGATGGAGGTGGTTCTCGAGAGACCAGTGGCCGCGTTATAAGAAAGGATCGTGAGAAAGAAGGATAAAGGATACGAGCTTAAGGATGAGCAACTTGTTGGTATGGCTTAGTCCTCAAAGGAGGGAGAAAGATGAACAATGAGACCCATGACGAGAGAGTACCTTTGGCATGGTAAAACGGGGCGGATAGTTAAGTATTATGGGACAAGGACAAGATCATCGGGAGGGCAGTAGTATGCTCTCATTTCTAGAGTACCTCGGAAGGAGGGTAACGATCTTGTTAAAGGTTTAGCTTTTCTTCTCTATCATCCCGTTAGGACTTCGTTGTTCGTATCATTTAAGTCTGCTTCGATAGTTGAGTCTCTGCACCTTAAGTACTAGCGTAATAGAGAATCCCATTTTTGTCTCAAAGTCCTATTGGAGAATCAGTCCATTTATACATGACTTGTTTGGATTTGGGAATGTCTATGCCAAGTGTTGAGTTTGGAAATAATGCTTATGTTTATAAGCTATGGATGGATTCTAGGGATGAAGTGGTTATCCAGTAGGGGGTGCCACTCTCGGTTTTGATAGGAGGGTAGTTAGACCTTTTGACTAGACTTGGTAATGCCCTCGAATTATCGGGTAACCTTTTTGAGGTTCTGTCATGACTAGTTACTTAGAATCCCTTGATGCCTTTATTGGAAATTTGAAGCCCGATCGAGTGGTGTTCGCCAATAAGACGGATGGTTTACTTCATTTATGCATGGGTTATAGAGATCACCCTAGTAAGTGCGCATGATAACCTGATTGACATCTGTTTACTTTCAAGAGAAAGTTCTTCTACATGGAATGCCTTATAGTATATAAACGAGATCCAAGATTCACTAGTGAATTTTGGAAAGCTTGCATGAGATCATGAGTACGCACTCATGTTTGCGTCAAGTATTCTAGGAAAAGGATAAGTGCAAGTGGAACGAGAGGCTACGAAGAAATGAGTTCCAGCTCATGTTATGGAAACAGGAATAAGAAGCTACAAAATCGCGAAGTTAAAAGATGACTTTGATGGTCAAAGACTAGATACGCGCATGATATCTCTTTTTGGGAGTATATCCTTGATCCCTGTTTTCTGTAGAGCTTACTTGTAGGCTATCTTTTGTGGACATCCTCTCGGTCCTATTCTCCGTTACAAACCCTGTAAGGAGTTTGTCCTGTTTATCTTCTCGACCCTGTTTCAGGGAATTCTAGGTAGAACCCTACGGATGTAAACATGTATTTGAAACATGTTATGATTGATATGGTTGCAAGTGGTTGCAAGTGGTTGCTCGTGGATGCGCGAATACACATTAGATACTAGCTCAACTCGGTCACATTTCATATTGCATATGCACGAGTATTTATACTTGTTTATGGATGAAATCGAATGTATTATCATGCGGTTGTTGCATATGAATGAATGATTGTGCACGCATATAGTATCTATATGACTAGGACTATTTGCATACATGTTGGATTCATGGCACTATACATATTTTGCATTAGAAAGATTATTCAGGACTGATCATTAGCATTAGCTAAGGAACATGTACACACACGTTTTGCATATATTCATACAGCATTTGAAATCATCTAAGGACAATGGTTGCTTGTGGATGATGTTTTGAGTAGATGGATGATGGATGGTAGGATATGTTCTTCCTAACTTGGAGATTTCGGGGACGAAATCCTAGAATGTGGGGAGAATGTAACAACCCGTATTTTCAATAACCTGTTATAACATAAATGGAGGCAGAATTAAACTGTGAAATCTTAATCAAGGGAAACGGGCTATGCCATTGCGTTCGTCTCGGAAAAATACGCGAAATAGAGTCCGAGTTTTCGAAAATCGGAGTCCGTATGACCAAGATATGGCCTCGCGAAGTTTCACGAAAAATTCCCAAATTAAAGTATACTTAATTAAGTGAAATGGGTTGCGCAGAGAAATATATATATTGATATATATATATATATAATTGAAAATTAAATAAATAAATATGCAAAAATGTTCAAAACAGCGAATTGGGAGAGGGGAATAGCCGAACCGGCCGATTTTTGAGGTCGACCCGAGCCTGCTGGGTCGACTAGGGGTTAATCCAGGGTGTTTGGCTGTCAACCCGTGGGCCGATTCGCTCAAATGCAGATTTTGCATTTGGATGGTTCTCATGGTTCATCTTTAATCTAAAGGCCCTAGATGGTTCCTACACTTGACTTCTTCCCCAAGACATGCTTTGATGGCTTGGATTGAATCTAGGTTTAATCCTATGGCCTAAAACACTTTCCTAATCTATAAATAAGACCCTAACCTATCCTAAATCCTCATTATTCACTCATGCAACTAAACTATGGCAAAATTTTACCTCTCATGGCATCCACTCTCTTCATAAAATTTCTAAATGGTTTCTATGAGAGATTTTCCATGCATACAAGTGTTTTCAAGCTTGTATGAGTGTCATTAGCTTGCATTCAAGTCAAGTTTCTATCTTTGCATCATAAAGCAAGGGTTTTGATCATTTTGGCTCAAGGGTTTTTATGTTAGAGCTTGCATTTTGGGTCTATTTGATTGCAAAAGGGCTTTGTCATATCTTTTGTGCCTTCGTAGCAATGTAAGCCCTTTCCCTACTCTTAGATATTAACTATGAAGTTAAATGTTCATGTTGCAAGTTTTGGTTTGATCATTGAGTATGATACATGCTATCATGTCATGCAAGTTTATGAAGTCATTATCTTGATCTTGTGAGCTAAAAGCTACAACCTTTATGTTGAAATGTTGCATTAGGCAACATGAGACCCTCATAACCTTTATATCAACTTGCATATGAAGTCATAACCCTTATATGATGATATATGCGAGTTACTAGTCATCATTCCATATCTTTTGTCACCATGATTCGCTTATGTGCCAAGTTTGGGTTTATGCATGTTTTGAGGCTTAAGAATGTAACATGCAAGTTAATGAACACATTTGTGCCTCATTTGCCACCATGATTAACTTGTGGCTTAATATCCATTTTTGTCATGCCTTTGCCAAGTCTCTTCTTTTAATCCATTACGTTGTCGCGAACGTATATGCGAGTTTAAAAGCGTTGGGTTATGTTATGGGTAATTTCTAATGACATGAAAATGCAACTTGAAAACATGACTTGAAATATAACATGGAAGTTGACATGTAAGTATGCATAAAAACATAATCTTGGGAATTTACCTATTAAGTTAGGTCTACCCTTTGGGAATTTACCTATTAAGTTAGGTCTACCCAAATGCTTGAAAACTTGTAACATGTTTTGGGAAACATGATGGACATGACACTTAGATAATATAAGTGTGGCCAACTCGAGGTTGGGTTGAGTTTGCAACGTAAAACTACCCGGAACCGACCGGCCTAACTAGTAGTTGCAAACAATAGGACCCAATGTGAGAAGTTGGTCATGTTGTGCTTGAACCCGAGGTTAGACCAAGTTGTGGTGTAAAGCTACCCGGAATCGACCAGCTTAACTAGTAACCACAACAAAGTCTAATGTGAGAGGTGAAGGTGCATTAAGTAATTAATGCCACATGATAGGGTTAAGTTAATTTGATTAATGACTCTTCACCAAATATGACATGGACAAATGGGTTAAGTAATTTGATTAGGCTAATGATACTTAACAAAACATGACAAGGTTGGGTAGGTTAAGTAACTTGATTTGCCTAATGACACTTAACCATTTTTATATGACTAGTGGATGGGGTTAAGTTAACCAACACTTAATCAATCCAACGCGATAACTTGGTAAGGTTAAGTAAGTTTTCTTAATGACGCTTAACCGAAAAATACGGTTAACGAATGGGGTTAAGATTAGACTCAACTAGTCTAAACATGGAAATCGGATGGGGTTAAGTTAGCCTAGACTTAATTAATCCCACTTGGTAGTTTAATGGGGTTAAGTTAAACACTTAACTAATCTAAACATCATGAATTGATGTGGTTAAGTGACCTATACTTATCCAATCTAACTCGTTAATTTATTGTAGTTAAGTTAACCAATACTTAACCAATATAACGTGAAAACATGATAAGGCTAAGTCATGAATCGCTTGAATACACTTGACCGATTTGACTAAGTAAATTGATAGGGTCAAGTTAATATATACTTAACCAATCTAGAATGATAATTGGACGAGGTTAAGTCGTGAATTGCTTAATATACTTAACCAACTTGAGCATGGTTTGTAGGGTTAAGCCTTGAACTTGGATACTTAGCCAATTTTGACAGGATTTGTAGACGGGTTAAGTCATGAACTTAAGTGACACTTAATCCATTATGTATACCCTAGTTCTGAGGATTAGGTGGATAACCGTAGTTAACAAGGATAACGGGAATAATGCTAAGTGGTAAACCTTAGTTGAAGAATAACTAAGTAATGATTCTTAGTCAAGGAAATTTAGACCAGTTCATAGATAGATGAGTAACCTGATACGGTAGGTCATCGTTTAAGTATACGAGTAGGAGCAAGTATCTGATTTAGATAAAGGCTCCAGCGAACTGGGTAACGAAGCAGCGGCTTCGGGGAACGTGAGGATATTCTTGGTATCCCTCTATGAGCTGCCAGGTGATTATACTAGGCTCATAAGAGGTTAAGGTCTGCGTTAGAAGAACCAAGAGTATGCCTTGGTTGCTATACGAGCGACCTAAAGACGGGGATGGATAGGGGACAGTCGACGATACACGGTCGTACCCTAGATAGCATTTCGTCAGGCTACCTACCATCTTTGGTCAAGCGTGTACGTACGGAAAGGCAGAGAACACCCAAAAGACCATAATTGCTATCTAATTATGGTTGCGGTAAGGCTTGGATTTGGGTTGGCCAGTGTTGTGTTCTCATACAGGATTTATCCTGTCTTGTCTTTCACTAGTTGAGGGAGTGGTCTCGTGGGACCATAGCCACGTATAAGAAAAACAGACCTTAGCATCTGCATCGGCAGATAAATCGAAAGCTCCCGACCGAGTCCTGTATTTCTTGATTTGCCCTGTGACAGGACTCGGATGGCACGATGTGATACATGTGCATACAGTCATGGAAAAGCGATTCACGATGAATGCGTGGGAAAAAGGGCGCGGTTGGCGGTTATCGTAATCCCTAGTGTCCCTAGGTGGTTGAACCCAAACCGAGATACGAAAACGTGCAATAGGTAAGCATAATCCCTAGCAGCCCTAGGTAGCATAAGTCCTAGTTGTACAAACAATAATTCATGTTGGAAGACCCTAGCTAGGTTTAGGGTAACAGTCCAAACCGATCTTAAGGATCATGGAACTATGTTAAAGTAATATAGAATCTCATGGGAAAGCCCGTATGGTCTACGGCAAGGGACTGAACATTTACATAGAATAAAACATACAAGTTGAGTAACCTATATATGTGATATATTAGGTTGACATGGACCATTACACGACTTTTGAGTGAGGGTCATTCTTGGTTAACACATGACACGGTGGGGATACTAGTACGGTAGGTGCAGAGCTAAAATACAGGATAGATATCACGGGGCGTTATACGTGACAGATATCTTGGGGATATTATACTTGATAGAAACCTGACGATGTGATACCTTGTTTTATCTTGACATCGTAATTTATCATGACACCTTAGTTTATCTGAGTTCAGTAGTTCATCCTGTTATTTTGATTTAGCTTATCTATCTTGTTATCATGCTTATGTTCATCTCAGTTTCTCATGTCAGTTAACTTTACTAGTTTTTATGCTAATAGTAGATAGGGCTTACTCAGTCTTTTTGACTGACCCGTTTTGTTTCGCCTCTTTTCTTCCGTTTCCCCCCCAGGTTACAGGGAGGAAATACTGTTGTTTAGTTCGGACTTCTTCTGCTTGAAGGTCATCATGGATGGCTTGGACTTTTCTTGGCTAATGGCTACTTTACTGTTTTTACTTGGGGAATAATTTATGAAAATGTCTTTATGCTTCTTTACTATTGCAAGACAGGTTTTGATGTACTCTGATGTAAAAGGCTTTAGACCTTATTTATTCATGTTATGAAAGTTTGATTTTACTTCCGCTATTTTATATGTTCTGTCTTGTGATATTTCCATGCATGTTTACCAATAATGCCCCTCTAAAGCTAGTGCATTCCTTTGCGAGTGACCCTAGAGGAGGCGGGGTGTTACAAATAGGATCTATGCGGTTGTTTTTTCTTTCAAAATTTCATTTATGCTTGCATTAGCCATTGAATAATGGGCCAATAATAATCCACGTGTGAAGCGTGTGCCACGATCATGAGCGGAGCACGTGTCGTCATCATGCACGGAGCGTGTGCCACGATCACGCGCGAAGCGCTTTTCGTCATCACGAGTGTAGCACTACGCTCGTAAAACTAATTTTTTTTGTCTTTGATTTGTGTTCTTCATTATATAAACGCTAGAGCTTGGGCGTTCAAACAATGGGTGTAGGGCTTGGATGTCCATTAGGTAGGTGCTCAAGACCGTTTCAGGATTTTGAATTCAAGATAAAATATTCAACGTGATTTCATGCTATCTACTCTAGGGGTAATTTCCCGGAATATAGAGATAAAAAATTTTCCAATGAAGATGTCCTTACTATGGCCAGTTTAAAGATAGACAAAAGTATCTATCATAGGCATGCATACATATAATGGATGCATGTATACGTATATGCGTGCATGCGAGGCGGACCTAAGGTATAACTTGTGAGGTCCGGTGACCTCCCAGGATATTGAACAAAAAAAAAAAAAAATTTTTAGGTGTTCATTTTTCATATGCAAAGTTGTTTAGCAAAATTTGAAGTAAAACTAAGAAGAAAACGAAACAGATCAGTATTTTTGCATGTCAGACTAAACAACTATAATGTTTTTTGCTTTTTAGCCCTTATTGTTTATAGTATTTCATTTCCTAAAGTAGCTTTTCTTCCCTCCGACATCTACTGCTTGTTCTTCTATTTACACGAAATAAACTGCGTAAATTTATTTTTGAAATTTGGTCAAATCCCGAAGGAAAAATGATAATGCGCATGTTAAGTGACCTCAGTAATGTTTTTGTCCGGCTCCGCGACTATGTGTGTGACTAATTATTATATACGGTTATGCACATCTTTAATAAGTAACAATAAAATTCTAAAGGGACCCATCATGTCACTCATTTACAATATGTATGCATAAAATTATTGGTTCATCAAGAACTAGTAATCTATTTCACAATATATGCAGTGGATGCATGTAAACGTTCCTTTGATGGTGTGACTCCGTGAAATGGAACAATATGGTGGGAGGACCCTCAGACTTAAAAAGGTCACACAAAACAAGGTTAGCTGAAGAACATGCTAGTGCCTTTACTTTGTCAAGCTGTTGATATCAAATTCGGTATCAACACCCCAAAAATAAAATCAACACTTTAAAGTATGAACAATTACAAGATCAAGAGTGAAAAGATAGAGAAAAGTAAAGTGCACACAACTTTTAAAGTGGTTCGGCTCTAAAAGAAGCCTACGTCCACTATGAGGGAAGTTTCCATTATGATTATGGCGATTACAAAGTACATTGATTTCAAATTCATACACATCTTCTCTTTTTACAATAGATTCACTCAAATCGTCTTTAGGAAAAACTCGATCTCACTAAGTTAAAAGACGAAGGATGGTTCTCTTCAATGATCAGTCATATAAGTGATTTGAGCGGATTCCATGGATTATTTAGAGTTAGATCTTCGATTGAATATGATTGGAGGTGTTTGAATTGCTTGGAATAGCGAAGAGAATGATTGGGCAGCCCTTCGGGATCATAAAATTCGGTCCCTATTAAAGTGGAGCTCATCCCCTATTTATAGATGTGAAAAATGGCTGAAATATAGCCTTCTGGTTTTTGGTTAGCCTAAAAGGTATTTACGAAAATGCCATTGCCAATTGTCGTCAGCTGTTGCCAGTTTTCAAGTATTTCACCGATCCAAATTAGTCCCGACCGACCCAGATCTGTCCCGACCGACAAGGTCTATCCTGACTGACTCAGATCAGTCCGGCCAACCCAAACTCTGCATGTTTGGATAACTCGTGCTTGTTCTTCAATTTGGCCGACCCGATGCTTCTAGAAATATGACCAACCCATTGTTCTAAGGACTAGACTGACCCGATGCTCCAGAAATATGATCGACCTGCTACTTCCAAAATAGGATCACCCACTCTCAAGGATTTGGACCGACCACTATGAAGGAAATGGATCGACCCACTCTGAAGGAAATGGACCAACCGTTGCTTTTGGGACATGGCCGACCCGTCCTATTATAAACTCAGCTGACCAATTTGAGATCGACCCGTTTCATGCATTCTTTTGACCCATCTCTATATATGTAATTTTTGAGGTATAACATTTTTTCCCCTCGGAGTTTATAATTTTTATTTAGAAAAAAATTATAAACTCCGAATTAAATATTTTAAACACATCACACTTGGATGGATCTTTCATGCCGTGTTATAAGCTCTACAGGTCGGTTACATTTTAGGGTTAAATGGACCGGGTGCCTTTATCTTAACAACCTGGTCGGCCCCCTTGGAATGGAACGGGTCGGCCCAATGTGGGAAGCTTCCATATAATCCCCTTTGGCCCGTTGTTTTTTCTTTGCTTTCATCCCTTCAAATCAAAAGCTTCTTCAATGGCGGTCAAAAGTTACGGAAATTCAATCCAAAAATACTCCGTCTTTCTTTCAACCAATCCAACCATTCTGCACGCAACCAGACTTGAACGATTCTCGAACTAAGATCATCCAAATTACTAGCTCCCCGATGCCTCCGATTCCAATTCATCCTCCGACACCCAAATCTGATTGCTTGCCAAAACTATAGGTACAAATCTCTTTTGGAACTTGCAATACGTTTGGTAATCCTTGGGTTTGGGCTTGTGTCGGAGTGACTTGGAGCTGAAACGTGAATTTGAGACATGAATTTGTGCATATGGGGTTTTGATTTGTGGATTTTTTTCGTTGGAATGATTAGGAGTAGGATTGGGTTAGACTGAAATGGATATAATGTTTTGCATGACGGATCCGAAGTGTATAAAATGCTTTTGAACTTGATTTTGTTACCATGCACGTGACGTGTTCGATAAAATGCTTGCACCACTGAAATTTTGAGATTTCGGCCCCAATGGTTTGTAATTTGTAATTAGCTTTCGGGAGATACAATTTTAACTACACTTGATGGCATTGCTCTTCTTAGAGTTAGATCTTTCGGTTCACGTCTATGTAGTGTTTGTAGAAATGCTCGGAACTTGAATTTGCATGGAATGTTCACATCTTTGTACGTAATCTTGGTTGTTGTGATTGTACCTGCATTTTATTTATGCCTTGCGTTCGTTGCGTTGACCATATTTGCTAAGATTCTCATCTCAAAACGTGGAGTTCCGGTTACTGCCGACCCATTTAAACTCAGTCTTGTCCGACCCACCCTGAGTAGTCAAGGTCGACCCAATTTGGGTCAGTCATGGCTGACCTTGTTTGGGTCAGTCATGGTCGACCCAGTTTGGGTCAGTTATGAATGGTCCTTCTGTGCTTGGTGTATTTCCTATCATGTAATTCAAACACTTGTTTCGGGCCAATATACTTTATTATCGACTGCCCGTATTGATAATAAGTTAGATAATGGTCTAGAAAACTTGCATGCAACCTTTTACACTGAAACGACATTTTTGTGCTAGAATGCCCTATCGACTATTTTTAATTCAATCATACTTGAACATTTAAATATAAGCTCGTGGTAAAGCTTGGAATTGAGAAATCATTCCATGATGATTTATAAATCCCAAGCCTACTTTTATTTTGTTGCACACAACATTTTCGGCTTTTTGGAAACATGTAACTATAGTTTGTTTTCCAACACAGTTATTTGTGTAGAAATTGAAACTAAGGGAAAATCACGTCAACATTCTGAGGATGCATCCTGATCTACCTAAGCTATGACCTTTGCTAAGGTTTTAGATGTGGCTGCATGTAATGCTCCTGCACTAGACATTAATCAAGAATACCCCTTGGCTAGGCCCTTTACCGGAGTATCTAGTGATAGAAAACCGACCAGACTAGGTGAACGTGCATACAAAAGCTTATATGCTCAGTTTAGGATATTAGAAACTGATGCCAAACAACCGGATAAGAATGAATTTGCGGACTCTCCACCTCCTGCATATGTCGTTGTTAATCGATATATGTTAATGATGGGAGCCGTCCCTCCATTCAATCCATTTACAGAAATGATCCTAAAGCGCTTAGCCATTGCTTCTATGCAATTACACCCTAACAGCTATGCCGTTTTAACCGGCCTTTACATACTTTTCATGAGGATTAAGCAACGTGCTCCTACCTTTCAAGAGATCTGCTCATTATACACTTTCAAAAAGAGGCAAGATAAGCCATTAGTTATTTTCGTTTGAAGGAAAGAATCCTAAGATTATAACTGATCTGTTGGAAAGCACCAAGGGATTATAGATAATTGTTGCTTTATACGATGGCCCGACAGGTTTTACGGACAGTAGATGGAAGGAAGTGAGAATATACTATCTCATATTTCTTTTCCTGTTCCTGTACTTAGTTTCCAAGTACTAAATCCTTTCTTTGTTTTGCAGAACTTCTCTCCTCCGACCAAGATGATAATACTGGTCAAGAATTGTTTGATACTTTGGAAACCGTCAATTAGGAGGTGAGAAGTAGGAGATTCTTGATCATAGAAAAGTCTCTCCGCTAGTATCATTTTCTTGACCCTTCTTGCAATCTTAAGTTAGACTTGATGTTGAAGAAAGAGATTGACAGTAAATCTCATGCCAAGAAAGCGTCCTTAAAGAAATGCTCATATATTGGGGGCAGTAGCAAAATGCCTCCCAAATCTAAATTCACTTCCATCGGAGAAGAGGAGTCTGAACACCACAAGGATGAGAGTGAACAGGTTGAGAAAGGAACCGAGCGGGTTGAGAAGGACATAACTACTTCAGAAACCATTTCAGATCCGATGAAGGGGGTCAAACAATCTGGTGATATTGAAACAACTTCTAGGGGGTAATGCAGATAAGGTTGTTGTGAACCCTATTACTAAAGTTACCCAAGGTGAGATTTCTACGGAGACTTTTAAGAGCTTAAGTGATCTTTGTTCAGTCAGGGATATTATTCAAGGTGATATCGTGATTCAACCAATTAAACCCCAGACCAAAAATATAGGGATTAGTACACTCGGAGCTCTCGTCTCTAAACCAAGAAAATTGCTTGCAAATTTAGTAATTGCTTTAGAACCAACTACGAAACTGGTTCATTACCGGATACATATTGACAAGCATTTACTTATGTCATGAATTACAATTCTTCATATTAACTTTTCAAATTGTCCCAGCATTTGTTGATGAGAGCATTAAACTTCTGCTCTGTCTCTTTTTCTCAGGTACAAAAATGATGCTGAAGCCTTCATTTATGAAAGATTTTAATGAAAAATCAAGTCAGCAAAATCCAAAACATTTTTTAAACAAATCTTGCATTTCACGACATTCTTAGCAGTCAGACCGTCCACGGCATCCACAACCTCCTCACAAATCTCGGCCAATTCTAGCACTTTCTGAAATCGAAAGTCAAAGACAGTGGAGGAGGAGCATTTAGAATTGTCGGCAGAGAAGGTAGAGGAAAATCGAAAAAGGAAGAAACACAAAGATTTCCAGGGCAAGGGCGACTCTCGTAAATGTTCTAGGTCAGATAAGTCTCCAGTAGCTGACCTTCAAACTACTCGTGAAGAAGTATCCTTGGCTTCTATATCCATCATCCCAACTCCTGCTGATCTTCAGTTGATTATTAACAGAACTTGTTCTATTCCTAGACCGGCTAATTTTGGCCTTGCTGATCGATTCTTGGGCTGGAATCTAAGAGGGACGTGTCTCAATCTGGACATATATCCTTCAGATAGGCGAGATATTATTGAAGAATTCGATACTGTGAAGGGTTATATTCTTACACAATTTTATACAGACAAGAGTCAGCTCGAAGATAGACTAGTTAAGGTTAAGGGCCATGCTGAGGGGCAATTGGGCGAATGGTACGCTTTTGCATATGAACTCTAGAGAGTTAATGGGATTACACTAGATCACATTGTTATGCTAGAAAATGACAAAGAGGAGTTGATCAAAGTTCTTAAGTTCTAGTAGAGAACCATTGTGTCTTACACTCAAAGGGATGCAGAACTATTGAGCTTAGAGTCTGAGAACAAGAAACATAAAGTGGAGCTTGATACTGCAAAAGCGGAAGCACAAGTAACTCAAACTGCCCAAGAATCCGCCGAATCTCTGCTGATTATTGAAAGGAATGCTTCTGCTGCCCACTGGCAAGAGAACACTATTCTTCAGAAAAAGATTTCTTCTCAGAGTACAAATCTTTCTGAAATGCAGAAAACTCTCAAAGAAGAAAGAACTAAGGCTGCAGCTGATCTTGAAAAACTAAATTGGATGCCGACACTTCCTTGTCCAATTTCAACGTCTATAGTATCATGGGACGAGGAAGTCTTTACTATCTGGAAGATAAATTTGAAAGCACTCTTGCTATGGTTTGGGAGAGAATTCTTGAAATTAATGAAGGCGAGCACAGTGAAGACGATCGTATTGAAGACCTCTTAGGCGAGGAATCCTGCATGGCCTTAACCGCGGGGAAAGAATAGTTGGCGAAAGCACAAAATGTTCTAACTGACAGGGTCGGATCTTCAGCAGAGCAATTCCAAGATGCAACAAATTTCGATGCCACTACTCTTCCTACAAATGTTGAGGCTTCTAGCTCGCTAATTCCAATTAACCCTCCCTTTGTTCTCAAAGGAAAAGATGTAGTTGCCGAGGAGCATAAAGTCAAGGATGATGAGGACAACAATGACAATGATGTAGATGGGTTTGAGGTTGATGAGCACAGGGATATCCAAGCGAATCTTGAAATCACAGGTAAAACTGAAATTTTCCAAGATATGTTATACTTAGAATGCATATGCCCTTCACCCGCATTTCATACTCAATGTTCATATATATTAGGTATGATCTCACCGCATCCCCCTTCTGGTGGTTTTACTGCTATGATGATTGAGGCTATAGTCACTGACTCGACCTTGGTTTCAATTCCCCTTGCCCCAGTCTCCACTCCCTTTTGGGGTGATGCATCTCTTCTTGATGCTAAGACTCCATTGTCACAGGATACTAAGATTGGTGCAATTGCCGACTTGGACGATGACAATGATTTCATTCCAAGTGAGGAAGATTCTGAATACACTGATGAAACCCCCAGACAGAATGATGAGGATCCTAAAAAGAAGAAGACCAAGCCTGCATCGTCCTCGAAGCGTAGGAGAGGAAAGCGAGTTGTTGGAAAGCAAGGCATCATCACTTTATCCTCCCAAGAAAGCCCCAGCGGCTCGATGACAACGATGGAAGCCGACCAGCTATTACCCATCCTTCTACCACCAAGCCAGTTCTGAGGTCAGGCGACCCCAAAAGCTGGAAGAAGAAGTAGTAGGATTTATAGCTAGCTTGCTTTACTTTGCCAATTAGACCGGTTGTATATGCGAGGTGCCGACCCTCGCTTATGACTCTATGTTTCTTAGTATTTGAAACTTGTGTACTTAAATTGTTGACTTGTGTTGAAACTCATGTTTGAAACTTGTAATTCTGGGATTTGACTCTATGTCGTTGCAAAGAAACTATGTCCTGCATTCTGCTTGTTGTACTTAAACTTTTTGTCCAGCTTCGTTGTACTTTTTGTTTTGCACATCACGCATATCACATTTGCATCTTAAAACACTTTGTTGATTATGAGGTTGCGATGAACTTATGGTATGTAGAGTTGTCATTGCTAATTTGTTTTAATGCTATGGTTATGCCCCCATACCGAAGTTCGTCGCAATCTCGTTAGTCTGGAAATGATTAACTTTTCTGAATTCTCTTGGTTATAGCTAGAATGATGGAAGCTTTTGTTCCATTAATTAAGGCTGTTGACTTTGTTATTGTATTTTGAGCTTACCGGCTTGCGTAGTGATGGAATTCAGTTTAGTTGGTTGATTCATACCATTTTCCCTGTGCCCCTGCTTGAGAGGTCTTATATTTGTAATGTATTCAATCTTAGTTCTCGTTAACCTGACAATCCAAGCCCTTTGGAAATTAGATTTGAATACATGCCCCCGGGGAGGTGTTGGTTTTTATGCCTCCGAAGAGATTTTTTTACTCAATATCTTTCACATCCGGGATGACCTGATGTTACACGGATAATTGAACGGCTTTTGGTCTTTCACTCATTATCGTTCAAACCCGGGATGACTAGATGCTACGTAGATAATTGAATTTGAAAGACCCGGCTTAAAGCCAAGTGCCCCCAGAGAGGTCTTGGGTTTTAGTTTTAATCCAATTTCTGTCTTGTCTATTCTGATTAACTTAGAATCAAAAAGATTATGTTTGATACCCCTTTTCGGATGGGATTTCTGTCAATGCTGGTCCTTCCAACTTGTCGGTTATTCCGGCCTAGGTTTGTCGGTCCTTCCGACATGGTGCTGGTCCTTCCAGCATGGGTTGCCGCTCCTTTCGGCCTAGGACTGGTGCTTCTAGTCTAGGTTTGTCGGTCCTTCCGATATGGTGCTGGTCCTTCCAGCTTGGGTTGCTAGTCCTTCTGGCCTAGGACTGGTACTTCCAGCCTAGGTTTGTCGGTGCTTCCGACATGGTGCTGGTCCTACTAGCTTTGTATTGCATCGTCCCACGAGGCAGGCGCCAGTTCTTTTATCAAGAGTGATCACAATTTATAGAACCGAGGTCCTCAACCCTGCGTTTAAGAGGGTGCCTTTATGGTGGAACTTGCAACTTTTTGTTTGTTGGCCTGGTTGGGCTGCTTCCACCTTTTCATCATTCTTTGGATTTTATGCTAATCCTTCTGCTGGGCGCTTATCTTGATAGGCGAACATAGCCAGTGATTTGGCATTTTCAACTTCCTTCATTAGGAAGTGTTTTCCTTGATGAAAGGTGCAGCTTTCTGACTCGATTCTCGTTTGCTGCGCTTTTCACCATTTGACTCTGGATAGCTTATTCCTTTTTGATTTGCAAGGTGGTGCATTTCATCATCTCATTTTGTTTGCATGATGCTTTTGGCACTCAACACTTGAGCTATCCCAACTGGGATATGCTTAGCAAGCTTCCAGGTCTGGTTATATTATGAATGAGTTGTTGCTCTTATATTGCCTACATTTAAAAAATCAATTTTAGCAACGGTTTGCAAATATATGATTCGTGCAAGCAAATAGACTTTCCCATTCATCACTTTTCATATGTACATAGCTTAAATATAACGCTTGTAAATATTTAAAAAAAAACTACAACAAATTTGAACAATGTTGTAACGACCTGAAACTTCCCCGTGAAGGAAATCCCGGATTGCTTTGAGGACAAGACGAATCAGAACACAAACAGAAGAACACATTTCATTGCTTATTACAACAATTTACATCAGAATACGAGAATATACAAAGTATGAATAAACATTACAGATTTACTAAATATCAGTGATTTACAAGTTATAATGCAGCGGAAAATAATACAAAAACACAACTGAAAGGAATATACGGATTCAGAGCTTTTTGAATATCATTCCAGCTGTAAACCAAGATCCTGTGAATATAAATCTGCAAAACCAAAACTACTAGCTTACCATGGAAAATAAGGGCACCCAGAGTTTAGGTTAAAACAATAAACTCCAGGTCAGTCATGTGACTGGTGTGAGAACTAAAACAATTATTTAGAACTTTTACTTTAAAATCAGATATATCAAGGACCACGCCGTATTACACGGAACGGGTTTCCTTCCAAGAATACCAGTGCATATAACAAAACAGCGCAATGCTTTTTGGAAAAATGAAGCTATGATAAGACTCAGGTCCCATCACACCATGCAATGCAAGCCGAAGGATAGAGTTTTCCTTTATAATAGCCAAACATGCTTGGTATGTTAAAACAAATCATTTGATACTATTATAAGTGCATAGTGTATAAAACAACTTCAAATATAAATGTATCAATCCTAGACGGCATGGGTACCATATATCATGTCGCCAATACTAGGCTCTGCAATCAAAACCGCAATTGTCACGTATTGGAAGTTGGATTTCCATCTGTGAATCAAGGAAAGGGGTCGTCCTTATCGCTTCGAGACGCTCTAGCCCATGTCTCAGGACGCAGACTCAGGTGGGCCCTAGGATCGTCAGGGCCGGTCCACACGGAGTGGATTAAATGCCTGAACAATGCGTTTCCCCGCCCTATGGGGTGTCAACTGGTCATACCGACCAAACTATCGACCCCGGAACGACCGTTAAAACCGAGGCGCCTCGCAATCCATCATCCACATAAGTAAAATGACGGGGCTAGTAAAACGATGACACCACTCCAAGCTTGAAGGAAACGCATGTCCTCCCTGAAGTCCTCTCCCATTTCTGGTTCACACCGGGGTGTGAGGCTCGCGAATTAACGCTACACAAAGCTACGCTATATTAAAGCCATGCTTTGATCATCAACCACAAAACCATGCTTTTCAACAGAAGCCTTGATCATTTGCATCTCAGCATGCCACACAGGTAATTCGCGCTATGCAACCGATATCTATTAATCACACAGAATTAAATCCGATGTCAGACACACATCCATTTACAAGTTCGTTCTGGGTCTGAACGAAATCGAAGGCAGCTTATTCCTCCCCCATATGTCCAATGCAGGGGAGAGGTCCTCGCATATCCGGTCGATCTCCAAGTACGTTTGGACGATCACCACTTATTACCTTGTCTTGGGTGTACAGCCCAATCAAGACATCAGTAATCATCCAAACGATGTGAAGACCTCCGGTCTTCAACCACCGTCTTCATTCTCGACATATCTTCGAATCAGTTATTCAGAATGGGATAAACCCGGTCTTTCTGAATAACTCGCGTATATAATAAACAAGTGCAATAAAAACACAACATACGCCTCATACCAATCCAAAATATTCCTTTATTCAAATATTCTTATACTTTGGGAAAGGTACCTATTAATTTTATCAAAGATAAATTCTTTAAATTTATTCTTTAAACTTCCTTCGGATATCATTTCAATCTAATTAAAGATGCATTAAAACTCCACTTGGTTTTAATCTTCCTAAAAATCAATATTATCGATTGTTTAACTTGGGAAATCATATCTTGTCTTTAACTGGGATAAAGAACCAATGTCATTTAAAAGACGGTTCACGATAAACTAAAAATCACATTCCATTCCATCAGCCTTTAACCGTAAATTAGCAAGTGAACAACTCCCTAAGTATTAACCCCGAAGGCCAAAACCAACATCAGATCAATACCCAGGAAACCATTCAACTTAACTAATCTCCAGTTAGTTTCTGATTTTCTTAACTCCATTGGCTTTAAGAACAGTATTATTAAAGATACCATTCACGACAATCTAAAACCTTATTCTATTGTTAATCGGGTTAAAGAACTAGTGTTATTTTAAAACATCATTCACGATAAACCAAAATCACGTTCCATTTATTATGGAATCTTCATGGAAAAACAAATCAATATATAATCAATATCAATTTCCGTATCCGACCAATAATATAAATGGAATAACGGGAAAGCCTTTTAAATTCCATATGTATTAACAGTCTTCCTCCACAGAAGTTCACTTCAATTATTATCAATCAAATTCCGTTCAATTCCAATTTAATATATTAAATTGGAAAACTTTACTTCGGAAAATTC
The DNA here is from genome assembly GCA_030737875.1 of Allium sativum. Classification (NCBI taxonomy): domain Eukaryota; kingdom Viridiplantae; phylum Streptophyta; class Magnoliopsida; order Asparagales; family Amaryllidaceae; genus Allium; species Allium sativum. The sequence goes on along the minus strand of CM060916.1, from coordinate 352,700,472 downwards.
CCGTTAAATCTTAATAAAAAGATTTATAAATTTCAAATCACATTTCACTGTAAAGTATTATTAAAGATACCATTCACGACAAACCCAAAATCGAATTCGATATTAAACATAAGGCTTTGAGTAGAAAATATAACGGCTTATATTCAATGTCGAATTTTGAAACCAACAAATATCGTATTGGAATAATGATATATATCTTCCAAATTCCTCCACAATATCCTTATAATCACGAAACCCAATATCGAAATCTTCCGAAGGTAATTTCGATTCTGATCCATTCCAATTAATATATTGGAAATTCTGGTTATTTTAAAACCATTTCAAATCCAATTTTTTTTTTTTTTAAATATTGGATTATAACACTAGTTCATAACTAGTTCATTTTGATAAAAATATATTTTTATCCTTTCAAATATGGAATTTTTCATCCCAATTCTTTCCAAATTATTTGTTATGATTTTACACAAATTATTGATATTTTTAATATTTTTATCAAGGCCCGTACAGTCGATTTCCATAAACGGCCATCGAACTGCACTTACAACGACTTTTTCCAAATTTGATTTGGACAAGATTCCAAATCCAAACGTTAGATTTCTAATTTCATGTATTCGTTAGAAAGCTCTTTTCGATAAGAACCTTGCGGTTCCTGTTTTAGGAGAATCCGATGGTCGGATCTCCCGTAATGTCCGTTCGAAGTCAATGGTCGAAATTCGCGAACTGCTGCCGCGCGACGCGTTCTATTCAGGCCATTATATATATATAATATTATATATTTCATTGATTTCCTTTTAAAATGTATTTTATAAATCGTTTTAAATTCGTTTTTAAAACGATTTCAACTTCATATTTAATTCAAATCAAAATTGAATACTCCATGTCATTGATATATAAATGATAATATTTTCAAAACATTATATTTTAAAATCAATTCCTTTTCGATATTCATTATAAAAATGAATAAAATCGATATAAATATTGTTCACGTCCAAATGGCGTTAATCTAATCAACACGGCTTTATATATTTAAATATAATCGTGTCCATCCGAAATCGGACATCAAAATCAAATTTTGATCTTTTACTGAATATTATTTTAAAATATTTGATATCTTAAAATAATCGTTATTTTAAAATATTCATTCTTTCTGAACAAGAATCAGGCACAGTCAACTACCACGGTCAACTACCATATAACAATCAAACAAAGTCAACCATCATCCAGAGTGCATTCTACACTGCATAAGCATCAAATATAAATTTTTAGCGCTTACAACAGTCTGTCAATAAATCGATCAACATACAACTAATTATTGGGACTATCGTATGTCATATATTATCCCAATACCTGTGTGGGGTTTCAATCAAAAAATACAGATTTATTGGTGCAGTTTGTCAATGTGTAAAATTTATTGTCCCAATCAATATCAGTCAAATGTGTGTACATAAACAAATCATCCGATTTGTTTACGAATATTTATTTTATTCATATACACGTTAAAAATTATATTTTTAACTATAAAATATTTATTCTATTCCACATCACACAGTCAATTTTCACAACTCAATCAAACAAACAAACAAGTCGTCCATGGTCTGTGGATGACGGGTGTCGGGTGCTGCTAAGCACCGTCTACATCCTAGTATGTATTTCTAACAAGAAAATAAATTTTATAGTGAGAATTTCTCACCTATGGGATCCACTCCTCCATTTTATCTGAATTTCTAATCCACTTGGTTTTGAATTTACCAAAAATTCCGATGTGCTCCATATTGGACGCGGTCAGTTTTGTTGCGAAGCTCTCATCCCCACGATCACAACGAATCCAAGTTTGCATTTTTCCGACCTCGTATGTAAAAGTTATGGATTTTTAAACATTGATGTTAAAAATAGTGATTAATTAAATTAATTGAATTTCATAATGTTAAAATAAACGTTACCTTTCCCCTTCCAGTAAACCTCAACAAGAAAACCCATCAGCCTTCAAAACAAGGGCTGACTGCCACCGCCAAACGGAGCCCCTTGCCTACGATCAGGAGGTGCCCCAGCGTCGGCCTAGGAGGGGGCCACCATTGCCTGAACCAGGGCAGAGCTCGGTGGGCCCAGCTCCCCACGACGGCGGTTTGAACGGGTGCACTTTGCGCCCCGGTTTCTAGCTAATCACGTAACGATAGTCTTCCAAGCTACCATGGATTTGAATAGCAAGAGAAGCTCTTCAAAATTCTCTAAAGAACCAGGGTCTAATTTTTTGTATGGAGGGAGATCGGAGGGCAAGAACGAAGGGGCGATTTCCGTCGTTCACGACCTGATGGAGGCGGGTTTGAGGAAGTGGAAGATAGGGTTTTAGATTTTTATATTTATATATGTTTTAATATTATTTTATTCGGAAAATACTTCTTTGTTGATACGAACTCCTAATCCAACCCAATGACTGTCGCCTCTAGCTAAATACCCCCATTCCGAACATTATGGGTTATGTTTCGTAAGACAATTCGACTGTTACGATCAGTTTTCATCAAAGTTAAAATATAAATCAATATATATTTAATTTAAACGTACATTTCAATTTATTGGGGCAACATACGAACTCCAAAAATTCCATAAAAATAAAACTAGCTATGTTGGGAAGATACGGTCCCAACAAAACAAATTTCGTCGAATTTGGAGACCGTTTGAAAAATGGCCATTTTCTAGTCAATCCAAATTGACTGAAACTATTAAAACACGTTTTCCTACGCCACGCACACATATTAATCCCAAAAATTATGAACTTTGGAAATAATTAGACATCCCAAATCCAAAAAAAGTGGTTTCATCGAAAACGGAGGTCGTTTGCAAAATTTCCATTTTTAAGGGCCAAAATTCAAGAGTGACTATTCAGAATTTTCATATGAGCATAACTTTTTATCCCTGCTATGAAATTTTGATTTTTCAGATTCGTTGGAAAGATATTCTCAAATAGATTCTAATATTTTTGGTTTTGCTAAAATCCAGTTTATTTTGAATCCTGTACATCCATTTGAAATTTGAAATTGAATTTTCAAACTACCGCGTCATTTCCAATTCCTTTTATAATTAAAACAAAATATTTAAAATCTAACATCGATTCAAATAAATATATACATTCTAGTTCTATTCAAAATAAATTTCTCATCATTATTACTTAAAATAATTCATTTTAAATATTCAAAATTCATTAAAATTTCCAAAATAAAAAATTTAAATTGGTTCGGATTTTCCGGGTTGTTACAATCTCTACCACTTAAAATCTTTTCGTCCTTGAATCGGAACGGAGATGAAAGTTGTTTTACTAATCAACTCAACTTTCATTATTTTCATTATGGCTTAAGTTCTTCAACTTTTCAATTTCTAAGAACTTTTCAAGTTTTTCAAAAATTTGGCTAACACCCTAAATTTTCGAAAAATTTCACCACAACCCCCTTTGTACGGGAGCACCGGGAAAATGCCCAAACTGCCACACAGGCCTCTCCAAAAAAAAAAAAAAAAAAAAAAAAAAAAAAAAAAAAAAAAAACAGCCAAGCGGCTATCCAATCGGCTCCTAAAATCATCAAAAACCCCAAGAAATATGATAAACATGTACCTTTTTGTTAGGCAAACAATTTTATTCCTCTTCTCTGGCCTCCTTGTAGTGACCTGTTCAATGTATATGCATGTAAATGTATGCAGTTTCAAACAATTTTCAATATTTGATACAATTTGGTTATATGTACCACTTTTTTTTAACATAATGGTTTTATTGGTTAACAAATAATCATACAACACAACTATCAATCAATTAGTGGATTATCTTTTCAAATTCATAACTTTATATACATATACAAAAAATTCATGTTTTTATGCCAATTCACAACAATAAACCCTATCTAGTTTTGGTTCTCACACCAGTCAATTGGAATCATATAAACATCACACTTTCGAAACTCGAACATAAATACTAATGATGCACGTGCTATCATCAGTATCATCTCTGGGCAACTAGAGTACGATTCTATATCTATCCAGTATATTTGGGACTTTGTATACCCGTGGATCAGACGTATATGCAAAATCTCTATATACCGGATTGTCCAAATTCAATACAAAATAAATATTCACATACATATATTAGATTTAATTTTCAAAACAAAATTTGTTTTCATTTTTATTTTAAAAATACACTCTTCGCACTCGTTCTAGGATACAACTGATCCTATCTCTAACGAGTCATTCCTATTGGATATTACTAATCCAATTTCTGACGAATTCTTTCGTTTGGTTCTAACGTGTCTCGTTCTCCGAGCTCTGTAAACCAAAGCTCTGATATCAAATGTAACGACCCGTAACTTCCCTGTGAAGGAAAGCCCGAACTGGTTTGAGGACAAGACGAATCAGAACACAAACAGAAGAATATTTCATTGCTTATTACAACAATTTACATCAGAATACAAGAATATACAGAGTATGAATAAACATTACACATTTACTAAATATCAGAGATTTACAAATTATAATGCAACGGAAAATAATACAAAAACACGACTGAAAGGAATATACGGATACAGAGCTTTTCGAATATCATTCCAGCTGTATACTAGGATCCCATGAATATAAATCTGCAAAACCAAAACTATGGCTTCCCATGGAAAATAAGGGCACCCAGAGTTTAGGTTAAAACAATAAACTCTAGGTCAGTCATGTGACTGGTGTGAGAACTAAAACAGTTGTTTAGAACTTTTACTTTAAAATCAGATATATCAAGCGACCACGCCGTATAACACGGAACGGGTTTCCTCCCAAGAATACCAGTGCATATAACAAAACAGCATAATTCTTTTTGGAAAAAAGAAGCTACTATAAGACCCAGGTCCTATCACACAATGAAACGCAAGCCGGAGGATAGGGTTTTCCCTTATAATAGCCAAATATGCTTGGTACGTTAAAACAAATCATTTGATACTATTATAAGTGCATAGTGTATAAAACAAATTCAAATATAAATGTACCAATCCTAGACGGCATGGGTACCATATATCATGTCGCCAATACTGGGCTCTACAATCAAAACTGCAATTTTCACGTATTGGAAGTTGGATTTCCATCTGTGAACCAAGGCAAGGGATCATCCTTACCGCTTCGGGACGCTCTAGCCCGTGTCTCACGACCTAGACTCAGGTGGGCCCTTGGATCGTCAGGGCCGGTCCACACGGAGTGGATTAAAATGCCTGAACAATGCGTTTCCCCGCCCTATGGGGCGTCAACTGGTCATATCCTGACTAAACTATCAGCCCTGGAACGACCAATAAAACCGAGGAGCCTCGCAATTCATCATCCACATAAGTAAAATGTCAGGGCTAGTAAAACGCTGACACCACTCCTAGCTAGAAGGAAACACATGTCCTCTCTGAAGTCCTCTCCCGTTTCTGGTTCACATCGGCGTGCGAGGCTCGCGAATTAACGCTACACAAAGCTACTCTATATTAAAGTCGTGCTTTGACCATTAACCACAAGACCATGCTTTTCAACAGAAGCCTTGATCATTTGCATCTCAGCATGCCACACAGGTAATTCGCGCTATGCAACCGATATCTATCATTCACATAGAATGAAATCCGATGTCAGAAACACACCCATTTGCAAGTTCGTTCTGGGTCTGAACGAAACCGGAGGCAGATTATTCCTCCCCCGTATGTCCAATGTAGGGGAGAGGTCCTCGCATATCCGGTCGATCTCCAAGTACGTTTGGACGATCACCACTTATTCCCTTGTCTTGGGTGTATAGCCCAATCAAGACATCAGTAATCATACAAACGATGTGAAGACCTCTGGTCTTCAACCACCGTCTTCATTCTCGACATATCGTTGAATCAGTTATTCAGAATGGGATAAACCCGGTCTTTCTGAATAACTCGTGTATATAGTAAACAAGTGCTATAAAAACACAACATACGCCTCATTCTAATCTAGAATATTCCTTTATTCAAATATTCTTATACTTTGGGAAAGGTACCCATTAATTTTATCAAAGATAAATTCTTTAAATTTATTCTGTAATCTTCCTTTGGATATCATTTCAATCTAATTAAAGATGCATTAAAACTCCACTTGGTTTTAATCTTCCTAAAAATCAATATTATCGATTGTTTAACTTGGGAAATCATGTCCTGCCATTAACTGGGTTAAAGAACCAATGTCATTTAAAAGACGGTTCACGATAAACCCAAAATCACATTCCATTCCATTAGCCTTTAACTGTAAATTAACAAGTGAACAATTCCCTAAGTATTAACCCTAAAGGTCGAAACCAACATCAAATTAATACCCAGGAAACCATTCAACTTAACTAATCTCCAGTTAGTTTCTGATTTTCTTAAATCCATTGGCTCTAAGAACAGTATTATTAAAGATACCATTCACGACAACCCAAAACCTCATTCCATTATTAATCGGGTTTAAGAACAAGTGTTATTTTAAAACACATTCACGATAAACCAAAATCACGTTCCATTTATTATGGAATCTTCATGGAAAAACAAATCAATATATAATCGATATCAATTTCCGTATCCGACCAATAATATAAATGGAATAATAGCAAAGCCTTTTAAATTCCATATGTATTAACGGTCTTCCTCCATAGAAGTTCACTTCGATTATTATCAATCGAATTCCATTTAATTCCAATTTAATATATTAAATTGGAAAACTTTACTTTGGAAAATTCCCGTTAAATCTTAATAAAAAGATTTATAAATTCCAAATCACATCTCACTGTAAAGCGGGTTAAAGAACGAATGTCGTTAAAAACACAGTTCACAACAAACCCAAAATCCCATCAGTCTCTAGCCGTAAATTAGTAAAAGAACGATTCCCTAAGTACTAACCCTGAAGGCTGAAACCAACATCAGATCAATACCCAGGAAACCATTCAACTTAGCTAATCTCTAGTCAGTTTCTAATTTTCTTAACTCCTTTGGGTCTAAAAACAGTATTATTAAAGATACCATTCACGACAAACCAAAAATCCAATTCGATATTAAATACAAGGCTCAGAGTAGAAAATATATCGGCTTATATTCAATTTCGAATTTTGAAACCAACAAATATCATATCGGAATAATGACATATATATCTTCCAAATTCCTCCAAAATATCCTTAATCACGAAACCCAATATCGAAATATTCCGAAAGTAATTTCTATTCCGATCCATTCCAATTCATATATTGGAAATTCTGGTTATTTTAAAGCCATTTCAAATCCAATTTAATTTCTTTTAAATATTGGATTATAATTCTAGTTCATAACTAGATCATTTTGATACAGATATATTTTTGTCCTTTCAAATATGGAATTTTTCATCCCAATTCTTTCCAAATCATTTGTTATGATTTTACACAAATTATTGATACTTTTAATATTTTTATATAGGCCCGTACAGTCGATTTCCATAAACGGCCATCGAACTGCACTTACAACAACCTTTTCCAAATTTGATTTGAACATGATTCCAAATTCAACTGTTAGATTTCTAATTTTATGTATTCATTAGAAATCTCTTTTCGATACGAACCCAGCGGTTCCAGTTTTAGGAGAAACTGACGGTTGGATCTCCCGTAATGTCCGTTCGAAGTCAATGGTCGAAATTCGCGAACTGCCGCAGCACGACACATTCTATTCAGGCCATTATATATATATAATATTATATATATTTCATTGATTTCCTTTTAAAACGTATTTTATAAATCGTTTTAAATTCGTTTTCAAAACGATTTCAACTTCATATTCAATTTCAAATCAAAATTCAATATTCCATGTCATCGATATATAAATGATAGTATTTTCAAAACACTATATTTTGAAATCAATTCCTTTTCGATATTTGTTATAAAAATGAATAAAATTGATATAAATATCATTCACGTCCAAATGGCGTTAATCTAATCAACACGGCTTTATATATTTAAATAAAATCGTGTCCATCCCAAATCAGACATCAAAATCAAATTTTGATCTTTTACTGAATATTATTTTAAAATATTCGATATCTTAAAATAATCATTATTTTAAAATATTCATTCTTTCTGAAATGGAATCAGACACAGTCAATTACCATATAGTTTTATTTATATGGATTTCACATACACATGTATACAATAACAATCAAACATAGTCAACCATCCTCCAGAGTGCATTCTACACTGCATTAGCATCAAATATAAATATTTAACGCTTACAACAGCCTGTCAACTAATCGATTGACATACAGCTAATTGTTGGGACGAATGTATGTCATATATCATCCCAATACCCGTGGGGGGTTTCAATCAACAAATACAGATTTATTGGTGCAGTTGGGCGATGTGTAAAATTTATCGTCCCAATCAATATCAGTCAAATGTGCGTACATAAACAAATCATCTAATTTGTTTACGAATATTTATTTTATTCATATACACGTTAAAAATTATATTTTTAACTATAAAATATTTATTCTTTTCCACATCATACAATCAATTTTCACAACTCAATCAAACAAACAAACAAGTCGTCCATGGTCTATGGACGACGGGTGTCGGGTGCTGCTAAGCACCGTCTGCATCCTAGTATATATTTCTAACTAGAAAATAAATTTTATAGTGAGAAGTTCTCACCTTTGGGATCCACTTCTCCATTTTATCTGAAATTCTAATCTGCTTTGTTTTGAATTTACCAAAAATTCCAAAGTGCTCCACATTGAATGCGATCAGTTTTGTTGCGAAGCTCTCGCCCCCACGATCACAACGAATCCAAGTTTGCATTTTTCCGACCTGGTATGTAAAAGTTATGGATTTTTAAACGTTGATGTTAAAAATAGTGATTAATTAAATTAATTGAATTTCATAATGTTAAAATAAACGTTACCTTTCCCCTTCCTGTAAACCTCAACCAGAAAACCCATCAGCGTTCAAAACAAGGGCTGACTGCCATCGCTAAACGAAGCCCTTTGCCGACGATCAGGAGGTGCCCCAGCGTCGGCCTAGGAGGGGGCCACCATCGCCTGAACTCGGGAGGAGCTCGGTGGGCCCAACTCCCCATGACGGCGGTTCGAACGGGTGCACTTTGTGCTCAGGTTTCTAGCTAATCTCGTAACGATAGTCTTCCAAGCTACCATGGATTTGAAGAGCAAGAGAAGCTCTTCAAAATTCTCTAAAGAACTAGGGTTTAATTTTATGTGTGGAGCGAGATTGGAGGGCAAGAACGAAGGGGCGATTTCCGTCGTTCACGACCTGATGGAGGCGGGTTTGATGAAGTGGAACATAGGGTTCTAGATTTTTATATTTATATATGTTTTAACATTATTTTATTCGGAAAATACTTCTTTGTCGATACGAACTCCAAAATCAACCCAACGATTGTCGCCTCTAGCTATATACCCCCATTCTGAACACAATGGGATACGTTTCGTAAGCCAATTCGACTGTTACGATCAGTTTTCATCCAAGTTAAAATATAAATCAATATATATTTAATTTAAATGTACATTTCAATTTATTGGGGCCACATACGGACTCCAAAAATTCCAGAAAAATAAATCTAGCTATGTTGGGACGATACGGTCCAAAAAAAATTAATTTCGCCGAATTTGGAGAATGTTTGAAAAATGGCCATTTTCTGGTCAATCCAAATTGAATAAAACTGTTAAAACACGTTATCCTGCGCCACGCTCACTTATTAATCCCAAAAATTATGAATTTTTGAATCTAGCAATAATTAGACATCCTGGATCCAACAAAAGTGGTTTCGTCGAAAAAGGAGGTTGTTTGCAAAATTTCCATTTTTAAGGGCCAGAATTCCAAAGCGACTATTCTGAATTTTCATCTGGGCATAACTTTTTATCCCCGCTATGAAATTTTGATTTTTCGGATTCGTTGGAAATATATTCTCAAATAGATTCTAATATTTTTGGTTTTGCTAAAATCCGGTTTATTTTGAATCCGGTACATTCATTTGAAATCGAATTTTCAAACTACCGCGCCATTTCCCATTCCTTTTATAATTAAAATAAAATATTTATAATCTAACATTGATCCAAATAAATATATACGTTCTAATTCTTTTCAAAATAAATTTCTTGTCGTTATTATTTAAAATAATTCATTTTAAATATTTAAAATTCATTAAAATTGCCAAAATAAAAATTTTAAATTGGTTCGGATTTTCTGGGTTGTTACAAATGTATTATATAATGTAATGGCAAAGATGCTCGTTATTCCATGCCCTAAGAATCTAGATTCCATCTGTGGTGGACAACTTGAAGGTGCAATCTCGGAATTTCTGGCTTATAACATAAGGTCCTTTCTAATTTGGCCCGAAAACCCTTGTTCCAGTCATTACTTTTTTCAGCACAAGATCTCCGATCTCGAAAGTCCTGTGTCTGACTTTTGAATTGAAATGTTTGGCCACCCTTCTTTGACGTGCAACAACCCTGAGTTCTGCTTCGTTTCCCTTTTCTTCAAGCTGATCGAGTGCTTCAAGTTGCAACCTCTTGTTTTCCTCCTGGCTGAATAGAATCCTTCTGTGAGTGGGAACCACCAACTCTATGGGCATCATAGCTTCAGAACCCAAAGCCAAGGAAAAGAGAGTGTGCACAGTTGAAGTTTTATGAGTTGTGCATTACACCCATAGTGCAAGCGGAAGCTCCTCTACCCAACCACCTTTGGATTTCTCTAATCGCTTCTTTATGGTTGACTTTATGATTTTGTTAACTGCTTCTACTTGCCCGTTTGCCTACGGGTAGGCAACTGCTACCAAGCTTTTCTGGATTTTATATTTGGCACAAAAAATTTGGAACTCTTCGCTCTCAAATTGGATTCCGTGGTTATCTTCTGCGGCACTCCAAACCTACAAATGATGTTTTTCATAACAAAGTTAATAACTTTCTTTGAGGTTATGGTTTCCAATGGTTGTACCTCAGCCCATTTAGTGAAATAATCAACGATGACAATGGCATATTTGAATCCAGATTTTGCTATGGGAAGTGCTCCTATAAGATCATTTCCCCAGATGGCAAATGGCCACGGACTGACCATTAGAGTTATCACTATGGACAGTGCTCTCGGAATCTTTGCAAACCTTTGAAATCAGTCGCATTTTCTGGTGTATGCTGTGGAATCTCAACTTACACCTGGCCAAAAATAACCATATCAAAGAATTTTCTTGGCCAAAGTCTGACTGCCAGTGTGGCCTCTGCATTCGCCTTTGTGCAATTGGATCATGACTGCTTTCGATTCTCCTTTGTGACATATCGAAGTATATGCATAGAGAATCCTAGCCTGTAGAGCCGTACATCTAGAATGAGGTACATAGGAGACTTCCATAGGATCTTGTTTCGATTCTTAGCTTCTATTGGGAGTGCACTGGTCAGGAGATATTCTTTGATTGGTGTCATCCATGAGTTTGGCTCATCGATTGCCTCCATGACCCAATCCATATCAATCTGCTCCATGCTAGGGATGGAAAGGACTTCCACTGGAACTAATCCCATCAATTGTGCCTCTCTCGTGCTCGCATAATTTGCTAGTGAGTCCTCCTTGGTGTTCTCTTCCCCAGGAATGTGAGATACGGTGTAATGTTTGAAGTTTTCTAGCAGTTCCCAAGTCTTGGACGGATAAGCTGGCAAGTCGCCTACTTTAGCTTAGAATTCTTTGCGAACCTGACATACCACCAATTGTGAATCACTGAAAATCTATAAAGTCTTTAGCTACAATTCCCTTGCCAACATTATTCCTGCAATGAGGCCTCATACTCAGCTTCGTTATTTGTCGATGGAAACTCTAGTCTTAGCGCATAACAGATGGATCTTCCATCAGGAGTCTCTAAGATTACTCCTGCCCCAGAACAGTAGTCATTTGATGCTCCATCAACAGATATCTTCCATTGAATGTTGGCCTCGACAGCAGGTTCCTCTTTCTCCTCTCCTTAATCAGTGAACTCCACGATAAAATCTGCAAGTGCCTTCCCGTTAATTGCTCTCCGGGTGGTATATAACATCATATTGATTGAGCTCGATATTCCATTTTGGTAACCTTCCGGAAGTTTCTAGGTGGAACAAGACTTGTTTTAAAGGCTCATCGGTGAGGATCTTAATCGGATGTGCCTGAAAGTAAGGTCGAAGCTTCTTTGAGGCAATGCAAGCAATAGGCTAATTTTTCCAGCTTTGGGTAATTCAACTCTTCCCCAGTTAACCTTTCACTAATTCAATAGATAGGCCTCCTAACTTTTGAATCTTATTTCATTAAGGCTACACTCAGAGCATGAGCGGACACTGCCAAGTATAAGAACTAGTCTTCTCCGTCACTAGGCTTGGAAAGCACGGAGGTGTCTCCATGTGTTAGATTAATTCTTCAAAAGCTTTCTGGCATTCTGGAGTCCACTTACTATCTTTCTTTCCTTTCCTAAGGGCGTCGAAGAAAGGAAGACACTTATTCGTTGCCCTTGGTATGAAGCAATCCAAAGTTGTAATTTTCCTGTTTAAGCATTGGTGTTCCCTCTTGGTCCTTGGAGCGCGGATTTCCCTCAAGGCTGATATCTGAGCTAGGTTAGCCTCTATGCACCAGGCATTGACCATAAATCCCAGGAATTTTCTTGACGCGACTCTGAAAGAGCAATTTAGAGGGTTTAACTTCATACTGTATTGGCGTAGAATATCAAACATCTGGGCTAGATTTTCCAAATGATCAGCAACCCTTTTTGATTTTACCAGCATATCATCGACATAGACTTCCATTGTTCTTCCGATTTATGCTTTAAACATGGCGTTCACAAGACGCTGGTAAGTTGCTCTAGCATTTTTTAATCTGAATGGCATCACTTTGTACCAGTATACACCGAGATCGATGATAAAGCTTGTGTCTTCTTGATCTGGTCCATACATCATGATCTGATTGTAGCCTGAATACGCGTCCATAAAAGACAGCAACTCATGCCCAATTTTACAATCCACCCTCTGATCTATCATGGGGAGAGGGAAACTATCCTTTGCACAGGCTTTGTTAAGAACTGAGTAGTCCATGCAAACTCGCCATTTGTCATTCGCTCTCTTCACAAGTACGGGGTTGGAGACCCAGTTTGGATAGGTAGACTCCCTAATGAAGCCATTTTCCATTAATCTATCGACTTCCTCCTTTAGAGATCTCGACCATTCTATCCCTTTGGTTCTCCTTTTCTTCTTGACATATGAAACCCATGGATCAATAATGAGCTTATGAACTGCAACATCCGGGGATATGCCACACATGTCAAAATGGCTCCACGCGAACACATCTAAGTTAGCCTTCAAAAAGACAATCAATTGAGTCTTCAATTCTGGGCTCAACTGAGATCCTATATTCAGCACACAACTTAGATCTTTCGAATTAACAGCAATAAGAATCGTGATCTCAGTTGAAGCCACTCTTCCGTCACCTGCACTGACTTTTCTAGTGTCTATTTCTTTCTTTGCTTCGCTATGTTCGTCAGTGTAGGGACCCCGCTTTAATTGCTATAAGGGGAGGTTATGAATGCGGAGCGAAGACTTCGCACTCTTTCCCGTCTCATTCTTCCTAGCCTCACGCAACTCTATCATGTAGCATTCCCTTGTGGTAGGCTGATCTCCTTTAATTACACCAACTCCATTTTTAGTTGGAAACTTCATGGTTAGGCACCATGGAGCTAGAGCAATTTAAAGCCTGTCAGAGTTGGCCTCCCAAGCAATGCATTATAAACGTAAAGTTCGTCCACCAGGACGACAGTCTACATCGCAGATATTTTGCGTTCTCCATCTGCCAACTTTACCAGCAAGTCTTTTACACCAATGAGCTATGTTGGATGTCCAGTGAATCCATGAATTTTATTCGGACATGCTTGCACATCGAACATGAATAACTTCATTTTTGGAAGGCATTTATGAAAAGCACATTAACGGAAGCTCCCGTATCAACTAGGGACTCTTCTCAAAATGGCTAGACCATGACCGACTGTGATCATCATGGGATCAACAAGTGGTGTAAGTAGTCCATCAGAGTCTTTATCTTTGAACACCACATCTTCAGCGGAAGTTTTAGGCATCTACATTGGATGTGTGCTACTCAAGATCAGGCACCTTTCTTCTTTTGTAGCATCCTTTAGTTCATTAGAATATTTATCCATGTCCCTCCCCCAGCTTTTTCCGACTGGGTGAGGACCTCCAGAAATCGTATTGATTATTGATCTTGACTCAGTGGGAGTTTGAGCCTTCCCTCCAGGCCCTGGTTGACTGGTAGCATTCCCCTGCCCATGGGCATCTTGAGCACCTTGGGGATTTATCACATATTTCTGAAGCTTGTTCATTCTAATAAGTTCCTCAATCAAACTCTTCAAGTGTCTGCATTCGTTAGTATTGTGCCCCGGCTAATTGTGAAAGTGATAGAATTTGCCAGAATTAGCTTGTTGCTCTATAATTTTCTGTGGCATTAATCCAGGAAAGATGCCTGAATCCTTCGTAGCAGAATAGACTTTCTCTGGGGTTTCATTCAGGGAAGTCAACTCTGAATGCTTGAAGAATCGCATCTTCTTATAGGATTTGTTATCCTCTCCCTGGTTCCCTCTTTTCTGCCCAGAGTTGTTTTTCGGATCAACTTGGACCTCACTGCCCTTCCTTTCACCGGTAGCACTACTTTCTGCAGCAATTCTAACAATAGGAGGATCATCCTCCACACTCATGTATTCTTTAGCTTTTTTACAGAACTTTTTAGAGTTTTGGGTTTCTTATCAATAGCACCCTTCCTCGCTACTAACACGTACCAAGGTTTTGGATCTATGACTTCGGCTACCGCAGCGTGGAACCTTGTAAGAAAAATCCTTAACTGTTTCCCAGGCATTTGATCCATTTCACTAAGCGACATCACATCCCTTACTTTAGTAGTTTTAGTCGAAACTGGTCTTGGAACCTTCTCGCCAAATCAGCAAATTGGTCCACACATTTAGGCGGTAGTCTAGTGAACCATAGTAAGGCTACCTATTCCAGGCACACGGGGAAGTATAAGCATTTTATCTCGTTAGTGGACCTAGCTCCGTTCATGTGTTGATCATACTTGAACAAGAAGATGTTCGGATCTTCGGTCCCACCATAGGGTGCTATTGTTGGGGGTGTGAATTTCTTAGGGAACTTCGCTTGACGAATTCTTTATATGAACGGATTCTTGCTTGAAGAATGATCCCATTCCCTCTCATCATCTTGACGAGCCATGTTCTCTTTCATTATTCGTTGGATCATTTCCGAGATGTACTTCTCAATACCAGTTCGTTCCGCGGAGAAGACATCAATCCTTTTATCGGAATGATCACGTTCAAGTTCTGATGCCCTGGACCTCCCTTGGGAGGTGCCACTTTGGTGGAACTAGTGGCGCTTCGAGTTGTACGTTTATCGACATGCTGGGGTGCTTTGACTTTAGAGTCCTCAACGCCAACCTCCCCCTTGTCTTCCACTAAAAAGTGGAAACGACTAGGGTCTAAGGAAGAAGAGTCCTCTTTTTCGTCAATGTTAACCATGACCTTCGAAGGAGGGGGATTGACTAGAGCATTAAGCAAAGCATCAAAGTTTTCCATTAACATCTTGGTCGTAGCATCCATTTTTTCATTCAAGCCAGTTATCATCGCATTCAATTCCTCTCGAGTTACAACTGGTCCTAAGGACTCACCGACCTCTCAATTCAAAGTCTGTAGTGTATGTGCATCATCATTACTAGCATTCTCATTACTCGTAGCAACTCTATCAGATTTTCTATTTTTCTTTGAAGCATCCATGATTTCTGACAACTTTTTGAACTTCGAAGCAAATTCTTGGCCCACTTTTTAGGCTTTTGGAGCCTATCATAGCAAGAAGGCTTTAGCGCAACATTCTAGCAAACCCCCACCAAGGCTCTTAACCATGTGGTCGTGGGTTCGAGCCTCACGATGGGCGCCAAAAATGTTGATATCAAATTCGGTATCAACACCCCAAAAATGCAATCAACACTTTTAAGTATGAACAATTACAAGATCAAGAGTGAAAAGACGGGGGAAAGTAAAGTGCACACAACTTTAAAGTGGTTCGCTCTAAAAGAAGCCTACGTCCACTATGAGGGAAGTTTCAATTATGATCATGGCGATTACAAAGTACATTGATTTCAAATTCATACACATCTTCTCTCTTTACAATAGATTTACTCAAATCGTCTTCAGGAAAAACTCAATCTCACTAAGTTCAAAGACAAAGGATGATTCTCTTCAATGATTGGTCATATGAGTGATTTGAGCGGATTCCATTGATGATTTAGAGTTAGATCTTCGATTGAATATGATCAGAGGTATTTGAATTGCTTGGAATGGTCGAGAGAATGTTTGGGCAGCCCTACGGGATCATAAAATTCAATCCCCATTAAAGTGGAGCTCATCCCTATTTATAGATGTGAAGAATGGCTGAAATATAGCCTTTAGGTTTTGGGTAGGCCTAAAAGGTATTTATGAAAATGCCACTGCCAGTTGTCGCCAGCTAATTGCTTGTTTTCAAGTATTTGGCCGACCCAAATTAGTCCCGACCGACCCATATCAGTCGCGACAGACTCGAATCTGTTCGTCAGACCTAAACTCCACTTGTCTGGATAACTTGTGCTTTATCTTCAATATGGCCAACTCGATGCTTCTAGAAATAGGACCGACCCGATGCTCTAGAAATATGACCGATGCGCTGCTTCCAAAATAGGACCGACCCACTCTCAAGGAATTGGACCAACCACTATAAAGGAAATGGACCAGCCCACTCTGAAGGAAATGGATCGACCGCAGCTTTTGGGACAAGGCCGACCCATCCTATTATAAACTCGACTGACCAATTTGAGACCGACCCATTTCTTTCATTCATTTGATCCATCTCTATATACGTGATTTTTTAGGGATAACACAATCATACCATGAATCCTTGCTTGTAATTTCTGTAAATGAATTTTGGATTTTCAAAACATAAATATAATATATATTTTTAGCTAATTTGTTTATGCACAATGTACAATGTATTTGAAACCATCTCCCATCTTTTTTTATTCGACTGTCGACTTCTATGAACGATGTTAGCCGCAACATAACAAGTTTATGCCATAATCGAATTTCATTCCTTACCCAACCCCAAAAGCCTCGGTTATGTACAAAATATTCCGTAGTAGTTTTGTAACATAATATATCATTCGTATATCAACAAAGAATAATTGTTCCTTAATTTCTTAGTTCAAATCTTAGCATTGTACTAAATCATTCGTTGTTTCTTTCTCTTTCTTTGAATTACTATATAAAACACAGCAAAATAATATCTAGAAAAGAAGATAAACGTTTAAAGATAAGTAAAAATTGTTTGAAGAGCTATGAGCTCTAGGAAGAACAGATACGTTAAAGGTAGAGGTAAGAAAATGATTGATCTTACTGGTAATCATTCAAAATCATTAGAACCAAAATAATAATTTGAGAAACATAAACTGAAACAAGTCAAGTTGATATTATATTTTAAAACTGTTATCAATCAAATCGATAATACTTGGTCAGGTTATATTAGTTTATTCTGTTTATCTAAAAATAAATTTGATATGGAAAATTCTATATAGACACAAAATTTTAACACAAAGTGGAGGACACGAAATTTCAACCATTGGATTACCACATGATTACCATCCCTCATATAAAGATAAATTAATCATGTGACTGAGATTTTATGTCTTTTGATTTGTGTCAAACTTTTGTGTCAAAATAGCCACTCATTTTTGATATTCTAGTTGTTAATACAATGTAATGAAATAATTAGTTGAATAAATACCATGCAAACATTTTGAAGAACAAACTCATCTTCTATGAATATTAAATGAACTAATAAAAAATCATATTGTTATAAAATTATGATATATAGTATGATTGTAGAAATTTTATTACTTTAAGGTAACGTAATTTTAAAATTTGGTTTTATTGGTTTATCCGATTATTAAATAATTATAACTAAAGGTTAACCAATTAAAAAGAGTTAATATTGTCAATTAACTAATGAAACTGAATCAAATCCACTAAACTTAATTGGTTTTATTGGTTATCTGGTCTAACCAATATACGCTCATCCCTAACTATAAGATTCATTTTCTTTCTCTTCACGAAATTGAGCTGTGAATGAATATTTGATCAGTAGTATTATTCTTCCCAAAACCTCTCTCTCTCTCGTTTAACATTTTTAAACTTTGAGATTTATCAAAGAAAAGAATGAATATAATTTCTTCACGTTTGATGTCGGTAAATATTATGCATGTGGGTGTAAATAGAAAGTCTGTTATTAATAGAAACCATGAAATGAGTCAAATTGCGTGTGCATGTGTGATTGTACACCACTTTCCGCTTGTATAGTGTTTATTTATGTTGAACAATTGATCATGATCTTGCTATAGTATGTTTAAATATACATTTATTCTCACATTTATTTTCTATATTACGACATGTTAGTTATGAAAAGAGAGAGATACTGGAAATTAAGTTGAAGCTTTTATTTCTTGATCTGAATATTGATACATTCAATAATAATTTGCTAACCGATGCTTCAGTATTATATAGAGGTTGCCTTATTAGAGTTGTAAAAATAAAGACAAACAAAAGAAACGAAAGTGTTGCAAGCCTGTATAGGCCTAAGTCCCATACTGTAAATATGTAAAATTAAACGAGGATAACCCTCGGTGTTCGAATATATTATTCACGCTGCCTTACTACTCCACTTTAAACCGAACTAGGGTTTTCCTTTTCTTCTTGCTCCTGCCGTCGCACTTTGATTTTTTCAAAAATTTCTTCAATCAACTTGTTTCCTTAGATCTCAGTGCGGGTTCTAGATTAACCCAAGAGAGGGGGTAAATAGGGTTTATTAAATTTTCGCGAGATATAAAAAAATTCATAGATCACAAAATATAGCAGAAATAGAAATACAGAAAGTAAATGACATAAGAGATACCCAGCTTTAGCAAAACCCTGCCTACTGCTGCATTCCTAAGGTTTCTACTAGGTGATAGAACAGATCCCGCATACAAGACCATGTACACTCGCAAACCCTGCTCCTATTCAAACCCTACGCTCAAAACACTAGACTGATCTAATCCCATAGATCATATTTCACCTAGTTTTATAGACCCTAGTAAACTGCCAGTTAACACCCTAACTGGATTCCCCTAGAATTTTACAGACTCTAGAAACTGTTCGATTACAAAGAAATTTAAAATACAACAAAAATTAAAAACAAAAGAAAATGAAAAACCCTAGAATAAAAAAGAGAATATAAACACCCCCTTTTAAAAGCTTAAAATTCTAAGCCGCCTTTGAACTTGGCCGGCCCATTTGTTTTGGGTGCATCGTCATTTTCATTTGCTCGTTCCCTTTTACTCACTAAAAAAATGGCGGCTGAGAAATATGAAACTCGAACTAGGGTTTCTCCAATCTTCCCAAATCAATTCGATTGCTTGATGGATTTATGTTGCCATTTGCATTGAGCATTGTTGTTGCTGAAATGAACATGCATTCACCCATTTCCATGCACCATATAATTGACTTGCTGTTCGCTGTCATGTACATCAACTGTCTTGACACCATCAATGTGTTGCTGAATTTGTTTTGATATACCACTTGTCCATTTACTTGAGGCTGTTATATACAATGTTGGCTCGACACTTGCATTTGTTCCTTTTCGAGTACACATTCATGAGTGTTAGCACATTAGCTCGGCTTCTTGTTTGACTTGTATTCATTGATGTTTTTGGATTGCCTCGACCACATTAATTATTGTTGCACTGAGTCGAGATGGTCCTCGTGGCTACTCCTCAGTTGTGCACTGGATTGGTGAGGCAGTGCACACGTGTATATATATGCACGTGTGTATATGCAGCCATCCGGAAAAGTTTTCTTGTCCCTGCATTGATATATATATATATATATATGTTATCTGCCTTGTGGTATTTACAGTGTATCACTGTGAATATCACCAGCTGTCTAGACACAATTGGAAAAATCAGATCGAGTCAGAAAAATGATGAGAAACACACCAAAATTCTAAGGCAAATAAATTTTTAAAATAAAAATTATGTTCGCTAGAATTTAGAATATTATTTCTTTTCCAAATATTGTGTGTTTCTGTATGTGACAGGTATGAGACTGGACTGACTGAAAGCTGTGAAGACAGAAGACTAAAGACAGAAGACGAGTATAGATAGTGAAATGTATGCGTGTCTGTATATGAGTCAATGTGAATGTATATATAAAATGAGTGACTGGGTGATTCTGTGATGAGGAGTTGTGTATATGAAATTTGTTATGACGTGAAATGTAATACAGAGATGTACAAATAGTAAAGTATAAAATTTGTACTGTTTGAATGTATGAAATAAAATACTGTTGAATATTTGAATTCATGCATAGTCGTATTCTATTTAAATTTAAATATTAAATTCCTGTCCGTGGTGTTAATATGAAACAGTACGATTACAAACACATTTAAAAGAATATATATTTGGTTTATCATCAAACAAAAATCATATAATTGTGTATACAACATCGTTATATACAACAATCTCCCCCTTTTGATGATGACAAACAAGTATTAAGATTTTGAATAAACGTGTTTGATAGTGAAGAACAGAACTCCCCCTATAACTGTGCATGAGTGAAAAGAATGTGAATATGAATTAGAATTTTAAAAATTAAAATATTTATAAAATATTCAGTCATAAATCAAAATCTCAACCCATTCTCCCCCTTTTGTTATCATCAAAAGGATTCAGAATTTAAAATATAGATGAAAAATGATTAGAAATATAATATCATCTAAAGAGGAAGAATGGTCATCATAAATCTCAATCAGCCAAACAAAAATCAAAATATTCTGAGAACTTTTGTTATATTTCACATTGTAGATAATGACGGATTTACGATGAAATTTATAAAAATGGGGAGAGTTTAAAGATATGAATTTCAATTATTTTCAAAAGAATTTTATGAAATTGAAGCACAAAAAACATTGATGGATTTGGGCTATATTTAATAATTTAATTTAAGTGACAAAATCGTATAATCTCAAATCCTAATAGCTATCAATCAACAAATCATAATACGTCATAAAATATTAAAACACTCCACAAAATAAAGATGGATTGATAGGCTGGTTTTTACACACAAGGGAGAATTTCAAATTAATTTCTATTTATAGCACATTTTTCCTTTTTCTTTTTATTTCATTTAAGAGCACACTGACCACGCATAACTAGAGCTTGGATTTTTAAATAAGGTCCGTCGTAGCTTAAATTATAAGTTGTCTCTTAACCATGCATGACCAGAGCTTGGATTTTTAAATGAGGTTAGAGCCACACTTATACATATTAAATATATATTTATCATTTAACGTCTAAAAGGAAAAACTCATCGGTATATAAAACCAATATGAATGATAGAAATCTGGTAGGTATAGAACTTGTAGTGAAATAAATTTCTAAATTAATAATATTATGAAATATGATCAACTGTACTGAGATCATTGAAAATTTTCCATTTTCACTAATTCTAAATAATAAAATAACCACAATTCCATCACAATTATTTTCACTGTTTATTCAAGATGATTCTAAAAAATATTTAACTCTCCACATTGATATAAAAAACAAAATGGATGACAGAATGACGATAGATAATGAAGATGGTCATGAAATAATTTCCAGATCAAAGATATTATAATAAATATTCAACCATTATGAAAAATCTAAATAAATTCTCCATCTTGTTGTGAAATATACTGCAGTCACAATTCATCATAATTTCAAAATTTGATAATAATTTTTATGAATTATAAATACAGTTCAATATGGATATTGATTTCAATTTCTGAATGATTAATCAATAAATAACTTTAAAATTGAAAATCAATTACAAGAGGAAATTAAAATGATTTATACAAGACAAGAGGGATAAAAAATATATACATGAAAAAAAATTAGCACTTATAAACTGATACCACATGATGTCTCTATTAATGAGGATTGTAACAAGACATTGGAGACAAATAAGGATAATTCAAACAACAGAATTTTAACCACAAATCCCACTTAGACAATACAACAGATTAGGCAAATTTATCAGAGCAGCAAATAGTTTTACTCAACACAAGCAATTATTTGAAAACATTTTTCAAAACAGTATTAGAGCAGCACAAGAAACAGTTTCAAAGCACACTTGTCAAGACAGTTCTAATGGTCACAGAATATGATTCATGATTCAAGATTAAAAATACAGTTTATTTGAAATCATTTGAGGAAATATGAAAATCTCAGGATTTAATGAATCAGTCACACCATATTATAAATTTCTTGTCCAAGATATGTGTGAGATTCAATAAATAAATAATTTCAAATGATTTTAAAACAAACAAATATTCAAATCAAATCATCAAGAAGTAGTAGTGAGTTTTAAGACCATATTTTCAAAGAATTTTTCACAGATATTTCTGACAAATAAGTAATTTCAGATTATTTACATAAAGATTGAGAGATATTCATGATCCAAAAGTTTAAAAATAATTTATTTGAAATCACTTGAATTAATATCAAATTTTGAGATATAATGAATGAGTCACACAAGATTGATAATTTCAAATTTAAGAAGTGAGTGAGATTCAAAATATCAAAATTTCAAATGATTTCAAACAAACAAATTTCAACCATAATGCTCATGAATAAAGATGAATTTCAAGATGTATCACTAATTCAATATAATTCAAAATATCCAAGCCAATCTGAAAAATAATGAAATTTTCACAACTGTGAAGTAGCAATGTGCTGTAATGAGTATAATATTTCAAGCTTTTCTAAAGAATTAGAAGAAACTCAAAACATCAAAGGTGTGTGAAACTTCATCAAATTTTCAGATCTTCAAGAATTTAGAATTCAAATCAATAATCTTCAAGATATAACAAGAATACATCAACACTGTTATGAATTCAGAAATCAGAAAAAAAAACTTCAAAACAATTGCAAATATTTTCAAATTTAAATTCAAGATATGGAAATGATTAAAACATCAGAGTTTACAAATGAAGTGAACTTCCAGAAAAATATGAAGTCTGCGATTGGAAGTTAAGGAAGCCTAAGAAGTTACAAAGGTATGATAGTGACAAATCAAGAAAAACACAAAAAATAGAAGGGATATAAGGAGGAATAAACAAGAAAAACATTTACAAAGGTGAGTTTAGAGATCATACCAGAATCCAATGTAAATCAGAATCTCTAACTCAACAGTCTTGGCTAAGGGACTGTGAATGATTATAGAAATATTGAGCAGCTTGAATCCAAAACTCTTTTGCCTAGCAGTTCCTCAGCCACCTCCCGTACCTAACAGTTTAGAGGATTGAGTGGTCTAACAAAATTAGTAACACCACTCATAGTTTTGTTAATGTCTTTCGGTACCCAAACCTGTTTGTATAACAACCCATTGGAATTTACCTTTGTGCCCTTTGGAACCCAAATCTGTTTCACTCTATTTCTTTTTGGGATCCAAAAAGGATTATTATAAAACAAATTTACATCTCGATTATGATTTAAAAGTCCTTTGAAATTATCAGAATTTAAAATTTTAAATCGATTCTTTTCAAACAAGTTTGTAGGATTTTTAAAATCACAAGAATTCAATTTTTCAAAACCACTTGTTTTTCCAAAACTAAGACCTTGTTTATGTCCAACAGAAAACTGGTTTTTCAACAACATATTCAAAGATTTTTCGCTATCAGAAAATTTATTCAACGTTGAGTCTAGTCGTTGAATTTTGAATTTAAGATCACCGTTATCTTTTATTAAATCTGAACAGTGGTTACCAGTGATCTTCCGTTTAGCATCATATTGTTTCAAAACCAAATTTTTAGATTCAAGTAATTTAATTTTGGTTTGGGATTCAACAATTTCAAATTCAAAATGTTTTCGACTTTCAGAAATTCTTGAGTTTTACAATCTCAATTTCAAGCTCGTTCAATACTGATTTAGATTTCTGTAAATTTTTATTTTCAAAAATCTTATGTTTGGAAATAATATTATCCAATTCCTTTTGCAAAGAATCGTTTTTATAAATTAGCTCATCTTCATTTTGTTTTAAAGTGATAATTTCTTTTTCAAATTTCTGAAGATTTTTATTTAGATGAGTTAAATCATTTTTCAAATTGAAAAAATTTCTTGCAATTGGAGTTTTCATGTTTTAATTCCAAAATATTATTTTTGTTAATCAAATCACGATTTTCAGATCTCAGAAGTTTGTTTTTCAGTTCGAGACGATTGACAGTTTTGGTTAAATTATTACAGAAAGAAAACAATTTTTCATATGAAAAATCTCCATTGTCTAAATCATCATTAATGGCTCCAGTTAAGCACACATCTGAATCTGAGTTGGCAATTGAGGGTTTTGAGCAGCTATCAGATTTTCCATACAGCGTGTTGAGAGTTTTCCAGATATCCTGCACTGTCAAACAATGGGAGATAAATTTTAATTGATCATTACCAAGATAGGCATAAATAATATGCATGACATGAGCATTTAAAACCATATTCCTCTTATCTAACATGTCTCCCAAATTTTCAATAATATTCCAATATTCAAAATTAACAGATTTTAAATATAATTCAAATTTTTATTTCCAAATTTGAAAATCTGTTCCATTGAAAATAATTGGAATATCACTGGACTGACTCTAAGAAGACTGACAACTAGGATGACACGTGACTCTAGAGTTAATGAAATTACCAGGCTCTAATACCAATTTTTGGACCTAGATTAACCCTAGAGGGGGGGGGGGGTTAATAGGGTTTATTAAATTTTCATGAGATATTAAAAAAAATCACAGATCATAAAGTATAGCGGAAATAGAAACGCATAAAGTAAATGTCACAAGAGATACCCAGCTTCGGCAAAACCCTGCCTACTACTACATTCCTAAGGTTTCTAATAGGTGATAGAAAAGATCCCGTGTGACGGCCGCGAATTTCGCTCGATCCGAATCAGTCGTTAAACCGATCTAGACCGTTCGAAACCCCTGATCGTTTGAGAACAGGACAAAACAGAACGCAGACGGAAGAACATTTCATTGTTATTACAACCATGCATCAGATACAAGAATATACAGAGTATAAATGAATAAATTACATTCGATAAATATCAGAGATTACAATAAATTACATAGCAGCAGAAAAATAATACAAAGCACAACTGAAGGTGATATACGGATACAGAGCTTTCCGGATACCATTCCAGCTGTAAACCAGGATCCTATGAATATAAATCTGCAAAACCAAAACTACTAGCTGCCCGTGCGGAAAATAGGGGCACCCAGAGTTTTGGTTAAAACAATAAACTCCAGGTCAGTCATGTGACTGTTGTGAGAACTAAAACAGTTATTTAAAACTTTACTTTAAAAGAGAGTAATTCAAGGGACCACGCCGTATAACACGGAACGGGTTTCCTCCCAAGAATACCAGTGCATATAATAAACAGCGCAATGCTTTTTCGAAAAATGAAGCTATTTTAAGACCCAGGTCCCATCACACAATGCAACGCAAGCCGGAGGATAGGGTTTTCCCTTATAATAGCCAAACATGCTTGGTACGTTTAAAACAAATCATTTGATACTATAATAAGTGTATAGTGTCAAGACAATTTCAATCATAAATATAAATCAAAGACGGCATAGTATCCCATGCTACTATGTCGCCATACTAGGCTCTACAAATAAAGCCGAAATACACGTATTGGAAATTGGATTTCCGTCATGAGTCGAGGCAAGGGGCAAGCTCCGCTTCGAGACACTCTAGCAAATGCCTCGGGACTACACACTCTGGGCAACCCCTGGATGCGGCTGGGCCGGTCCTCACTTACGTTAGAGGATTAATTATGCCTGAACACACGTTTCCTGGTCCTTACAGACCTATAATCGAGGCGCCTCGTTCCAACAACCACAAAGGTGAAAAGTATATAAATGTCAGGCCTGGTAAGTCACTGACACCACCAAAGCTAGAAAGAAACGTCGTGCTCTCCCAGCGGTCCATATCCCCTTTTTAACTCATACCGAGGTGTGAGGCTCGCGAATTCACGTTATACACAAAGCTGCCACGTAGGCGTGCTTTGATCGTCAACCACAAGACTTTGCTTTTCAACAGAAGCCTTGATCATTGCATCTTAGCGTGCCACACAGGCAATTCATGCCATGCGACTGATGTCCATCGATATACAACCTCCGAGCTCGTACGTCTCAGAGAAGGGCGTTAAGCAAAAGAATAAATTCTCCGCCGCCAAACAGATGTATATTTAATAGAAATCAATCAACACAGAATAAAATCCAATGTCAGACACACAATCCATTTACAAGTCCGTTCTGGGTCTGAACGAAACCGGAGGCACTTTCCTCGCATATCCATCCATCCCCAAGTACGTCTGGACGACCACCAACTATTTCCATCCTCTTGGGTGTACATCCCAATCAGGATCGTCAGTAATTATCCAAACGATGTGAAGACATCCGGTCTTCAACCACCGTCTTCATCTTCGACATATCGTCGAATCGGTTATTCAGAATGGGTGTAAACCCGGTCTTTCCGAACAACCCGCGTATATTGAAAACAAATGTTACACAAACACAACATACGCCTCATTCCAATTCATTAGTCACTAACCGCAAATTAGCAAGAGAACAATTTCCCAAACATTAACCCCGAAGGCCGAAACCAACATCAGATCAATACCCAGAAAACCATTCTTCTTAGCCAACCTACAGCTAGTTTCTAAATTCCACATTCTTAGGGAAAGGTTCCCATTAATTTTATCCAAGATAAATTCTTTAAAATTTATCCTGTAATCTTCCTTTGGATGTCGTTTCAAACCAAATTATGGTTTTTCTAAACTAGTCGAGATTAGCGAACCACATCGAAGTAATTATTTATTTTATTTCCCAACCCCAACCTATTCATCCCATGAAGCAAAACTGGTAATACTCCATATCTAACACCGTGGTGTTATCGGTAAAATTAATTACCATTTCACGTTCAAATCTAATTAAAGATTTAACTATCGCTTTGGAGCAAAACTGGTAATACTCAATTCCCGCTCATTTCTAAATTTGATAATTTAGATTATAGATTCACATTTCAATCTAATTGCAGATTCGTTTAAAACTCCTTTTACTGGGTTAAAGAACTAGGTGTTATTTAAAACACAGTTCACGACAACCTAAATCACATTCTATTTGTTATCGGGTTAAAGAACTAGTGTTATTTAAAACACCGTTCACGATAAACCCATTTCAAATTCAATCAAATATATTAGAAATTCCGATTATTTAAAACCCCTTTTTAAATCTAATTTATTTATTTAAAAACAAATCGGGTTTTAAATTTAGTTCAAACTAGTTCATTTTGATAAAATCTATTTTTATCTTTTCAAATATGGAGTTTTTCATCCCAAATTTTCCCAAATCATTTCTTATGATTTTACACAAATTATTACTATTTTTAATAATTTTATCAAGGCCCGTACAGTCGATTTCCAACAACGGCCATCGAACTGCACTTATAGCGACCTTTTTCAAATTTGATTTGGACGTATCTCCAAATCCAACCGTTAGATTTCAAATTTCTAATATTCGTTAGAAAGCTCTTTTCGATACGAACCCAACGGTTATGGTTTTAGGAGAATCCGACGGTCAGATCTCCCGTAATGTCCGTTTGAAATAAATGGTCGAAATTCACGAACTGCAGCGGCGCGGCGCGTTCTATTCAGGCCATTATATTATATATATAATATATATTTCGTGGATTTCTATTTAAAATGAATTATATAAATAGTTTTAAATTCGTTTCAAAACCAATTTCAAAGTCCATTTCAATTCAAATCAAAATTGAATCTTTCCTTATAAATTCGTTTTAAAATCCATTTCTATTCAATTCAAGTTTCAATTCAATTGGAAATTCATTTCAATTTGTTTCCAATTCAATTCGAATTCGTTTTCAATTCAATTCGAATTGGTTTTGTATTCAATTCAATTCAAATTCGTTATCTATTCAATTCAATTTGAATTCGTTTCGTTTGCTATTCAATTGAAATCAAATTCGTTTTCCATTCAATTCGAATTCATTATATATTCAATTCATTTCGAAATCATTATATATTCAATTCATTTCGAAATCGTTATATATTCAATTCATTTCGAAATCGTTATATATTCAATTCATTTCGAAATCGTTATATATTCAATTCATTTCGAAATCGTTATATATTCAATTCATTTCGAAATCGTTATATATTCAATTCATTTCGAAATCGTTATATATTCAATTCATTTCGAAATCGTTATATATTCAATTCATTTCGAAATCGTTATATATTCAATTCATTTCGAAATCGTTATATATTCAATTTATTTCGAAATCGTTATATATTCAATTCATTTCGAAATCGTTATATATTCAATTCATTTCGAAATCGTTATATATTCAATTTATTTCGAAATCGTTATATATTCAATTCATTTCAAAATATTCGATTTCGAAATCACTTTTCAACATCATTTTAAAATGATTAAAATCGATATAAATATTGTTCACGTCAAAATGGCGTCAATCTAATCAACACGGCTTCATATATTTCTATTTTAAAATATTCTATTTCAAAATATTTCTATTCAAATATTTCTTTTCAAATATTTCTTTTCAAATATTTCTTTTCGTCAACACACGACTAATCTCAATGAATGAGTACCGTCCACGTGTGACTACTTTTGTTAAATTATTTCGTTCAACACATGACTGATCTCAACGGATGAGTACAGTCAACACATGAACCTTTACTTTATATTATAAAGATGTAAATTTTATTATTAAAATATTTCGTTCAACACATGACTAATCTCAACGGATGAGTACAGTCAACACATGAACATTTACTTTATAATATTGATAAAGATGTAAATTTTATTATTAAAATATTTCGTTCAACACATGACTAATCTCAACGGATGAGTACAGTCAACACATGAACATTTACTTTATAATATTCTTTATCTTCTAAATTGGAATGAGGCCCAATCAATCACCATATAAAATTAATTATATGGATTTTCATACAACATATGTATATAACAACATTGAAAAATAATCAACCATCAACCAAAGTGCACTACACTGTATAAGCATCAAATATAGATATATAACGCTTATAACAGCCTGTCAATCAATCGATCGACATATTTAATCAATCAGGATGAGTGAACTTCATATTTCATCCCAACACCCGTGTGGGGTTTCAAACAATCAAACACAGATTTTATTCGTGCAGTTGGGCGATGTGTAAAATTTATCGACCCAATCAATATCAGTCAAATCAGTGTATATAAACAAATCGGTCGATTTGTTTATAGATATTTATTTATTCACATTCACGCTAAAAATTATATTTTTAACGACAAAACATTTTATTTTAACACATGAATTTCTATTCAGTTCATTTATTCAATAAAATGATGTTTTTATTTTAGAAAATTTCGGCGGCATAACGGCACGATACTAGAAACGGGACGAGGCCTAGCCTTATCCCCGGTCTAGTGAAGGCCCACGCCATTAACAAATCAATCCAATCAATTTCATTTCACCAAACAATCCAATCAAATACTCTAACTAATTGGCAATCAAACAAACAAGTCCATGGTCTGTGGACGATTGTGTCGGGTGCTACTAAGCACCGTCTGCATCCTAGTATATATATAACTAGAAAAAAAGAAATTGAAAGGTGACAAATTCTCACCGATAGCTATCCAATACCACGACACTCCTATTGTAGAGATCTTCGTCGTTCTCGCCTTTTTATCGCCTTTGTTGCTTGTAGCCACTACATATATAAAAATCACACATTTTTATATTTTGATGTCTTTAAAATAAAAATCACATCTTTATTTATTCACCTTCAATTTAAAAATCATATTTTTATAATTGCTTCATACCTTTTAAAAATTGAATTTTTACTTCGTTATACTTTATATAAAAATCAAATTTTTACTATGTTATTCAATATATAAAAAACGACTTTTTACTTTGCTATTCAATATGTAAAAATCGAATTTTTACTTTGCTATTCAATATGTAAAAATCGAATTTTTACTTTGCTATTCAATATGTAAAAATCGAATTTTTACTTTGACGTCATATAGATAAAAATTCCATTTCAAAAATAAAGATTTCGCCTTTATAAAAATAAAGATTTCGCCTTTTCAATATAAAGTTTGTATTTTTCTCGAAGTAAAAATCATATTCTTACTTCACTACTCATATCAAAATATCGTCTTTTCATATTTAAAAATATCGCCTTTTCATATTTAAAAATATCGCCTTTTCATATTTATCATCTATATAGTAAAGACTATATTTTTAATACTTTAAAAATATAAAAATCATATTTTTACACCTTCTACATAGTAAAGATTATATTTTTAATACTTTAAAAATATAAAAATCATATTTTTATTACTTTAAAAAATATAAAGATCATACCTTTTCGTTACGAAAAATCCTACCTCTTTCATAAACAAAATCATGTATTATATATATATATTTTCCTAATCCTTATGTAAATTAATTTCAGATTTTATTTACTAATTATCACAACCAAAAACTGAAATAGAATCAAGATTAAATTAGAAAAAGGAAGAAGAAAATACTTGCATCTTTCGGTTGGAGGTTTGAAGGGGGAGAGGTGCTGTCGGCGTTGGCCAAAGGTGGGAGACGCGGTCGCTGACGTCAGCGGGACGGGGTGCGCGCCTGTCGAGGCGGCGTTGGCTGGCCGGAGACGGCCTAGGGCTCGCTGGGGGCTCTCGAATCGGACGTGGAGGGAGGGAGGGGGTTCGGGGAAGAAGAAGAGGTGGCGGCGGTGGGCGAGGCATGCGCCTCAGGCGGCGGCGCGGCGATGAACGTCGACGGGGGGCTCCGTCCTTTCCCCTTTTTTTTCGTTTTGATTTCTGATTTTAAAGAAACGAGGGGGGTGTATATATAAATATAATTTTTTAATTTATTTAATTATTTTATTTAGCAAAAAGTTGACTTCTACATACGACCTCGAAACGAGGCCCACCGCCAGTCGTCCATAGCGTTTCACCCCCATTCTGAACACAATGGGATATGTATCGTAGGCTGATTCAGCTGTTACAATCAGTTTCCGTTAAATTTACATTTAAATCACTATATTGAATTTTAAACGTACATTTCAAATTACTGGGGTTACATACTAATTCTAAAAATTCTCGAAAAATATTTTCTAGCTTCGTATTGACGATACGGTCCTAACAAAACAAGTTTCGTCGAATTCTGAGACCGTTAGAAAAATGGCCATTTTCCAGTCGATTAAAATCAACTGAAACTGGTCGAATGCGTTTTCCTTTGCCACGCTCACATATTGATTCGAAAAATTATGAAAATTGAAATCTAGCAATAATTTAACATCACGGATCCAACAAAAGTGGTTTCGTCGAAATCCGAGGTCATTTGCAAAATTCCCATTTTTAAGGGCCTGAATTCCATAGCGACTATTCAGAATTTTCAACTGGACATATCTTTCGATCCCCGCTATGAAATTTTGATTTTTCGGATTCGTTGGAAAGATATTATCAGTTAGATCCTATTATTTTCGGTTTCACTAAAATCCGGATTGTTTTGCACCCGGTACATTTAATTGAAGTCTGATATCGAATTATCGAACTACCGCGCCATTTTCAATTCCTTTTATAATTATATATAATTATTTATATTCTAACGACGACGTATATAATATATACGTTCTAATTGTATTCAAAATAAATTTTCTCGTCGATATTATTTAAAATAATCTATTTTAAATATTCAAAATTCGCTAAAACTGCCAAAATAAAAATTTTAAACTGGCCCAGAATTTCCGGGTTATTACATCCCGCATACATGTACACTCACAAACCCTGCTACTATTCTAACCCTACGCTCAAAACCCTGGACTGATCTAATCCCCTTGATCAGATTTCCCCTAGTTTTACAGACTCTAATAAACTGCCAGTTAACACCCTAACAGGATTCCCCTAGAATTTTACAGACTCTAAAAACTGTTCGGTTACAAAGAAATTTAAAACACAACAAAAATTAGAAACAAAAGAAAATGAAAAACCCTAGAATTAAAAGAGAATATAAACACCCCCTTTTAAAAGATTAAAACTCTAAGCCTGCTTTGAACTTGGCCGGCCCATTTGTTTTGGGTGCATCGTCATTTTCATTTGCTCGTTACCCTTTACTCACTAAAAAAATGGCGGCCGAGAAATATGAAACTCGAACTAGGGTTTCTCCAATCTTCCCAAATCAATTCGGTTGCTTGATGGATTTATGTCATGGTTCTCTGATGGCTTCAACTAATGTGAGTGTTCTTGAATTGAATAAATTTTGCTCTTTGATTTTGTTGTTGTTGTTATTGTTAGAATCGAACACTAATTTCTCTGATTTCACTTGATAATGGCTTGACTAATTTGTCTCGTGTTTTTCTTTTTCATTTGTTTCCTGATTTTTCTCGACTTTGAATGTGTGATGACAAAACTGGAAACAATTTATTGTTTTCCATATCATTTGCTCGTGAGTTAATTTCCTGAACTATTGGTTTCCTTGTTGACTGATCAAATTGTATTTCTGGCTCCAAAGCTTGTGATTGATGCTAAAGAATCTCTAGCCAAATTTAATGTTGTCATATCTGGAAAACAAATTTGAACACTTGCCAAATATGCTTACTTGAAGATTTCTCGAAATGAAATTCATTTCCTGCAATTGATTGCTAAAAATAACTTCTGCCAAATTCTCTTACATAAGTACTGGAAATATTCTTCAAATTTGCAAATTGATTTCTAATATATTATTTCCAAAAATATACACTTTTGTTTCAGGAAATTTGCAGCATGTCAGTGATTTGCTCCATTCTAAAATCTGGAAAGATTTGAATATTAAACTCTTGCCCATTTTGTTCCAATAAAATCTCTGAATGATTTATGCCAAACTGATTGTGTATATCTGCATGCTGAATTGAAATTCCTTGCCATAAAAATGATTATCTCTGGAAAACAGAATATATGATTTGTTGCCCCTTGATTGACTGCTTTGTAAATGCAAAAAAAAAAACTTTGACTTGAATTCATGCCGTATACAAATTTATAATCTTGAATGTTATACTGTAAGCAGTGATCGAAATGCCCAAGATAAAACTGTGAGAGAATGGAAACTTTTGCTATTTCTAGAACCATTTAATAGTGAATCCTATCATAAAAAAATACCTTCAATTTTGTTGCATCTTTGCCAAATATACTTGCGTGTATTCAATGAAACTTGAATGGATCTCCTGTCAAAAATAAATCATTCTGGACACATTAATATTGCCTTTGCATGATTGTTTGTAGTCATGCTGACTTGTGCTTGACCACCCTGTTGTTTAAACTTACTTGGCTTTGAACCTGAAATATAGATGCCATGTATATATCTCTGTGTACATATAAGTTGTTGCATTCATCATGCTATGTTGATCTCCCTGTTTCACATGCACTTGTGCACTTTGATTCTGCCATGTATAATGCACACTTGATGCTTGCATGTTCAAGTCTGACCATCCAGTATATTTTTGCATGTTTAACATTGGCAATGATGTACTTGTGTTATGTTGTACCATGTATGTTGATCTTCATGTTTGAACATATATGTCCACTGACCATTGCTAAAAAACCCATATGTTTGCATACATGAACTGTTTTGAATAGTACATTCTGCCTTGACCATTCTACACCATATATATTGGCTAATTTTACTTGACATCATGCATGTCGAACCATTTTGCTGTGTGAACTTCTTTTGCTCAACCCTGTACTTATTCTCGGCCATGGATGTTCGCTTAACCAGTTATGTGTATCACTTGTATACATGTGATTTCCAGTTGCCATTTGCATTGAGCATTGTTGTTGCTAAAACGAACATGCTTTCACCCATTTCCATGCATCATGTAATTGACTTGCTATTCACTGCCATGTATATCAACTTTCTTGACTACATCAATGTGTTGCTGAATTTGTTTTGATATTCCACTTGTCCATTTACTTGAAACTGTGTATATACAATGTTGGCTCGACACTTGCATTTGTTCCTTTTCGAGTACACATGCATGAGTGTTAGCACATTAGCTCGGCCTCTTGTTTGACTTGTATTCTTTGATGTTTTTGGATTGCCTCGACCACATTGATTATTTTTGCACTGAGTCGAGATGGTCCTCGTGGATACTCCTCAGTTGCACACTGGATTCTTGAGGCAGTGCACACGTGTGTATATATATGCACGTGTGTATATGCAGCCGTCCAGACAAGTTTTCCTGTCCCTGCGTTGAGATATATATATATATATATATATATATATATGATGTCTGCCTTGTGGTATGTATAGTGTATCACTGTGAATATCACAAGCTGTCTATACACAGTCGGAAAAATCAGATCGAGTCAGAAAAACGATGAGAAACGCACCGAAATTCTGAGGCAAATAAATTTTTAAAATAAAAATTATGTTCGCTAGAATTTAGAATATTATTTCTTTTCCAGATACTGTGTGTGTTTCTGTATGTGACAGGTATGAAGACTGGACAGACTGAAAGCTGTGAAGACAGAAAACTGAAGACAAGTATAGACAGTGAAATGTATGAGTGTCTGTATATGTATCAATGTGAATGTATATATAAAATGAGTGAATGAGTGATTCTGTAATGAGGAGTTGTGTATATGAAATCTGATATGACATGAAATGTAATACAGAGATGTACAAATAGTGAAGTATAAAATTTTACTGTCTGAATGTATGAAATAAAATATTTATATTTAAATAAAATACTGTTGAATATTTGAATTTGTGCATAGTCATATTCTATTTAAATTTAAATATTATATTCTTGTCTGTGATGTGAATATGAAACAGTACGATTACAAACACATTTAAAAGAATATATATTTGGTTGTTATCATCAAACAAAAATCATATAATTGTGTATACAGCATCGTTATATACAACACTTAGAAATTGATTCTGATGGCTTGACGAGTAGATTTGTCTTGTCAACTATTCGCTTCATCTTTCTTTGAACGGGCTTCAGATCTGAGTTGTTGGTGTTGATATTGATTGATTTCACTTTCTACTCATCACGAAATTTGCATAAATTTTTAGTAGATACTGGTTTGGTGAGTATATCCCCATGTTGGTAAGTGGCATGTATATGATTTATGAACAATTTCTCTTTATTGACTTGCTCGCGAACAAAGTACATATCCAACTCCATGTTCTTTGTTCGTGCATGTAAGATGGGGTTCGCTATTAAATTAACAGTGCTCAAATTATCATACCAGATTGTGGATCTTTGATTTGTTGATAATTATCGTTCACTGAGTAGAAATTTCATCCACATTACTTCAAATATTGCACTAGCTAGGCTGCGATATTTAGATTTAGTGCTTGATCTGGATATATTAAGCTGCTTTTTGAAACTTAATGATACATGATTTTCACCTAAGTAAATGTAGCACCATGTGGTTGACTTCCTGTCATTTGGGTCTGATCCACAATTAGCATTTGAAAATCCTGTTATAGCCAGATTTCTTCCAGCTTTTAAGAGTAAACCATAATTTTTTGTACCATTTAGATACCTTAATATTCACTTTACTACCTACTAATGTTGATCTAATGGTTGATGCATAAACTGACACACTTTGTTTACACTAAATGTAATTTTTGATTGTGTTATTGTTGCACACTACAGTCCTCCAACAATACTTTTATATTCTTTTTCATTTTGAATTGGTTCATCTTGATGCTTTGATAAGTGCAGATTACTAATCTTTGGAGTTGGTATATGTTTTAGCAACATGCGTTTTTGTCTTGATTAGTAGCATGTATTTCCTTTGACTTAAGTGTAGTGTTGAATACTTTAATTTATTTACTTTAATACCAAGAAAATACTTTAGTTCTCCTAGATTTTTGATTGAGATTTCTTTGTCCAAGCATTTAATTACTTTGTCAATCTTTGTCTCACTTTCACCTATTATTATGATATTATCTACATATGTCAGTATGTATGTTGATTCTTTGTTGCCTAATTTTAAGAAAAAATGAACCGTCTGACTTTGTTGGTTGATATTTTAGTCCGATCATTGTTGTCTTCAGTTTTCCAAACCATACCCTATTTGCTTGCTTCAGACCACGAATTGCTTTGTGTAGCTTACATTCATCCTTTCTTTCATTGTTGATTAAAAACCTGGTGGTTACTACATGTAGACAACTTCTTTCAATTCCCCAATTATGAATGCATTGTTTATATTAAGTTGTTACATCTTCCATTTCTTATGTAAGGCTATGGTCAGTATCATTCTAATGGATGTTAGATTGATTACTAGATTACAAGAAATTAAAATCAAACCAATGTTGTTGAGTGTAACCCTTTGCCTTTAATATTGTTTTATTTCTTTAAATTCTTCCATCATGATTCTTCTTTAGCTTAAATGTCTATTTGCATCCTATAATATTTTTTCCTATGAGCGGAGAAGTTAAACTCTATGTATTTAAAGCCCTGCTAAATCCTCGCAAAATCCCTACTATACCCAACAGTGCTCTTCGACCACTGTTTTATTTCTATTTAATGCTGATGAATAGTAGATTTGCTTTTATCCCCAATGTATTCCAATATATCCATTAAATCAAGGCTTTTTAGCACCCGCTTTAACAGCATTAATATACAAATCTTGATTTGACTAGTTCTCTATTTTAAATAATCAATAAAGTTAGTGCAAAAGAGATGATTTTAAAGCATAAGTGTTAAAAATATGGTAGAAATTTATTATAATCATCAAATCTAGAGTGCATAACCAATATATTCTTTGATTTTGTCATGTGAGATGAATTATCATTACTTAATTTTACACATATAATTTAAGAATAATTATTAATTAATTTTCAATATTTGGTTTTACATATAATGAACCTTTTTGTGCCTTCGCTATATCCCCGCTATTTCCCCGCTTTATCCCCACTACACCTTTTTGCACCTCCACTGCTATAGAGCCACTAAGCACTTTAACTACACAGGTTAGACTCTGAGTTTATTTCCTGTTAGATCACTATATTCATCTCTCATTGCATTCCTCCAATTTTCATTGTTTGCTGATTCTTTATATGGTTCTTGTTATTTATAGTTGTTGTCTATGGAGAGTAGTTTTGGCTCAAATATGGAACACTTGGCTCCTCTCGACATATGATGTCTATCTGTTGTTGGTTATAGTAGCTATTGTGTTGTTTGAGTTGGGTTTGATTGCTCATTACTGCTTTCATTACTTCACTGCTATTGATTTGTTGAATTAGATGGTGATTGAGCAGTGAATTGAGGCTTTTCATTGGTTTCTTGACTTAGTCTGATATCAAATGTTGTGTGTTGAGTTCCATGATCACCATGGCCTGATATGATATTAGATATTGTGTATTGAGTTCCTTGATTGCTTTGACCTTGTCTTATGTCACCTTTGTTTGACGTGTTTTCATAGATTGGTATCGTGGGTATTGACTCATTTGGGTTGAATACCTTTTGTGTTGGTTTTACTTTTGATATCCGAAATGGAATTTCTTGTTCATTGAACACAACATGTCTTGAGATGAATATTCATCCATTTCTATCCAGACACTTGTAGCCTTTCTTATTTGATGCGTATCCCATGAAAGTGCAAGGTGATCACCTGATATTTAACTTGTGTAAGTTGTAGGGTTTCAAATAGGGTAAACATAGGCATCCAAAAGTTTCTAACCATTTGTGATCTGGTTTTACTCCATATAACACTACAAATGGTGTTTTGACCTGTATTATCTTATTGAGTACTCTGTTAATTAGATAAACTGCAGTTGAGAAAGGTTCAGGCCAAAATTTCACTGAAAGTGATGCTTGTGAAAGTAAATTACGATGAGTTTCAACTACATGCCTATGTTTTCTTTCTACTAATCCATTCTGTTCTAAATTATAAGGGAAATCATTCTATGATGATTCCTCTTTCTTGAGTAAAATGTTTAAGGGGTTTATATTCAGTACATCCATCTGTTTATAGAACTTTCACTTACTGATTGGTTTGTCTTTCGCCATATCTTATAAAGTGAATAACTGAATTGCATGCATCAGATTTTAACTTCAAAAAGTAAGTCCATGTATTATTGCAATAGGCATCCGTAAATGATATACAATATTTATAACCATAATCTGAGTTTACGGGTGCAGGACCCCACAGGTCTGATGAAATAAGCTGCAAAGGCTTGTTGTACTTAGTTTGAGATTGGAGGAATTGTAGCTTATGACTCTTCACCTTTTGGTAAAAAGCACATACATAAATATCAGGTATATTATTTACTTTTATATCATTGCTACTCAATATTTCCTTTGCAGTTTTCAGACTTGGGCGACGTGCTAAACATCACATACTTTTTTATTCAATTCAGTACTGGTTTTTCTGTAATATTGCAGCAATTTCTTGCATAATCGGAGGACTTCAAAGCATTGAATATGTATAGTCCATTGTGTGTGTTACCCTGCATCAAAATATGTTTTGTTTGAATGTCTTTAACTAAGCAGTGATCAGGGCAAAATTCAAAAAATATGCAAATTGTGGCACACTATTCAGATTTTTTTGATTTCTGGAACACTTAAAATATTATTTAAATATAATATTCATTTACCAGTGATATGTGCTTGACCTGTGTGTGTGATATTAATGTTAGAACCATAACCCATACTAATTGTTTGTTTACCTCTGTACTCCTTACTGCCTAGGTTCAAATTTTGCAGATTTTTGTCGCATAATGATTTGCTCCAGAATCTAGGTACTAGCATTAATTCTAGATCTTGTCATTTCTAATGCTCTCACAAGCATTCAGGTCATATGTTTTCTATTCTTCCTCACTTTTTGAGTTATGTTGTAACGAACAGGGATTTTCAATCCCAAAAATCGACATAAAAACACCATGTCGAACATTCAAGTATCGAAAACACCAGATCGTTATTAGAAAGAAATTAGAGTGTGAGATATGAAAGAAAGAAATTAAGAATAGAAGAATAAGAAAACCAACACAACCCAGAGTCTCACATCGCAGCGAAACAAAATAAAATATATCAATCAACTTTATTTACAGCTTTGAGGTAAACACTTACAATCATCAGAGTACATCAACACATTTAGACAGTTATAATAACATGTCCTTATATGCAACACACAACGGAATAATACTAGAAAATATCATACGTCTGAACACCTTCAGCTCGTCATTGGACATCACAGCATCCGATAACCTGAACCTATACAACCCGGTCTAACCAAAGCATTACAAACACCGGGTCAGTCTGGTGAACCAGAGTGAGAAAAACTCGCGAAGTTTAAGGGGGGGTCATCCAACTTGATTTTAAAGTTAAAACATTTTTTCGAAAGAAAAGGACAATCATAAGACCAAATCCACACATAAATACGGACAGTTTTTACCTTATAATTACCCAAACCATTTCAAAATCAATATCTTATTCTGATATTATAATAGTGTCTAAATACAAGTAAATAGAATCTAGCAGAATGCTTGCATCTCACGCTCCACATATATAGTATACAAACAAAATCGCGGGCACTTATTCGAAATTGGATTCCAACTATGACAAGGTATGGAACCACCTACCGATAGTGTATCTCTAGAGGTGAATACACTGGGTTCAACAATAACGTCTTGCAACTCGGCCCACGCATGACCGACCGCTTATTTTGCTTGAGTGTATCGAATGTATATCACCAACAGTTGGGTGCGACATACCGTTTCCCGAAAAGGGACAGCATCGAAAACAGATTAAAGAATGAAATGGATTTTCTCTAGATAGGTGATTATACACCCTAATGGGTGTGACCCACATAGCCATGCTGCCTTCCCAATTTTTGTCATTTCCCGATTGATGAGGCTTGAGGTTATAATCGACTTTTGGAGTATCTGGCCACCGTTCACATCCTCCACACCAGTCATCCAAGAACAGGATGAACCAAAGGCACTCTCCTACTACATCCTAGGAATCACCCTATAGATCAGTAGCGAGTAGTCCTTGCAATTCGTAGATTTCAACCACAACAGAATCACAATATATCCCTAGGGATCAGCCAGAGATTGTAAGTAACTCTTCCATTTTATGAAGAACTACGGTCTTCAATTGCTCCATCTCGATCAGTATCTTTAACATATTCGTATTTATTGGTCGGAATGGTTTTCGAATATAAGTTTGATCCCTGTCTTTCCATACTAATACCGTTGGGTCAGATTTTGATAGTCGGTTATTTAACTATCAAAATAAACAACCATAAAAATAAATCCATTTGTTTTTAATACAACATCTCTTGGCCATTTAAATAACATATCATTTGTAATACCAAAATAATATAAATATTCTCAAATGATTTTATTAATACACTTAGAAAAATATCTTAAAACAATATCCAAATTCTCGTTAACTACAATTCAAAATGTTTTCTGTAACCTCACTTATTATCCTACTGCATAATGGATTCAACTTATCGTCGTAAAACAATCGTTGCAAAATCTCCTTTGTTTCCATTATTTGAACACCATGTTCGTTACTTATTCTTTTAAAATAAACTCATTTCAAATCTCTTTTCCCTTACTTTCAAAATATCATTGTATTTTCACAAACCCCTTTTAGTTATTATGGAAATACCATTCATAAATCTCACGCCCTTTTTATTTCCTTTTATTTTGGAACCCCATCATATATATTTCCAAATTCTTCAAATAACATTACACTATTATTTCTCA
Source organism: Allium sativum (assembly GCA_030737875.1). Classification (NCBI taxonomy): domain Eukaryota; kingdom Viridiplantae; phylum Streptophyta; class Magnoliopsida; order Asparagales; family Amaryllidaceae; genus Allium; species Allium sativum. The sequence goes on along the minus strand of CM060916.1, from coordinate 352,659,521 downwards.
AAACAAATTGCTTCTAACTCTTCACCATTACAACTAAAATCATCCTTCGAAAATTCTGAAGCCTTTCAAGTTGGGGTATTTTAATTACCTCTCAGACCTTGATCAACAATGTCCTTAACTTAAGATAAATATCAGTTTCAATATCAAAACCCGATATTTATTCCAATATCAACAATTTCCACTTCACTATTTTATTGAAATGACCCGAACTTCCCCGTAAAGGAAAGCCTGGGTTGAGTTGAGAACACGACAAATCAGAACACAAACAGAAGAATATTTCATTTCTTATTACAACAATTTACATCAGAGTACAAGAATATACAGAGCATGTACAAATAATATACATTTGATATATATCGGAGATTTACAAATTACAATGCAGCGGAAAATAATACAAAACACAACTGAAAGAGATAAATGGATACAGAGCTTTCTGAATATCATTCCAGCTGTAAACCAGGATCCTATGAATATAAATCTGCAAAACCAAAACTACTAGTTGTCTGTATGGAAAATAGGAGCACCCAGAGTTTAAGTTAAAACATTGAACTCCAGGTCAGTCATGTGACTAGTGTGAGAACTAAAACAGTTATTTAAAACTTTACTTTAAATCAGATATATCAAGGGACCACGCTGTATAACACGGAACGGGTTTCCTCTCAAGAATACTAGGGCATATAACAAAACAGCGCAATGCTTTTTGAAAAAATGAGGCTATTATAAGACTCAGGTCCCATCACACAATGCAACGCAAGCCGGAGGATAGGGTTTTTCCTTATAATAGCCAAACATTCTTGGTACATTAAAACAAATCATTTGATACTATTATAAGTGCATAGTGTATAAAATAGCTTCCAATATAAATGTATCAATCCTAAACGGCATGGGTACCATATATATCATGCCGCCAATACTAGGCTCTACAATCAAAACTGCAAAGTCACGTATTGGAAGTTGGATTTCCATCTGCGAACCAAGGCAAGGGATCGTCCTTACTGCTTCGAAACTGTCTAGCCCGAGCCTGAGGCAAGTACTCTGTCAAGCCTTTGGATCGTCAGGGCCGGTCCACACAGAGTGGATTAAAATGCCTGAACACTGTGTTTCCCCACCCTATGGGGCGTAAATCTGGTCTGTATAAAGACCATCCATCGGCTCCGCAGAGACCGAAATAACCGAGGCGCCTCGCTATCCATCATCCACATAAGTAAAATGTCAGGGCTTGCAAAACGCTGACACCACTCCTAGCTAGAAGGAAACGCATGCCCTCCCTGAGGTCCTCTCCCATTTCTGGTTCACACCGGGGTGCGAGGCTCGCAAATTAACGCTACATAAAGCTATGCTAAATTAAAGCCGTGCTTTGATCATCAACCACAAGACTCTGCTTTTCAATAGAAGACTTGATCATTTGCATCTAAGCATGCCACACAGTCAATTCACGCTATGCAACCGATGTCTATCAATAACATTTACAAGTTAGTTCCAGGTTTGAACAAAACTGAAGGCACCTTATTCCTCGTCCCATATGTCTAATACAGGAGAGAGGCCCTCGCATATCCGGTCGATCTCCAAGTACGTCTGGACGATCACCACTTATTGCCTTGTCATGGGTGTACAACCCAATCAAGACATTAGTAATCATCCAAACGATGTGAAGACCCCCGATCTACAGCCACCGTCTTCATTGTCAACTCATCGCCAATTCAGTTATTCAAAATGGGATAAACCCGGTCTTTCTGAATAACTCGCATATATAATAAACAAGTGTTATAGAAACACAACATACACCTCATTCCAATCCGGAATATTCCTTTATTCAAATATTCTTATACTTTGGGAAAGGTTCCCATTAATTTTATCAAAGATAAATTCTTTAAATTTATTCTTTAATCTTCCTTTGAATATCAATTCAACCCAAATTATGGTTTATTCAAACTAGTCGGGATTAGCACACCTTACCGAAGTAATCATTAGTTTAATTTCCCAATCCCAACCTATTCATCCCATGAAGCAAAACTGGTAATACTTCTTATCAAACACCACGGTGTTATCGGTAAATTCAATTACCATTTCACATTCAAATCTAATTAAAGTTTTAACTATCGCCTAGAGTAAAACTGGTTGTACTCCATTCTCGATCATTTCTTGAATTTGATACTTTTATTTATCAAATTCACCTTTCAGTCTACTAAAAGATTCATTAAAACTCTGATTCAGTTTTAATTTCAAAAACATTACTTAATGATTATTCAAAGTTAAGAAGTAAATCTTATCTTTAACTGGGTTAAAAAACTAATGTCATTTAAAAATACAGCTCACGATAACCGCAAAATCACCTTCCATTAAAAATCGAATCTTCACGGAAAACAGATCAATATATATAATCGATATGAACTTCCATATCCAACCGATAATATAAATGGAATAACGGCAAGGCCTTTTAAATTGCATATATATTAACAGTCTTCCTCTATAGAAGCTCACTTCGATTATTACCAAATCGAATTCCTTTCAATTATAATTTAATATGTTAAATTGGAAAGCTTTACTTTGGAAAATCCCCTTTAAGTCTTAATAAAAGATTTATAAGTTCCAAATCACATTTCCCTGTAAATCGGGTTAAAGAACGAATGTCGTTAAAACACAGTTCACGATAAGCCTAATTCACATTCCATTTTATTCCAATCATTAAATATAATTGGAATCACTAACAATCTTAATTAAAAGATTTATTCTCTTCACTTGGGTTCAAGAATAGTGTTACTGAAGACACCGTTCACGACAAACCAAAAATCCCATTGGAGATTAAATACAAGGCTCAGAATAGAAAATATATCGGCTTATATTCAATATCAAATTCTGAAATTAACAAATATCGTATTGGAATAACGATATATATATCTTCCAAACTCCTTCACAATATCTGTATAATCACGGAATCCAATACTGAAATATTCTGAAGATAATTTCGATTTTAATCCATTCCAATTCATATATTGGAAATTCCGGTTATTTTTAAAACCATTTCAAATCCAATTAATTTATTTGAAAATATTGTATTATAATTCTAGTTAATAACTAGTTCATTTCGATAAAAATGTATTTTTATCTTTTCAAATGTGGAATTTTTCATCCCAATTCCTTCCAAATCATTTATTTGGTTTTACACAAATTATCAATATTTTTAATAATTTTATCAAGGCCCGTGTAGTCGATTTCCATAAACGGCCATCGAACTGCACTAACAGCGATCTTTTCCAAATTTGATTTGGACATAATTCCAAATCCAACCGTTAGATTTCTAATTTCTTGTATTCGTTAGAAAGCTCTTTTCGATACGAACTCAATGGTTCCGTTTTTAGGAGATTCCGACGGTCGGATCTCCCGTAATGTCCATTCGAAGTCAATGGTTGGATCTCCCGTAATGTCCGTTCTATTCAGGCCATTATAATATTTATATATATTATATATATTTCTTCGATTTCCATTTAAAACGAATTTTATAAATCGTTGTAAATTTGTTTTAAAAAGGATTTCCACTTCCATTTCAATTTCAAATCAAAAATTGAATATTCCATTATAAATTCGTTTATAAATTCATTTCAAATCGATTTCAATTCAATTTCAATCCGTTTTAAATTTATTTCAAATCGGTTTCAATTTAAAACGATTTCAATTATATTTTCAAATTCAAATCAACATTGAATATTCTATATCATTTCAAAATTAAAACGATAATATTTTCAAAATATCAAATTTTGAAATCACTTTTCGATATTCATTATAAAATGAATAAAATCGACAAAATTCCCGTTCATGTTAAAATGGCGTTTAACTACTTAACACAGCTTCACATTTCAATATTCACTAAATAATATTTTAAAATATTCGCTAATTCTAAACTGGAATCAGGCACAGTCAATTACCATATAATTTTATTTATATGGATTTCATACACACATATACACAACAATAATCAAACACAGTTAGCCATCATCCAAAGTGCATTACACAACTGTATAAGCGTTAAAAAAATTAACGCTCATCACAGCCTGTCAACCCATCAATTGACATACCACTAATTATTGGGATCAATGTATATCAAATATCATCCCAGTACCCATGTGGGGTTTTCAAACAACAAACACAGTTTTTATTTGTGTAGTTGGGCGATGCGTAAAATATATCGTCCCAATCCATATCAGTCAAATGAGTGCACATTTACAAATCGTCCGATTTGTAAATGAACATTTATTTTATTCATACACAGGTTAAAAATTATATTTTAAACTATAGAATATTTATTTCAACAATTGAATATTTTTAATTTCTATTACACATTAAAAATGATATTTTTAATGATTATATATTTTATTCAACACATGAATAAATTATTTCGCATCACAATCAAACACAAAAACACAATACAATCAAACAAACAAGTCGTCCATGGTCTGTGGACGACGGGGAATAGTTCATATATGCAGTTATAAAATAAATAACTGCATTAAGAAAACTATAGTGAGGAGTTCTCACCTTTGGGTTCCACTCCGCCATTTCATTTCTGAATGGTTCGGATTTGCTTGAAATTCTAACTCAAACTTTTCCACGTTGTTAACAGTAAAAATAACATTTTTAATATGATGTTTATACACTAAAAATCATTTTTTTAATTAACGATATTTATACTTTAAAATCACATTTTTATAATTCCTCTTTCAATATAAAAATCAAATTTTTATGCTATTTATATACAAATAAAAATCACGTTTTTATGTTTCTAATAATATTTTCATACATACATTAGTTAAAAATCATATTCTTAACTTGCTAATAATATTTACTTCTTACTATAAAAAGTATATTTTTATTACTCTACATAAATAAAAATCATATTTTAATCATGCTAAGTATATGAAAACCATATTATTAAAACAAACAAAGATCATATCATTAAAACAAATAAAGATCATAACTTTAAAATGATGTTCATACAATAAAAATCAGATCATTATCATATTAAAAATCCAATTTTTTCTCATTTTAAAAATCAACTCTTTTCTCATTTTTTTAAACTGAATTTAAACCATGTTTTTATATATAAATTAACTAAACTAAAAAATAAATAAAATATTAAATACACTCACTGTAATTTCCAGTGGGGGGGGGGGGGTGGCTGCTCCGATTCATCGGAGGTGGAGGTACCTAAGGTGGAGGCAGTGGCTCTGGAAAACGGGGGAGGGCGGCGGAATTGGGTGGACCAGGGTTCAGGTTTCGGGTTAAAGGAGGAAAAAAGGGGCGTCGCGTTGCTCAGGGGAAGGTGGGTACGCCGCCGCTCAAGCAACGGTATGGGTGGTTCGATGGATGGCGAGCGTGGGCTTCGGCGGCGTGGAGGGCTGAACGGGGCGATGAGGTCGGAAGTTTTTTTCTTTTAATCCCTCGTTGACTTATGAAAGAGGAAAGGGGGGATATGTATAAATAATATATTTAATTTAATTTTCTATAAAAAGCAACTTTTTATTTTGAACCCTAAACTGAACCCACCGACTGCCGCCCTTAGCTAATTACCACCAATCTGAACACAATGGGATATGTTTCACAAGCCAATTTGACCGCTTCAATCGGTTTCCATCAAAATTAAAATATAAATTAATATAACGTTCAAATTTGACTTTAACGTACATTTTTATTTACCGGGGCCACATACAAGCTCTAAAAATTCTAGAAAAATTATATCTAGCTTCGTACTGACGATATGGTCCTAACAAAACTAATTTCATCAAATTTGAAGACCGTTTGAAAATGCCTATTTTCTGGTCGATCCAAATTGATTGAAACTATTCAAACACGTTTTCTTTTGCCACGCTCGCATATTGATTCCAAAAATTATGAATTTTGGAATCTAGCAATAATTTGACATTCTGAATCCAACAAAAGTGGTTTCGTCGAAAATGAAGGTCGTTTGCAAAATTTTCATTTTTAAGGGCTATATTTCCATAGCGGCTATTCTGAATTTTCAACTGGGCATAACTTTTTATTCCCGCTATGAAATTTCAATTTTTCGGATGTTGGAAAGATATTTTCAAATAGATTCAATTATTTCTGATTTTACCAAAATCCGGTTTATTTTGAATACTGTACATTTAATTGAAATTTGAAATCGAATTTTCAAACTACCGTGCCATTTTCAATTCCTTTTATAATTAAAATAAATATTTATATTCTAACTTTGACTCAAATAAATATATATGTTCTAATTCTATTTGAAATAAATTTCACATCGTAATTATTTAAAATAATTCATTTTAAATATTCCGAATTCATTAAAATTGCCAAAATAAAATTTTTAAATTGGTTCTGATTTTCCTGGTTGTTGCAATCTCCCCCACTTAAAATCTTTTCTTCCTCAAAAAGGAACGGAGCTGAAAGTTGTTTAACTAATCAACTCAACTTTCATTATGGCTTTCATTCTTCAACATTTCAGTTCCTAAGAATTTCTGATTTTTCAAAAATTTGGCTAGAACCCTAAATTTTCAAAAAAATTATGCATAACCTCCTTTGTACGGGGAGCACCGAGAAATCCCAAACAACCACACAGGCCCTCTCATCTCAAAAAGAAAAAGAAAAAGCCAAGTGGCTAGCTAATCTGGTCATAAAATCATCCAAACCCAATAAATTTGTAAACACGTACCTATTTGTCGGGCATACAATTTTATTCCTCTTCTTTAGCCTCCTTGCAATGACCTGTTCACACATATATAGATACATGCATGCAATTTCAAACAATTTCCAATTCCGTTCAATATTCGATACAATTTGGTTATATGTATCGTTCTTTCACATAACGGTTTTATTACATAACGAATAATCATACAATACAACCATCAATCAATTATTGAATTAATGTTTCAAATTCATAATTTTGACATATATACAGAAAATCATGTTTCTGATGCCAATTTACAACAATAGACCCTATCTAAGTTTGGTTCTCACACTAGTCAACTGGAAATACATAGATATCCCACCTTCGACATTCAATCATATGGTCTGATGACGAGATCTCAACCATCAGAATCATCTCCAAACGTTTAGAGTGTGATTCTATATCTATCCAGTATATTAAAACTTCGAATATATGTTCATGGCACGTATATGCAAAATCTCATATACTCGATTGTCCAAAACAAAACAAAATAATATACTCAAATATGTATAATTAGATTAAATTTTCAAAACTGAATTTGATTTTAATTTTTTCACTCTTCACACTCGTTCTAGGATACTACTGATCCTATCTCTAACGAGCCATTCTCATTGGGTATCACAAATCCAATCTCTAATGAATTCTTTCGTTTGGTTCTAACGTGTCTTGTTCTCCGAGCTCTATAAACCAAAGCTCTAATACCAAAATGAAACGACCCGAACTTCCCTGCAAAGGAATGCCCGGATTGAGTTGAGAACATGACAAATCAGAACACAAACAGAAGAACGTTTCATTGCTAATTACATCATACAAGAATATACAGAGCATTTACAAATAATGTACATTTGATAAATATCAGAGATTTACAAATTCCAATGCAGCGGAAAATAATACAAAAACAACCTAAAGAGATAAACGGATATCGAGCTTTCTGAATATCATTCCAACTATAAACCAGGATCCTATGAATATAAATATGCAAAACCAAAACTACTAGCTGCCCGTGTGGAAAATAGGGGCACTCGGAGTTTAGGTTAAAACAATAAACTCCAGGTCAGTCATGTGACTGGTGGGAGAACTAAAACAGTTATTTAAAACTTTACTTTAAATCAGATATATCAAGGGACCACGCCGTATTACACGGAACGGGTTTCCTCCCAAGAATACCAGTGCAAATAACAAAACAGCGCAATGCTTTTTTTGGAAAAAATGAGGCTACTATAAGACCCAGGTCCCATCACACAATGCAACGCAAGCCGGAGGATAGGGTTTTCCCTTATAATAGCCAAACATGCTTGGTACGTTAAAACAAATCATTTGATACTATTATAAGTGCATAGTGTATAAAACAACTTCCAATATAAATGTATCAATCCTAGGCAGCATGGGTACCATATATCATGTCGCCAATACTAGGCTCTACAATCAAAACCGCAAAGTCACGTATTGGAAGTTGGATTTCTGTCTGTGAACCAAGGCAAGGGATCGTCCTTACCTCTTCGAGACTGTCTAGCCCGAGCCTGAGGCAAGTACTCTATTAAGCCTTTGGAACGTCAGGGTCGGTCCACACGGAGTGGATTAAAATGCCTGAACACTGCGTTTCCCTGCCCTATGGGGCGTAAATCTGGTCTGTATAAAGACCATCCATCGGCTCTGCAGAGACCGAAATAACCGAGGCGCCTCGCTATCCATCATCCACATAAGTAAAATGTCAGGGATTGCAAAACGCTGACACCACTCCTAGCTAGAAGGAAACGCATGCCCTCCCTGAGGTCCTCTCCCGTTTCTGGTTCACACCGAGGTGCGAGGTTCGTGAATTAACGCTACACAAAGCTATGCTATATTAAAGCCGTGCTTTGATCATCAACCACAAGACTCTGCTTTTGAACAGAAGCCTTGATGATTTGCATCTCAACATGCCACATAGCTAATTCACGCTAAGAAACCGATGTCTATCAATCACACAGAATGAAATCCGATGTCAGACACACATCCATTTACCAGTTAGTTCTGCATCTGAATGAAACCGAAGGCAACTTATTCCTCGTCCCATATGTCCAATACAGGAGAAAGGCCCTCGTATATCTGGTCGATATCCAAGTACGTTTCGACGATCACCACTTATTGCCTTGTCTTGGGTGTACAACCCAATCAATACATTAGTAATCATCCAAACGATGTGAAGACCCCCGGTCTTCACCAAGCGTCTTCATCGTCGACTCATCGCCGATTCAGTTATTCAGAATGGGATAAACCCGGTCTTTCTGAATAACTCGCTTATGTAATAAACAAGTGTTATAAAAACACAACATACGCCTCATTCCAATCTAGAATATTCCTTTATTCAAATATTCTTATACTTTGGGAAAGGTTCCCATTAATTTTATCAAAGATAAATTCTGTAAATTTATTCTTTAATCCTCTTTAGAATTTCAATTCAACCCAAATTATGGTTTATCCAAACTAGTCGGGATTAGTGCACCTTACCGAAGTAATCATTTGTTTAATTTCCCAAGCCCAACCTATTCATCCCAAGCAAAACTGGTAATACTTCATATCTAACACCACGGTGTTATCGGTAAATTCAATTACCATTTCACGTTCAAATCTAATTAAAGATTTAACTATCGCCTGGAGTAAAACTGGTGGTACTCCATTCTTGATCATTTCTTGAATTTGATAATTTTAGTTATCAAATTCACATTTCAATCTATTTAAAGATTCATTAAAACTCTGATTCAGTTTTAATTTCCAAAAATCATTACTTAATGATTATTCAAAGTTAAGAAATAAATCTTATCTTTAACATGGTTAAAGAACTAATGTCATTTAAAAACACAGCTCATGATAAACGCAAAATAATCTTCCATTAACAATCGAATCTTCACGGAAAACAGATCAATATATATATAATCGATTTGAACTTCCATATCCAACCGATAATATAAATGGAATAACGGCAAGACCTTTTAAATTTCATATATATTAACAGTCTTCCTCTATAGAAGCTCACTTCGATTATTACCAAATTGAATTCCTTTCAATTCCAATTTAGTATGTTAAATTTAAAAACTTTACTTAAATCTCCTTTAAATCTTAACAAAAGATTTATAAATTCCAAATCACATTTCCCTATAATTCGGGTTAAAGAACGAATGTCATTAAAACACAGTTCACGATAAACCCAATTCACATTCCATTTTATTCCAATTATTAAATATAATTGGAAACTCTAACAATCTTAACTAAAAGATTTATTCTCTTCACTTGGGGTTCAAGAACAGTGTTACTGAAGACACCGTTCACGACAAACCCGAAATCCCATTGGATATTAAATACCAGGCTCCGAATAGAAAATATATCGGCTTATATTGAATATCAAATTCTGAAATCAACAACTATCGTATTGGAATAACGATATATATATCTTCCAAATTCCTTCACCATATCCATATAATCACGGAATCCAATATCGAAATATTCCGAAGATAATTTCGACTCAAGCCCATGCCAATTCATATATTGGAAATTCTGGTTATTTTTAAAATCATTTCTATTCCAATTAATTTATTTGAAAATATTGGATTATAATTCTAGTTAATAACTAGTTCATTTCGATAAAAATATATTTTTATCTTTTCAAATGTGGAATTTTTCATTCCAATTCCTTTCAAATCATTTATTTTGATTTTACACAAATTTTTAATATTTTTAATAATTTTATCAAGACCCGTACAGTCGATTTAAAATGGCCATCGAATTGCACTCACAACGACCTTTTCCGAATTTGATTTGGACATAATTACAAATCCAACCGTTAGATTTCTAATTTCTTGTATTCATAGAAAGCTCTTTTCGATACGAACTCAATGGTTCCTATTGTAGGAGTATCCGACGGTCGGATCTTCCGTAATGTCCATTCGAAGTCAACGGTCGAAATTCACGAACTGCCTCTGCGCGGCGCGTTCTATTCAGGCCATTATAATATATACAATATGTGTACTATATATATTTCGTCGATTTCCATTTAAAACAAATTTTATAAATCGCTTTAAATTCATTTTAAAAACGATTTCCACTTCCATTTCAATTTCAAATCAAAATTGAATATTCCATTATAAATTCGTTTCAAATCGATTTCAATTCAATTTCAATTTGTTTTAAATTCATTTCAAATCGATTTCAATTTATAACGATTTCAATTCTATTTTCAAATTCATATAAAAATTGAATATTCTATATCATTTCAATATTAAAATGATAATATTTTCAAAATATCAAATTTTGAAATCACTTCTCGATATTCATTATAAAATGAATAAAATCGACAAAATTCCCGTTTATGTTAAAATGACGTTTAACTACTTAACACAGCTTCACATTCAATATTCACTGAATATTATTTTAAAATATTCGCTAATTTTGAATTGGAATCAAACACAGTCAATTACCATATAATTTTATTTATATGGAATTCATACACACATGTACACAACAATAATCAAACACAGTCAACCATCATCCAGAGTGCATTGCACAACTGTATAAGCATTAAAAATAAATAAATAACGCTCATCACAGCCTGTCAACCCATCGATTGACATACCACTAATTATTGGGATCAGTGTATGTCAAAAATCATCCCAATACCCGTATGATGTTTTCAAACAACAAACATAGATTTTGTTTGTGCAGTTGGGCGATGTGTAAAATACATCATCCCAATCCATATCAGTAAAATGAGTGCACATTTACAAATCGTCCGATTTGTAAATGAATATTTATTTTATTCATATACAGGTTAAAAATTATATTTTTAACTATAGAATATTTATTTCAACAACTGAATATTTTTAATTTCCATTACACATTAAAAATGATATTTTTAATGATTATATATTTTATTCAACACATGAATAATTTATTTCGCATCACAATCAAACATAACAACACAATACAATTAAAAAAACAAGTCGTCCATGGTCTTTGCACGACGGGGAGCAGTTCATATATGCAGTCATAAAATAAATAACCGTATAAAGAAAATTATAGCGAGGAGTTCTCACCTTTGGGTTCCACTCCACCATTTCATTTCTGAACGGTTCGGCTTTTCATGAAATTATAACTCAAACTTTACCACGCTGTTCACAGTGAAAATTACATTTTTAATATGATGTTTATACATTAAAAATCATATTTTTAATCAACGATATTTATATTTTAAAATCACATTTTTATAATTCCTCTTTCAATATAAAAATCACATTTTTATGTTGTTCGTATATAAATAAAAATCACGTTTTTATGTTTCTAAAAATATTTTCATACATATATTAGTTAAAAATCATATTTTTAACTTGCTAAAAATATTTACTTCTTACTATAAAAAGTATATTTTTATTACTCTACATAAATAAAAATCATATTTTTATCATGTTAAGTATATGAAAACCATATTTTTAAAACAAACAAAGATCATATCATTAAAACAAATAAAGGTCATAACTTTAAAACGATGTTCATATAATAAAAATCACGTCTTTATCATATTAAAAATCCAATGTTTTCTCATTTTAAAATCAACTCTTTTCTCATATTTTTAAACTGAATTTAAATCATGTTTTTATATTTAAATTAACTAAAATAAAATAAATAAAATATTAAAAACACTCACTGTAATTTCACGTGGGGGGGGGGGGTGCTATGATGCGTCGGCGGTGGAGGGACCTAAGGTGGAGGCGGCGGCTCTGGAAAAGGGGGGAGGGCGGCGGAATTGGGTGGAGCAGGATTCGGGTTTCGGGTTAAAGGAGGAAAAAAGGGGGTGTCACGTCGCTCAGGGGAAGGGGGGTACGTCGTTGCTCAAGCGGCGGGATGGCTGGTTCGGTGGACGGCGAGCGTGGGCGTCTAAGGCATGGAGGGCTGAACGGGGCGATGAGGTCTGAAGTTTTTTTTCTTCTTTTAATCCCTCGTTGACTTATGAAAGAGGAAAGGGGGGATATATAAATAATATATTTAATTTAATTTTCTATAAAAAGCAACTTTTTATTTTGAACCCCAAACTGAACCCATCGACTATCGCCCCTAGCTAATTACCCCCATTCCGAACACAATGGGATATGTTTCATAAGCCAATTCGACCGCTTCGATCAGTTTCCATCAAAATTAAAATATAAATTAATATAGCGTTCAAATTTGACTTTAACGTATATTTTAATTTACCGAGGCCACATATAAGCTCTAAAAGTTGAAGAAAAATTATTTCTAGCTTCGTATTTACGATACGGTCCTAACAAAACTAATTTCGTCAAATTTGAAGACCGTTTGAAAATGGCTATTTTCTGGTCGATCCAAAGTGACTAAAACTGTTCGAACACGTTTTCTTTTGCCACGCTCACATATTGATTCCAAAAATTTTGAATTTTCGAATATAGCAATAATTTAACAGTTGGAATCCAACAAAAGTGGTCTCGTCAAAAATGGAAGTCGTTTGCAAAATTTCCATTTAAGGGCTATATTTCCATGGCGACTATTCTGAATTTTCAACTGGGCATAACTTTTTATTCCCATTATGAAATTTCAATTTTTTGGATTCGTTGGAAAGATATTTTCAAACAGATTCAATTATTTCTGGTTTTACCAAAATCTGGTTTATTTTGAATCATGTACATTCAATTGAAATTTGAAATCGAATTTTCAAACTACCGCGCCATTTTCAATTCCTTTTATAATTAAAATATATATTTATATTCTAACTTCGATTCAAATAAATATATACGTTCTAATTCTATTAGAAATTAATTTCCGTCGTAATTATTTAAAATAATTCATTTTAAATATTCAAAATTCATTAAAATTGCCAAATTAAAATTTTAAATTGGTTCTGATTTTCCGAGTTGTTACAATTATTTAACATACGGTTTTATAAATCATCTAACTTTTGAAATCTTCTTTTTAAATAAATTATTGATTTAGTAAATGATTAATAAACATCATCTTTTTAACGTCTTTAAAATATTTGTTTCATTATCTGGATTTTTATTACAAATCACACTGTAACGAAAAGGATTTTCGCTCAATCCGAATCGATCGCTAAACCGATCCAGACCGTTCGAGACCCCTGATTGTTTTGAGAACACGACAAATCGGAACGCAAATAGAAGAACATTTCATTGTTTATTACAACAATTCCATCAGAATACAAGAATATACAGAGTATGAATGAATATTGCACAGAAAATATCAGAGATTTAAATTACATTTAAATACATCGCAGCGGAAAAATAATGCAATACACAACTACAAGAGATATACAGATACAGGGCTTTCCGGATATCATTCCAGCCGTAAACTAGGTTCCTGTGAATATAAATCTGCAAAACTACTAGCGGCCCATGCGGAAAATAAGGGCACCCATAGTTTAGGTTAAAACAATAAACTCCAGGTCAGTCATGTGACTGGTGTGAGAACTAAAACAGTTATTAATCTTTATTTTGTAGTTAGGTAAATCAAGGGACCACGCCGTATAACACGGAACGGATTTCCTCCCAAGAATACTAGTGCAAAAAACAAACAGCGCAATGCTAAATGAAGAAAAATGAAGCTATTATAAGACCCAGGTCCCATCACACAATGCAACGCAAGCCGGAGGATAGGTTTTTACCTTATAATAGCCAAGAATGCTTGGTACGTGAAATTTCATATTTTATTATTACTATAAGTGTATAGTGTCAAAATAATTTCAAATCATAAGTATCAATCATAGACGGCATTGGTACCATATATCATGTCGCCATACTAGGCTCTACAATCAAAACCGCAAAGTCACGTATTTGGAAATTGGATTCCCATCTATGAACCGAGGCAAGAGATCGTCCTCTACCGAATTCGAGACGCTCTAGCTCGTGTCTCAGGATCAGAGATCGAGTGACCCTTGGAGCGATAGGGCCGGTGCACCGATGTGGATTAAAATGCCTGAACACTGCGTTTCCCCGCCCTTTGGGGCGTCAATGAGCCAAATGACTCCATCGGCTCCACACAATCACCGATATATCCGAGGCGCCTTGCAATAGCAACAACCACATAGGTGAAAATAATATAAATGTCAGGGCTGGTAGGTCACTGACACCATCCTAGCTTGTAGGAAACGCATGCCCTCCCGGAGGTCCTCTCGCGTTTTTGGTTCACAACCGGGGTGTGAGACTCGCGAATCAACGCTACACAAAGCTATGCCACACAATCGGTGCTTTGATCATCAACCACAAGACTTTGCTTTTCAACAGAAGCCTTGATCAATTGCCACTTAGGCATGCCACACAGGCAATTCACTCCATGCGATTGATATGCATCAATATATAACCCCTGTGCTCGTACGTCTCAGAGAAGGGCGTTAACCAAGAGAATAAATTCTCCGCCGCCAAACAGATATATATATTTAATAGAAATCAATCACACAGAATAAAATCCAATGTCAGACACACAGTCCATTTACAAGTTTGTTCTAGGTCTAAACGAAATCGGAGGCACCTTGTACCTCGCATATCAATCGATCTCCAAGTACGTCTGGACGATCACCAACTGATTCCCTCCTCTTGGGTGTACGACCCAATCAAGATCATCAGTAATCACCCAAACGATGTGAAGACCTCCGGTCTTCAACCACCGTCTTCATCCTCGACACTACGTCGAATCAGTTATTCATAATGGGATAAACCCGGTCTTTCTGAATAACTCACGTATATAATAAACAAGTGTTACACAAACACAACATACGCCTCATTCCAATTCAGAATATTCTTTCATTCAAATATTCTTATACTTCGGGAAAGGTTCCCATTAATTTTATGAAAGATAAATCCTTTAAATTGATTCTTTAATCTTCTTTTGAATATCAATTCAAACTAGTCGGGATTAGCGGACCACACTGAAGTAAACATTTATTTTATTTCCCAATCCCAACCTATTCATCCCATGAAGTAAAACTGGTCATACTTCATATCTAACACTACGGTGTTATCGGTAAATTCAATTACCATTTCACGTTCAAATCTAGTTAAAGATTTAACTATCGCCTGGAGCAAAACTGGTGATACCCCATTCTCGATCACTTCAATCAAATTAATGATTCATTAAAAATCCACTTTGTTTTAATCTTCCCAAAAATCAATATCCTGTCTTTAACTGGGTTAAATAACCAATGTCATTTAAAACACGGTTCACTATAAACCCAAAATCACATTCCATTCCAATTCATTTATTGAAACTTCTGGTTACTTTTAAAACCCTTTCAAATCCAATTTATTTAATAAAAAATAAATAAATTATTATTCTAGTTCAAAACTAGTTCATTTCGATAAAAATCTATTTTTATCTTTTCAAATTTGGAATTTTTTATCACAATTCTTCACAAATCTTTTCTTATGATTTTACACAAATTATTACTATTTTTAATAATTTTATCAAGGCCCATGCAGTCAATTTCCATCAACGGCCATCGAACTGCACTTACAACGCCTTTTTCCAAATTTGATTTGGACATAATTTCAAATCCAACCATTAGATTTCTAATTTTCATTGGAAAGCTATTTTCGATACAAACCCAAAGATTCCGGTTTTAGGAGAATCCGACGGTCGGATCTCCTGCAATACCCATTCGAAGTCAATGGTTGAAATTCGCGAACTACCACGGCGCAGCGCGTTCTATTCAGCCCATTCTATATATATATATATATATAATATATAATATATATATATATATATATATTATATTTCATCGATTTCCATTTAAAACGTATTTTATAAATTGTTTTAAATTCGTTTTCAAAATGATTTCAACTTCATATTCAATTTCGAATCAAAATTGAATATTCCACATCATCGATATACAAATGATAATATTTTCAAAACGTTATATTTTGAAACCACTTTGTTTTCTATAATCATTATAAAAACGAATATAATCGATATAAATATCGTTCGCGTCAAAATGGTTCATATCTGACCAACACGGCTTTATATAATTCAATAACTTCATTATTCTATTCAACAAATGAATATTTTCTTCAACACATGAATATATATTTTACTCAACACATGAATATATATTTTTATTCAACACATGAATTTATTCTATTCAACACATGAATTTATATTTTCCATTCAACAATGAATATTTATTTTTCTATTCAACACATGAATATATATATTTCTATTCAACACATGAATTTATATTTTTCTATTCAACACATGAATATATATTTCTAGGGATGGCAATGGGGCAGATCTAGGGTCCAAACCCGCTTGACCCGCCCCTGTTTTGACCCATTTAGACCCGCCCCATAGGGTCTTCGGGGCGGGTAAACCCACGACCCGCTTTTGGAGGTCTGGGTCTAGGGTCGGGTCTAGGGCATGGCTAACCCGCCCTAACCCAACCCGCATGATCGAAACATCATTCGAACTCTTTATAACTATAATTATTACTTGTTAATCTTCTTAGATTTACACGGTTATAACTTGAATATTCTATTCTTTCAATTGACAAACTATAAAATTTTCACTGTATTAAGTTGCATCAATGATAATCATATAATAACAAATGCATACATTTTGAACAATTATCTTACAACTCATTTTATAATATTCTCTTGTCATTGTGAACACGTTATAATATGAATATAATTTATCATTTAGTGATTAAAAAATATAAATATATAAATTTGTGTACACTAGAACATAATATCACCGGGTCGCGGGGCGGGTCGGGTCTACCCTGACCCGTACGGGTTTCGGGTACGGGGCGAAATTCCAGACCCGCACCGGGTCTACGGGGCGGGTCTGAGGCGGGGTTTAAAAAGTCCGGTTGGGTCTGGGGCACGAGAAACCCGCCCCAACCTGCCCCATTGCCATTCCTATATATTTCTATTCAACACATGAATATATATTTCTATTCAACACATGAATTTATATTTTCTATTCAACACATGAATAATTATTTTTCTATTCAACACATGAATATATATTTCTATTCAACACATGAATTTATATTTTCTATTCAACACATGAATTTATATTTCTATTCAACACATGAATTTTTATTTCTATTCAACATATGAATTTATATTTCTTATTTTCCAAATTGGAATGAGGTCCAATCAATTACCATATAACGTTTATTATATGGATTCCCTACAACACATGTATATAACAGCAACGATAAATCATCAAACATCATCCAGAGTGCACCAGAATTCCATAGCGACTATTCTGAATTTTCAATTGCAGATAACTTTTTATCCCCATTATGAAATTTCAATTTTTCGGATTCGTTGGAAAGATATTCTCAAATAGATTCAAATATTTTTGGTTTCGCCAAAATCCGGTTTATTTTGAATCCTATACATTCATTTGAACTTTGAAATTGAATTTTCAAACTACCGCGCCATTTTCAATTCCTTTTATAATTTAAAATAAATATTTATATTCAAACGACGATCTATATAAATATATATGTTCTATTTCTATTCATTTTAAATTTCTCGTCGTTATTATTTAAAATAATTCATTTTAAATATCCAAAATTCATTAAAATTGCCAAAATAAAAATTTTAAATAGGCTCGGATTTCCGGGTTATTACAATCTCCCCAAATTAAAACTTTTCGTCCCCGAAAAGGAATGAAGCCGAAAGTTGTTTCACAAATCAACTCAACTTCCTTTATTTTCATTATGTCTTAAGTTCTTTAACTTTCCAGTTTCTAAGAACTTTTCAATTTTTTCAAAAATTTGGCTCACACCCTAAATTTTCGAATTTTTTTGCCATAACCTCCCCTGCACCGGGAGCTTCGGGATATTTCAAATAGCCTCCCGTGGCCCTCATCAATCCAAAAAGAAAAAGAAACAGCCAAGCGGCTAGCCAATCGGCTCATAAAATCATCCAAAACCCAATAAATTAGTAAACATGTACATATTTGTCGGGCAAACAATTTTATTCTTCTGCTCTAGCCTCCTTGTTATGACTTGTTCAATGTAAGTACATGCGTATGCATGCAAATGCGACTAATTTTTAATACAACTCAATATTTGGTTCAATTTGGCTAAAGGTTCATCATTTAATTAATCAAACAATAATCAAACAACGCGACCAGCAATCAATTAGTTGATTAACGTTTCAAATTCATAATTTTGATACATAGTCAAAAAATCACATTTTTGATGTCAAATCACAACAATAAGCCCTATGTAGTTTTAGTTCTCACACCAGTCTAATGGAAATATATAGACATCACACCTTCGAAACTGGAATACCAATTCTGATGATGTCTAGACTATCATCAGAATCGTCTTCGGGCGACTAGAGTGTGATTCTATATCTATACAGTATATTAAAACTTGAAATACACGCAGATCATACGTATACGCAAAATCTTTATATACTAGATTGTCCAAATCAATATAAAATAAATAATCAAATACGAATAATTGATTTAAATTTTCAAAAAAAAATTGTTTCATTTTAAAAATATACTCTTCACACTCGTTCTAGGATACTACTGATCCTATCTCTAACGAGTCATTCTAATTGGATATTACTAATCCAATCTCTGATGAATCCTTTCGTATGGTTCTAATGTGTCTTGTTCTCGAGCTCTGTAAACCAGTGCTCTGATACCAACTATAACGAAAAGGATTTTCGCTCTATCCGAATCGATCGCTAAACCGACCAAGACCGTTCGAGACCCCTAATTGTTTTGAGAACTTGACAAATCGGAATGCAAACAGAAGAACATTTCATTGTTTATTACAACAATTCCATCAGAATACAAGAATATACATAGTATGAATAAATATTACACAGAAAGTATAAGAGATTTAAATTACATTTAAATACATCGCAGCGGAAAAATAATGCAATACACAACTGAAAGAGATATACGGATACAGAGCTTTACAGATATCATTGCAGCTGTAAACCAGGTTCCTGTGAATATAAATCTGCAAAACCAAAACTACTAGCTGCCCGTGCGGAAAATAAGGGAGCCCGGAGTTTAGGTTAAAACAATAAACTCCAGGTCAGTCATGTGACTGGTGTGAGAACTAAAACAGTTATTAATCTTTATTTTACAGTTAGGTAAATCAAGGGAACACGTCGTATAACATGGAACGGGTTTCCTCCCATACTAGTGCATAAAACAAATAGCGCAATGCTAAATAAAGAAAAATGAATCTATTATAAGACCCAAGTCCCATCACACAATGCAACGCAAGCCGGAGGATAGGGTTTTTACCTTATAATAGCCAAGAATGCTTGGTACATGAAATTTCATGTTTTATTATTACTATAAGTGTATAGTGTCAAAACAATTTCAAATCATAAGTATCAATCATAGACGGCATGGGTACAATATATCATGTCGCCATACTAGGCTCTACAATCAAAACTGCAAAGTACGTATTTCGAAATAGGATTCCCATCTATGAACCGAGGCAAAGGATCGTCCTCTACCGAATTCGAGACGCTCTAGCCCGTGTCTCAGGATCAAAGCTCGGGTGACCCTTGGAGCGATAGGGCCGGTCCACCGATGTGGATTAAAATGCCTGAACACTGCGTTTCCCCGCCCTTTGGGGCGTCAATGAGCAAAATGACTCCATCGGCTCAACACAGTCACCGATATATCCGAGGCGCCTCGCAACAGCAACAACCACACAGGTGAAAATAATATAAATGTTAGGGATGGTAGGTCACTGACACCACCCTAGCTAGAATGAAACGCATGCCCTCCCGGTGGTCCTCTCTCGTTTTTGGTTCACAACCGGGGTGTGAGGCTCACGAATCAACGCTACACAAAGCTATGCCACATAGGCGGTTCTTTGGTCATCAACCACAAGACTTTGCTTTTCAACAGAAGCCTTGATCAATTGCCACTTAGGAATGCCACACAGGCAATTCACTCCATGCGATTGATATCCATCAATATATAACACCTGAGCTCGTACGTCTCAGAGAAGGGCGATAAGCAAGAGAATAAATTCTCCACCGCCAAACAGATATATATTTAATAGAAATCGATCACACAGAATAAAATCCAATGTCAGACGCGCAGTCCATTTACAAGTTCGTTCTGGGTCTGAACGAAACCGGAGGCACCTTGCACCTCGCATATCCATCGATCTCCAAGTACGTCTGGACGATCACCAACTGATTCCCTCCTCTTGGGTTTACAGCCCAATCAAGATCATCAGTAATCACCCAAACGATGTGAAGACCTCCGGTCTTCAACCACCGCCTTCATCCTTGACACCTCGTCGAATCAGTTATTCATAATGGGATAAACCCGGTCTTTCTGAATAACTCACGTATATAATAAACAAGTGTTACACAAACACAACATACGCCTCATTACAATTCAGAATATTCTTTCATTCAAATATTCTTATACTTTGGGAAAGGTTCCCATTAATTTTATCAAAGATAAATCCTTCAAATTTATTCTTTAATCTTCTTTTGAATATCAATTCAAACTAGTCGGGATTAGCGAACCACACCGAAGTAATCATTTATTTTATTTCCCAATCCCAACATATTCATTCCATGAAGTAAAACTGGTCATACTTCATATCTAACACCATGGTGTTATCGGTAAATTCAATTACCATTTCACGTTCAAATCTAATTAAAGATTTAACTATCACCTGGAGCAAAACTGGTGATACCCCATTCTCGATCACTTCAATCTAATTAAAGATTCACTAAAAATCCACTTAGTTTTAATCTTCCCAAAAATCAATATCCTGTCTTTAACTGGGTTAAAGAACCAATGTCATTTAAAACACGGTTCACTATAAACCCAAAATCACATTCCATTCCAATTCAATTATTGAAACTTCTGGTTACTTTTAAAACCCTTTCAAATCCAATTTATTTATTTAAAAATAAATAAATTATTATTCTAGTTCAAAACTAGTTCATTTCGATAAAAATCTATTTTTGTCTTTTCAAATTTGGAATTTTTCATCTCAATTCTTCACAAATCATTTCTTATGATTTTACACAAATTATTACTATTTTTAATAATTTTATCAAGACCCATACAGTCGATTTCCATCAACGGCCATCGAATTGCACTTACAGCGACCTTTTCCAAATTTGATTTGGACGTAATTCCAAATCCAACCGTTAGATTTCTAATTTCTAATATTCGTTAGAAAGCTCTTTTCGATACGAACCCAACGGTTCCGGTTTTAGGAGAATCCGACGATCGGATCTCCCGCAATTTACATTCGAAGTCAATGGTCGAAATTCGCGAACCACCGCGGCGCGGCGCATTCTATTCAGGTCATTCTATATATATATATATATATATATAATACATATTATATATATGTAACACCCCGCCTCCGCTAGGGTCACTTGCAAAGGAATGTCCTAGCTTTAGAGGGGCATTATTGGTAAACATGCACAGAAATATCACAAGACAGAACATATAAAATAGCGGAAGTAAAATCGAACTTTCATAAACATGAATACATAAGGTCTAAAGCCTTTTACATCAAAGTACATCAAAACCTGTCTTGCAATAATAAAGAAGCATAAAAACCTTTTTATTGATTTTTCCCCAAAATAAAGCGGTGAAGCAGCCATAGCCAAGAGAAGACCAAGCTATACATCAAGCTATACATGATGACCTTCAAGCATAAGAGGTCCGAACTAAACAACATCATTTCCTCCCTGGAACCTGGGGGGAAACGGAAGACAAAGAGGCGAAAGGAAACGGGGTCAGTCATAAAGACTGGTAAGTCCTATCTACTTCCAGTATAAAAACAGGTAAAGGTAACATGACATGCATAAACTGAAAGTAAACATAAGGATGACTACAAGATAGATAAACTGAACCAGGGTAACAGGCTGAACTACTGTAGCAAGGTAAACTAAGATATCGTGATAAACTACGGTGTCATGATAAATCAAGGTATCACATCGTCAGGTTTCTATCAAGTATACTATCCCAAGGTATCTACCCTGTCTAACATCCCCCGGTGTCTATTATGTATATTTTTCCTGGTTCTAACATGTATATTTGCTCTGCACCTCTCGTACTAGTATCCCAACCCGCGTCATGTGTTGACCATGAATGTCCCTTGCCCAATGTCATGTAATGGTCCACGTCAACCTAATATATAGCATATGTAGGTTTTCCTAACTCGTCTGTTTCTTCCCAAGTATAAGTTCAGTCCTTTGCCGTAGGCCATACGGGCTTTCCCATGTAAACGTTTTATCCTTTATGGACTGCCACCCTTGATCTAGTTATGTTTCCTTACCGTGAACTATCGCGCGTCCACTTAGGATTTATGCCACCTAGGACCGCTAGGGATTATGCTACCTAATGAACGTTTCCGTGTCTCGGTTTGGGTTTTGCCACCTAGGGCCACTAGGAATTATGCCACCCGTCAACCGCGCCCTTTATCCCACGTATGTATCGTGAATCATTTTCCATGTGTAGACGCACATGTTCCTCACTGTGCCGTCCGAGTTCCGTGCCAGGGCAAACCAAGAAATACGGAACTCGGTTGGGAGCTTTAAGTCGTCTGCTGATGCAGATATCAAGGTCTGTTTTTGTACCCGTGGCTATGGTCCCATGTGACCCCTCCCTTAACTACTGAAAGGCAACCCAAGAAAAATCATGTATGAGAACCACATCCCGGCCCCACTATAGCCCCACTTTCCTGCGGGCCTACCTCACCCATGACTCGATAGCAAGAACATGGTCTGTTGGGGGTTCCCTGCCTTTCCGTTCGTACACGATTGACTAAAGATGGTAGGTAGTCGACGACGTGCTATCCAGGGCAAAACCAAGTATCGCCGACTCCACGCTAATCCACCCCAGTCTTTAGGTCGCTCGTATAGCAACCAAGGCATACTCTTGGTTCTTCTACCGCAGACCTTAACCTCTCATGGGCCTAGTATAATTACTTGGCAGCCCACAGAGGGATCCCAAGAATATCCTCACGTCCCCCGAAGCTTCCACTTCGGCACCCAGTGCGCTGGAGCTTTTATCCAAGTCAGATAACTTGCTCCCCCTCGTATACTAAGCGATGACCTACCGTATCAGGTTACTCATCGTTTTGAGAATTAGTCCTATGTCCTTAGCTAAGAATTATTACTTAGTTACCCTTAACTAAGGTTTAACACTTAGCATCCTTTCCCATTATCCTTGATTAACCACGGTTTTCTACCTAGTTCTTCTAGCTAGGGTTTGTCTATTGGGTTAAGTGTTATCATTCAAGTCCATGATTTAACCCGCCCACGAATCACGTCAAAGATTGGGTAAGTATTTAAGTTCAAGACTTAGTCCCACAAGTTGGTTAAGTGTACCCAGAGGCTCATGACTTAACCCTATCAAGTCAAATTGGTCAAGTACTAGCTTACCTTAATCCTATCGGATTATCTTGCTAGATCGATTAAGCATAGATTATCTTAATCCCATCAAATTATTGAGCCGGATTAGTTAAGTATAGGTTGGCTTAACCCCACCCTCTAATCGTACTACAATGGTTAAGTATATTCTAAAAAGGTCTTGTGACTTAACCTTATCAGGTCCGCGTATTGGATTGGTTAAGTGTAAGTTACTTAACCCCATCAAACCATCATGTATAATTGGTTAAGTATAAGTTGCTTAACCCCATTAAATTATCACGTTAAGTTGGTTAAGTATTGGTTACTTACCCTCACTGAATTGCCAAGTTTAAGTTGGTTAAATGTTTAACTTAACCCCATCGAATTACCGTGTTTAGATTAGTTAAGTGTGGATTACTTAACCCCATCTAATTACCGTGGTTAGATTAGTTAAGCGTCAATTACTTAACCCCATCTAATTACCGTGTTTAGATTAGTTAAGTGTAAATTACTTAACCTCATCCCCTAATCATCTTGCATGGTTAAGTGTCATTAAGAAATCAAGTCCGGTCCCACTTAACCTACCCATTCGTGTCTTATCGGTTAAGTGTCATTAGTCAAATTTACTTAACCTTATCATGTGGCATTAATTTAATTAATGCACCCTCAACCTCTCACATTAGACCTTGTTGTGGTTACTAGTTAAGCCGGGCGGGTCCGGGTAGATTTACACCACAACCTAGTCTAACCTCGGGTCTTAAGCGCGACATGACCAACTTCTCACATTGGATCCTATTGTTTGTAGCTACTAGTTAAGCCGGGCGGGTCCGGGTAGATTTAGGCTACAAACTCAACCCAACCTCGAGTTGGCCACTTCCATGTTTGGTCTAGTGTTATATTACACTTACAACCCATACGTGTCTAATTTCAAGTCCCAAGTTTACCCCACGCGTCATGCCCCCATTTTGGTTCAACTTACATGTCGTGTTCACATGTAACCTCAAGTCAAGTTTTCATGTCATATTCAAGTCAAGATTTCGCGTCATGTTCATGTTTATCTAACTACCCCAAAGTCGTGTTTTTCAATGCAAGCAAAAGCGAGTCAACATAGTAAGGATACTACGCCACATATTGGCATCAAAACATGCATGATGCCAAAAAGGGATTGGCTTCCACATGCACAACCTTGGCCAAAAACATGCATAGTGTCTCAAGGGGATTTGGCCACAAACATGCATAGCATAAAAGGGGATTACTTGCATAAGTGTTCATGTCATAAACCTATCATGAAGGGATGAACATGCCCATGTTACTCATGTGATAAAAAGGTAAACTTGCATATTATCATAAGGGATTTCGGGTTCATATACTTGCATAGCCTCAAAGTCACATTCATGCACATGCTTCATGAGTCAAAGTGGTTTCAAGTGTGCATGCTAACATACCACAAGCAAAGGTCCAATCTTGCATGGCAAACTAAGTCCAATGCAACATGCATAGCATGGTTTAGTCGCTACAACATCACCCAAAGTCACATGTTCATGTTAAAGAGGCAAACTAGGTTCCCATAGGCTAACATACTCATGTTACTTTGCATTTTATCCCATGTCACATCAAAATCATCGTTTAAATCTACAAGTAGCTAGAACTTACATAGCATGGCAAGAGGACTAGGAGCATGAATCGTTTTGACGAAGAAAGGTGGCTCCTTTGATGAAGATCCGTCATGAAACTCGCATAGCAACGTTGATTTGGCCTCTATTTGGTGTAGCAAGCTTGCACCTTTTGATTTGAACCCGATTTGAATGCATAGGCTCTAGGGATTGGAGATGGAGGCCATGATCAAGATTGATTTTGGCAGCACTTAGTTGCTAGGTTTGATTTTTAGGGATTTAGGTTAGGTTTAGGATCTTTTTATAGAGATTAGGATAGTTTTAGGCCCTTAGATTAACCCTAGGATAGATCTGAACCATCAAACCACGTCAGAAGCTTCCAGAACAAGACCAGAGACCAGTGCAGGTGCACCAAGCCAGGAACGCTCGTCTGAGCCAAGTCGACAGGGCTGTCGACTTGGTCAGACCAAGTCGACTCCCAAGTCGACAGGGCTGTCGACTTGGGTACTGTGGCGGGAATTTTTCCCGCCTGGCCCAACTGGCCCAATTTTTCCAAATCCAAGCTTGAATTTGAAATCTGTTTTTACTTAGAAATTTTCTGAAAACTTCATTGGGCCTTAACCGGGTCATACGGACTCCGATTTTCGAAAACTCGGACTCTATTTTGCGTATTTTCCGAGACGAACGCAATGGCATAACCCATTTCGCTTGATTCAGAATTTAAAATTAAATTCTGCCTTGATTCTTGTCTTAATCATGTTATCAAAATACGAGTTGTTACATTCTCCCCACCTTTTAGGATTTCGTCCCCGAAATCTCCAAGTTAGGAAGACATATCCTACCATCCATCATCCATCTACTCAAAACATCATCCACAAGCAATCATTGTCCTTAGATGATTTCTAATGCTATATGAATATATGCAAAACGTGTGTGTACATGTTCCTTAGCTAATGCTAATGATCAGGCCTGAATGACCTTTCTAATGCAAGATATGTTAAGTGCCATGAATCCAACATGTATGCAAATAGTCCTAGTCATATAGATGCTATATGCGTGCACAATCATTCATTCATATGCAACAACCGCATGATAACACATTCGATTTCGTCCATAAACAAGTATAAATACTCGTGCATATGCAATATGAAATGTGACCGAGTCGAGCTAGCATCTAATGTGTATTCGCGCATCCACGAGCAACCACTTACAACCACTTGCAACCACTTGCAACCATATCAATCATAACATGTCTCAAACACATGTTTACATCCATAGCGTTCTACCTAAGGTTCCCAAGATAAGATCGAGAAGATAGACAAGACAAACTCCTTACGGGGTTTGTAACAGAAACAGGACCGAGAGGATATCCACCAAGCGATAGCATGCAAGTAAGCTTTACAGGTGAACCAAGGATCAAAGATATACTCTAAAAAAAAAGACGTGATGCGCGCGTCCAAGCCGCATTTCCATGAGCTTAATTCCATCGTGCCTTGACCGCCTTTGACTTCATGATTTCGTAGCTCCTTGATTCCTATTTCCAAGGTGTGAGTGGAACTCATCTCACTGTCGCCTCCCGTTTCACTTTTACTTATTCTTTCCCTAGTATGCTCGGCTCAAATATGTCTGCGTACTCATGCAAGCTCTCCAAAATTCATTAGTGAATTCTGGATCTCGTTTTCCGATGCCGATCCATGTTGCCAAGGGTTCTTACTAGGGTGATTGCCATAACCCATGCATAATCGAAACGAACCATCCGCCTTAGCGGCGAATCCTATTTGAACGGATTACCAGCAACTGCATCCCGGGATTCTAGGTAACTAACCATGACAGAACCCAAAAAGGTTACATGAGACTTTGAGGGTATCACCAAGATGAGTCGAGAGTCTAACTACCCTCTTTCCAAAACCGAGGATGGCACCCCTTATTGGGTGACCAATTTATCCTTAGAATCTATCCGTAGTTGAGACATGTCATTCTCAAATCCAACCAGTCATGAAGGAATGGACCAACTCTCCAACCAGATTTTTGGGACAAAACTGGGATCCTCTACCATGCTAGTACTAAGGTGCAGAGACTTAACTATCTAAGCAGACTTAAGTGATACGATGATCAAAACAAAGTCTGGACGGGATGATAGAAAAGGAAGGCTGAACCTCTAATAGAAACGGTACCATTTCTTTTAGGCACCCCAGAAGTGGGAGCGTACTATTTCCCTCTCCGCTGATCTTGTCCTTGTCCTCCTTGATGGACCAAGCCCTAACAACAGTTGCTTATCCTTAAGCTGGTATCCTTTATCCTTACTCTTATTATCCTTTCTTGTAACACGGCAATGGGTCTCTCGAGAACCCCCTCCATCGTACGGAAAACACCTACGTGGCTAGACCAAGATTAGTCACAGTGAGAACCACTGTGACCATGGATTGAGAAAAGAAAGGAAACGAGATTTAATCAAGGAATCAAAGGATGGTGCTAATGGCTTTTGGGGAATAGCCTTTTAAAGCAAACTTTTCTTGAAAAATGCTTCTTTATAAACGGTTTTTCAAATAGTTTTCAGAAGGTCTTTAAAAACTTTTGCCCTGTCTGGTAACCTTCTGCTCTGATACCAAATGTAACACCCCGCCTCCGCTAGGGTCACTTGCAAAGGAATGCCCTAGCTTTAGAGGGGCATTATTGGTAAACATGCACAGAAATATCACAAGACAGAACATATAAAATAGCGGAAGTAAAATCGAACTTTCATAAACATGAATACATAAGGTCTAAAGCCTTTTACATCAAAGTACATCAAAACCTTTCTTGCAATAATAAAGAAGCATAAAAACCTTTTTATTGATTTTTCCCCAAAATAAAGCGGTGAAGCAGCCATAGCCAAGAGAAGACCAAGCTATACATCAAGCTATACATGATGACCTTCAAGCATAAGAGGTCCGAACTAAACAACATCATTTCCTCCCTGGAACCTGGGGGGAAACGGAAGACAAAGAGGCGAAAGGAAACGGGGTCAGTCATAAAGACTGGTAAGTCCTATCTACTTCCAGTATAAAAACAGGTAAAGGTAACATGACATGCATAAACTGAAAGTAAACATAAGGATGACTACAAGATAGATAAACTGAACCAGGGTAACAGGCTGAACTACTGTAGCAAGGTAAACTAAGATATCGTGATAAACTACGGTGTCATGATAAATCAAGGTATCACATCGTCAGGTTTCTATCAAGTATACTATCCCAAGGTATCTACCCTGTCTAACATCCCCCGGTGTCTATTATGTATATTTTTCCTGGTTCTAACATGTATATTTGCTCTGCACCTCTCGTACTAGTATCCCAACCCACGTCATGTGTTGACCATGAATGTCCCTTGCCCAATGTCATGTAATGGTCCACGTCAACCTAATATATAGCATATGTAGGTTTTCCTAACTCGTATGTTTCTTCCCAAGTATAAGTTCAGTCCTTTGCCATAGGCCATACGGGCTTTCCCATGTAAACGTTTTATCCTTTATGGACTGCCACCCTTGATCTAGTTATGTTTCCTTACCGTGAACTATCGCGCGTCCACTTAGGATTTATGCCACCTAGGACCGCTAGGGATTATGCTACCTAATGAACGTTTCCGTGTCTCGGTTTGGGTTTTGCCACCTAGGGCCACTAGGAATTATGCCACCCGTCAACCGCGCCCTTTATCCCACGTATGTATCGTGAATCGTTTTCCATGTCTAGACGCACATGTTCCTCACTGTGCCATCCGAGTTCCGTGCCAGGGCAAACCAAGAAATACGGAACTCGGTCGGGAGCTTTAAGTCGTCTGTTGATGCAGATATCAAGGTCTGTTTTTGTACCCGTGGCTATGGTCCCACGTGACCCCTCCCTCAACTACTGAAAGGCAACCCAAGAAAAATCATGTATGAGAACCACATCCCGGCCCCACTATAGCCCCACTTTCCTGCGGGCCTACCTCACCCATGGCTCGATAGCAAGAACATGGTCTGTTGGGGGTTCCCTGCCTTTCCGTTCGTACACGATTGACTAAAGATGGTAGGTAGTCGACGACGTGCTATCCAGGGCAAAACCAAGTATCGCCGACTCCACGCTAATCCACCCCAGTCTTTAGGTCGCTCGCATAGCAACCAAGGCATACTCTTGGTTCTTCTACCGCAGACCTTAACCTCTCATGGGCCTAGTATAATTACTTGGCAGCCCATAGAGGGATCCCAAGAATATCCTCACGTCCCCCGAAGCTTCCACTTCGGCACCCAGTGCGCTGGAGCTTTTATCCAAGTCAGATAACTTGCTCCCCCTCGTATACTAAGCGAAGACCTACCGTATCAGGTTACTCATCGTTTTGAGAATTAGTCATATGTCCTTAGCTAAGAATTATTACTTAGTTACCCTTAACTAAGGTTTACCACTTAGCTTCCTTTCCCGTTATCCTTGATTAACCACGGTTTTCTACCTAGTTCTTCTAGCTAGGGTTTGTCTATTGGGTTAAGTGTTATCATTCAAGTCCGTGACTTAACCCGCCCACGAATCACGTCAAAGATTGGGTAAGTATTTAAGTTCAAGACTTAGTCCCACAAGTTGGTTAAGTGTACCCAGAGGCTCATGACTTAACCCTATCAAGTCAAATTGGTCAAGTACTAGCTTACCTTAATCCTATCGGATTATCTTGCAAGATCGATTAAGCATAGATTATCTTAATCCCATCAAATTATTGAGCCGGATTGGTTAAGTATAGGTTGGCTTAACCCCACCCTCTAATCGTACTACAATGGTTAAGTATATTCTAAAAAGGTCTTGTGACTTAACCTTATCAGGTCCGCGTATTGGATTGGTTAAGTGTAAGTTACTTAACCCCATCAAACCATCATGTATAATTGGTTAAGTATAAGTTGCTTAACCCCATTAAATTATCACGTTAAGTTGGTTAAGTATTGGTTACTTAACCTCATTGAATTGCCAAGTTTAAGTTGGTTAAGTGTTTAACTTAACCCCATCGAATTACCGTGTTTAGATTAGTTAAGTGTGGATTACTTAACCCCATCTAATTACCGTGGTTAGATTATTTAAGCGTCAATTACTTAACCCCATCTAATTACCGTGTTTAGATTAGTTAAGTGTAAATTACTTAACCTCATCCCCTAATCATCTTGCATGGTTAAGTGTCATTAAGAAATCAAGTCCGGTCCCACTTAACCTACCCATTCGTGTCATATCGGTTAAGTGTCATTAGTCAAATTTACTTAACCTTATCATGTGGCATTAATTTAATTAATGCACCCTCAACCTCTCACATTAGACCTTGTTGTGGTTACTAGTTAAGCCGGGCGGGTCTGGGTAGATTTACACCACAACCTAGTCTAACCTCGGGTCTTAAGCGCGACATGACCAACTTCTCATATTGGATCCTATTGTTTGTAGCTACTAGTTAAGCCGGGCGGGTCCGGGTAGATTTAGGCTACAAACTCAACCCAACCTCGAGTTGGCCACTTCCATGTTTGGTCTAGTGTTATATTACACTTACAACCCATACGTGTCTAATTTCAAGTCCCAAGTTTACCCCACGCGTCATGCCCCTATTTTGGTTCAACTTACATGTCGTGTTCACATGTAACCTCAAGTCAAGTTTTCATGTCATATTCAAATCAAGATTTCGCGTCTTGTTCATGTTTATCTAACTACCCCAAAGTCGTGTTTTTCAATGCAAGCAAAAGCGAGTCAACATAGTAAGGATACTACGCCACATATTGGCCTCAAATCATGCATGATGCCAAAAAGGGATTGGCTTCCACATGCACAAACTTGGCCAAAAACATGCATAGTGTCTCAAGGGGATTTGGCCACAAACATGCATAGCATAAAAGGGGAATACTTGCATAAGTGTTCATGTCATAAACCTATCATGAAGGGATGAACATGCCCATGTTACTCATGTGATAAAAAGGTAAACTTGCATATTATCATAAGGGATTTCGGGTTCATATACTTGCATAACCTCAAAGTCACATTCATGCACATGCTTCATGAGTCAAAGTGGTTTCAAGTGTGCATGCTAACATACCACAAGCAAAGGTCCCATCTTGCATGGCAAACTAAGTCCAATGCAACATGCATAGCATGGTTTAGTCGCTACAACATCATCCAAAGTCATATGTTCATGTTAAAGAGGCAAACTAGGTTCCCATAGGCTAACATACTCATGTTACTTTGCATTTTATCCCATGTCACATCAAAATCATCGTTTAAATCTACAAGTAGCTAGAACTTACATAGCATGGCAAGAGGACTAGGAGCATGAATCGTTTTGACGAAGAAAGGTGGCTCCTTTGATGAAGATCCGTCATGAAACTCGCATAGCAACGTTGATTTGGCCTCTATTTGGTGTAGCAAGCTTGCACCTTTTGATTTGAACCCGATTTGAATGCATAGGCTCTAGGGATTGGAGATGGAGGCCATGATCAAGATTGATTTTGGCAGCACTTAGTTGCTAGGTTTGATTTTTAGGGATTTAGGTTAGGTTTAGGGTCTTTTTATAGAGATTAGGATAGTTTTAGGCCCTTAGATTAACCCTAGGACAGATCTGAACCATCAAACCACGTCAGAAGCTTCCAGAACAAGACCAGAGACCAGTGCAGGTGCACCAAGCCAGGAATGCTCGTCTGAGCCAAGTCGACAGGGCTGTCGACTTGGTCAGACCAAGTCGACTCCCAAGTCGACAGGGCTGTCGACTTGGGTACTGTGGCGGGAATTTTTCCCGCCTGGCCCAACTGGCCCAATTTTTCCAAATCCAAGCTTGAATTTGAAATCTGTTTTTACTTAGAAATTTTCTGAAAACTTCGTTGGGCCTTAACCGGGTCATACGGACTCCGATTTTCAAAAACTCGGACTCTATTTCGCGTATTTTTCCGAGACGAACGCAATGGCATAGCCCATTTCGCTTGATTCAGAATTTAAAATTAAATTCTGCCTTGATTCTTGTCTTAATCATGTTATCGAAATACGAGTTGTTACATTATATTTCGTCGATTTCCATTTAAAACGTATTTTATAAATCGTTTTAAATTTGATTTCAAAACGATTTCAACTTCATATTCAATTTCGAATCAAAATTGAATATTCCACATCATCGATATACAAATGATAATCTTTTCAAAATGTTATATTTTGAAATCACTTCGTTTTCTATAATCATTATAAAAACGAATATAATCGATATAAATATCGTTCGCGTCAAAATGGCGCATATCTAACCAACACGACTTTATATATTTCAATTACTTCGTTATTATATTCAACAAATGAATGTTTTCTTCAACACACGAATATATATTTTACTCAACACATGAATATATATTTTTATTCAACACATGAATTTATTCTATTCAACACATGAATTTATATTTTCCATTCAACACATGAATTTTTATTTTTCTATTCAACACATGAATATATATTTCTATTCAACACATGAATTTATATTTTTCTATTCAACAGATGAATATATATTTCTATTCAACACATGAATATATATTTCTATTCAACACATGAATTTATATTTTCTATTCAACACATGCATATTTATTTTTCTATTCAACACATGAATATATATTTCTATTCAACACATGAATTTATATTTTCTATTCAATACATGAATTTATATTTCTATTCAACACATGAATTTATATTTCTATTCAACACATGAATTTTTATTTCTTATTTTCCAAATTGGAATGAGGCCCAATCAATTACCATATAACATTTATTATATGGATTCCCTACAACACATGTATATAATAGAAATGATAAATCATCAACCATCATCCAGAGTGAACCACACAACTGCATAAGCATTAAATATAAATAATTAACGCCTACAACAGCCTGTCAATCAATCGATCGACATACAACTAATTATTGGGATTAGTGTATGACCAATTTTATCCCAACACCCGTATGGGGTTTTCAAACAATCAAACACAGGTTTTATTTGTGCAGTTGGGCGATGTGTAAAATTTATCGTCCCAATCCATATCAGTCAAATCGGTGTACATAAACAAATCGTTCGATTTGTAAATGAATATTTATTTTACTTCAACACATGAATATATATTTTATTTCAACACATGAATATATATTTTATTTCAACACATGAATATATATTTTATTTCACACATGAATATATATTTCACTCATCACAATCAACAGTCAAATTTCACAACACAAACAATCACACATACAAGTCATCCATAATCTGTGGACGACGGGTGTCGGGTGCTGCTAAGCACCGTCTGCATCCTAGTATATATTTCAAACTAGAAATTAAAATAAAAGTGAGGAGTTCTCACCAAGAGCTAAACCAAACACCACGACTCTTCATATGTAGAAAATCTTCACCATGTTTTCAACGCAATCTGTTTTCAAACAATTTATATTAAAAAATCATATTTTTAATTCGCTACAACATAATTAAAAATCACCTTTTTATTTATACAAAGAAAATCACATTTTTGTTTATACAAAGAAAATAAAAATCAAATCTGTATCTTCATGAAAACATTATAAAAATCGAATCTTTATTCCGCCTCATATAAAATAAAGCTCATATTTTTATTTCTAAAAATCACTTCATTTTATGATGATCTATATAAAAATCTCAACTTTTACATAAATAAAAATATCACCTTTAATATAGATAAAAATATCAACCTTTAATATACATAAATATCACCTTTAACATAGATAAAAATACAGTTTTTTTCTTATATAAAAATAAAAAAGGGAAAACTCACTGTTGATTTCCAGAGAAGGGCGCTGGAGCTTTGAGGCGAGGGGGGGTCAGCCAACGTCGGTCATCCGCAAGTGGTGGTGGCATGCAATGGCTCACGGGGCCTCGCGATCTTCACTTCAGTTTGGGGTTTATGTGGATTCGATGGCGAAGGGGGAGGGTCGGGGTTAGCGCAGACTTAGGGAGGGTTCACGGGGGAAGGAGATGATCAATGGAAGGGGGAGATGGTGGCGTAGGCGAGGAGGCGCGGTGGTGGACTGAAATGGGGCGTCGCAATTTTCTATTTTAGGGGAATCGGGAAATTTTCATTCAAAGGAAATATCTGAGGGGGGTTATGAGGAAAAGGGTGTAATATATATATATATTATTTATTTATTTTATTCTTCATAAAGTTGACTTTCTATTTGAACTCTAAAACAAGTCCAACGACTGTCGGCCCTAGCTAAATACCCCCATTCCGAACATAATGGGATATGTACCGTAAGCTGATTCGACTGTTTTGATCAGTTTCCATCAAAATCAAAATATAAATCTATATATTGAATTTGAACGCGCATTTTAATTTGTTGGGGTCACATACGGATCCAAAAAATTCCTGAAAAATTATTTCTAGCTTCGTATTGACAATACAGTCCTAATAAAACTAATTTCGTCAAATTTCGAGACCTTTTGAAAAATGGCCATTTTCCAGTCGATTAAATTCAAACTAAAAGTACCAAATGCGTTTTCCTTTGCCACGCTCACATATTGATTCAGAAAATTACGAATTTTGAAACCTAGCAATAACTTGACATCACGGATCCAACAGAAGTGGTTTCGTAGAAAACCTAGGTCGTTTGCAAAATTTCCCTTTTTAAGGGCCACAATTCTATAGTGACTATTCTGAATTTTCAATTGGACATAACTTTTTTATCCCCACTATGAAATTTCAATTTTTTGGATTCGTTCGAAAGATTTTTTCAAATAGATTCAAATATTTTTGGTTTCGCCAAAATCCGGTTTATTTTGAATCCTGTACATTCATTTGAACTTTGAAATCGAATTTTCAAACTACCGCGCCATTTTCTATTCCTTTTATAATTTAAAATAAATATTTATATTCAAACGACGATCTATATAAATATATATGTTCTATTTCTATTCATTTTAAATTTCTCGTCGTTATTATTTAAAATAATTCATTTTAAATATCCAAAATTCACTAAAATTGCTAAAATAAAATTTTTAATTTGGCTCGGATTTCAGGGTTATTACACCCATTACTCGATCCTTTACCCAATTCGATTACTGGAATCCCCTTTTTAAAACTTACAATCATTTCCTCTAGGAAATTTTGTCTCAAAACTCGTCATTCCACTTAATACCAATATTAAGCAATGTTAATTTAAAATTAACGCTTTAGCCTCCCATTTCTTTTTAGAAACTTTTTTACACTACTCTGATTTAATATAAAAACCTTTTCCATCTCGATTCCCTTACTTAATACAAATATTAAGTAACATTTATTTTAAGCTTATCACATTCGCTTAAAATCACTTTTACAACTTAATTTACCAAACTCGGTTTAAATATAATCTTGTTCATTCAATTTTTTTCAGTTTTAAATTTTGATTACTTACTTAAATGAACTTCATTTAAGAAGAAAATCTTTTAAATTATTATTAATTTTCTTTATCATTAACTGGAATAAATATCCAATTTCCTTTTTAATTCTTATAATGTTAAACACTATTCGCTAAATTACTTCATTAGATTAATTGGCATAAATTAATTTAATAATCAGTTTCCATCAAAACAGTTGGCTCGGTCAATTTTAAAACATGATTAACTCGTTGATCAACTCTACTTGTCTTTTCACACTACAAGAAAAGTTCTAATTTTCGACAGACCATAGCGACGGTTTCTGACGGCTTTCGACGGGCCATCGGCGGCCGTCGGAAACCGTCGATTATAATCGGGATTTCTTCCCCCCGAGCCATTTTCTGCTTCAGTCGATATCTCTAAACCCATTTCCAGGTCGATTTTCCAAACCCTACCTCCCCCAATTTGCGATTTCCCGCCTCCAAACACCAAATTTTTCACGTTCGGATAGCTCCCGACTTCCTCTCAAGCTTGTATCATCATCAATTTGAGGTATAATCTCGTTTTTACCTTAAAATTTTAATTTTTACCTAAACCTAAATTTGGTAAAATTAGCAAATTAGAGTTAATTGTTGATAGAAATTGGTTCCTATGGTATTGTAGTATGTTATATCATCATATTATTTGTATATTTCATATGCTACACTGAAATTGAAAGATTTATGTTCAATATTTGGATATTTGTGTATGTGACATCGTAAATTAGACATATTTTGGATAGATTGTTGTTAGTAGTGGCCATAAAATTGGTCAAAAGCTCGAGTATTTACAAATTGGTTTAAGTGTGTGCATGTGTTTCAATTTAGGTTGGTTTTTGTCGTTGTATAATTTAGGATATTTTTGTACATGTACGTTGTCCACTTGTCCTTCTTGCATGTGTTAGTTGATATACGAAAAATTGAGTGGATGAAGTTGGAAAAGTACATCGTGCAAATTTTGACTTATGCAAAAAAAAAATGAGTCTAAATTCTAGTTGTGCCTATTGAATCGACGATAATAGTATTAGCTTTAAGTTGATTGAAATGTTAAGAAGATGTGATAAAATATAAAATATTTTTGTGTTGCAGTAAAACGTACTTTTATGTTAAAATGCGCACATATAATTGAGTAATATCCCCTAGAGTGTTTTCGGCCCCGTCCGACGAGTGTTGTACATGATCGTTATATAACTAGTCTTTTTTTCGAATTAAAAAACGACTGTTTATATTCATCTAGTACAATATTTGTTGGATTTGTCCTTGTATTGGACAAGTTATAAACACAATAAACATTTATATTTTGTATACAACTTTGTTTCAAAAGTTTCAGAAAATTTCGGTTCAATTTCCCTTTTTGTTTCCTGCGTACACATGTACAGTGCATGAAACAAAAGGGAAATGCTGCCGAAATTTTGTTGAATCGTTTGAGCCAAAATAGTATACAATTGTAAATGTATACTGTGTTTATAATGGGAAGTAGGGATGCCTGACCATGTAAAAGAGTTGCATTAAAAAAGTGTCAAATTAGATTTTTTTAACTTAATGAAAATGTTTTTAATTTTTGAACCTATGACCATGTAATACAGGTTTTTGTCGAATTTGAATTCTTGAAAAAATAAATATTAATTTTTGAACCTGTGACTGAATTTCTCAAATAGGAAAAATGATTGATTATTTTGTTGATCGGAGGAGTTGGATGTACCAAAGAAGAGGACGGAGAGGTTCAATAAAAGAAGATTTTTATAATGGTATAAATGTCTTTGTTGACTTCGCTTTACGTAATAATGGAAGCGATCCTGAAATTCGTTGTCCGTGTAGCAAGTGTAGACATTTGAAATATTTGCTGCCCGATGTTGTGAAAGTCCATTTGTGCAAAAACGGATTCGTACCCGAGTATTATTTTTGGGATCGTCATGGAGAAGTTGTATCAAATACTCCTGTAGAGACTGAGGAAGAACGTGCTGTTGATGAAAATGTTAGTACGACCCGTATTGAAAATATGGTCGAAGATGCAGCGCGATCTATGTTTCCAATGATTGCAGCTGACAACGACAATGGAAATGATGAAGAACCAAATATTGAAGCTAAGAAAATTTATGATTTGTTGGATAATGCTAAGAAACCTATTTGGGATGGTTGTAAAAGCGGCACTCAGCTATCGGTAATCGCAGAATACATTGCGATGAAGTCAAAATACAACATCACTGAAGCTGGGTTCACAGCTATTGTACAAGCTGCAAAAAGGCACATGCCGCCAGATAATTTAATGTGTGAAAATCACTACGAAGTTAAAAAACTTATGTAGGCATTTGGTTTACCTTATCAGAAAATAGATACATGTGTAAAAGCATGTATGTTGTTTTGGAAAGATGACGTAAACCTTAGAAATTGTAAATTTTGTAATGAAGAAATATATAAACCAAGAAAGAAAAAGGAAAGGAAGTTCCCTACAAACGTATGCATTACTTACCTATTACTCCACGGCTTCAAAGATTATATGCATCTTCTGCAACTGCATCTCATATGAGATGGCATAAGGTGAGATCGGAGGAAGAAGGTACTTGACCCATCCAGCTGATGGGGAAGCATGGAAGCATTTCGATAAAACTTATCCCAATTTTGCAGCGGAGAGTCGTAATGTCAGACTAGGATTATGTACAGATGGTTTTTCACCATTTTCCCAGTTTGGTTCTAAATACTCATCATGGCCTATTATCATCACACTTTATAATTTACCTCCATGGATGTGTATGAAAATGCAATATATGTTTCTTACTGTTGTTGTTCTTGGCCCCGATGATCCGACACAAGGAATTGATGTTTATTTACAACCGTTAATAGAAGAATTAAGAACATTGTGTAACGAAGGAGTAGAAACGTACGATGTTTCAAAGAAGAAAAATTTTCGTATGTTCGCTTCTTTGTTGTGGACTATAAGTGATTTTCCTGCTTATGCAATGCTGTCAGGATGGAGTACTGCTGGTCGTCTATCATGTCCATATTGCATGGAAGAGACACGAGCGTTTTCCTTTCCGCATGGTAAGAAAAGTTCATGGTTTGACTGTCATCGATGTTTTCTCCATGTAAATAATCCTTTTCGAGCAGACAAGAAAAACTTTTTGGCTAATAGAGTAGAAACTAGACAACCTCCAACGTTATGGACTAGCGAAGAAATATATGAAATGGTTCAAAATCATCCAAAGATACATGTTACTGGAGTTCAAATAGAAATTGAAGGCAAATTGATTTATCACAATTGGTGCAAACAGTCTATTTTCTGGGAGTTGCTGTATTGGAAACATCTTCTGCTTCGTCATAATATTGATGTGATGCATAATGAGAAAAATGTATTTGAGAATGTCTTTAACACGGTTTTAAATGTTAAAGGGAAAACTAAAATGATTTGAAATCAAGGCGCGATATAGAAGAATTATGCAAACGTCCCGAGCTTCAGATGAAAGCAAATGACAGTAAAAAAAACCAAAGCATGTTATGAATTAGATAATAATCAGATTAAAATTTTGTTAAAATGGGTTGAAGGGTTAAGATTTCCTGATGGAATTTCATCAAACCTTCATTGATGTGTTGAATTCAAAAATGGTAAATTGAGTGGAATGAAAAGTCACGATTGTCATATTATGATGGAGTATCTATTTCCTGCTATGTTCAAAGAACTACTTCCGTTAAAAGTTTAGAAGGTAATAACGGAGCTCAGTTTGTTTTACAAAGAGCTTTGTTCAACTACTTTGAAAGTGGAACGTTTACGAAAATTTGAAGTAGATATTCCAAAATTGCTTTGCAAATTGGAGAAAATATTTCCGTCAGGTTTCTTTAATGTAATGGAGCATTTACCTGTTCACCTTCCAACTGAAGCACGATATCGAGCTCCCGTCCAATATGGATGGATGTATCCATTTGAGAGGTAAATATAAACATGTTAACGATTAATTTAATTGCGTTTAAAACTATGAAATAATGTAAATTAATTTTGCATAGGTATCTGAATCATTTGAAGAAAAAAGTAAGACAAAAAGCATGAGTTGAAGGCTCGATATGTAAGTCTTACATCGAAGAAGAAGCTTCATTCTTTTTCTCTCATTATTTCAGTGATCATGTGAATATATCATTTGAAAGTGTTCCACGAAACGATGAAGGGGACGAACAAGAATCGTCTCAAACAGTTTTGTCTATTTTTAGACAACATGGTCGGCCTTCTGGGAAATGTGTTGACGTATGGCTAAATGATAAAGATCTTCATGTAGCTCACAATTATATTCTTCTAAATTGTGCTGAAGTTGCATCGTTTGTTAGGTAATCTGAAATATCAATTGGTGCTTTTTCATTTCTACATTTTTATGTGTGTATAATCTAATGTAAAACTCTATTTCTATTTACAACGTTTATGAACTTGAACATCCAAACAGAGATATCAGTAAAGAAATTTCTGCTTGGTTTACAAATTATGTTTATGAACCCAAAAATTGTGTTGTTGATGAAGGGTTGAAACATCTTGCAATGGGACCAAAAAGATTCGTCAAGACATATCCAATATATTTTGTTAATGGATATAAATTTAATACGAAAGAATATGGTGCCGAAAAATTAACGAACAATACTGGTGTATTCGTTAAAGGCAGTGACGATCCTGAAAATCACATCAATGATTTTTATGGCGTTTTAACACAAATTTTGCAACTGACATATTTCTCACGACCCGCGGAGGATGTGTTTCAATTTAAATGCGATTGGTTTAGCAATGTTCCGGGATCTGGGATTAACGTACATAAGGATTATAATCTGATCGAGATAAAGCATACATTGCACTATTACAAGTATGATCCTTTTGTACTAGCCAAACAAGCATTACAAGTTTATTATGCTCCTTACCCGTCTTTAAAAAGAGATAAAGCAGATTGGCCGGTAGTTTTTAAAACAAAGGCCAGATTTACTTTCGACGGGAAGAATATTCCAGACAAAGGAGCCTATCAGGCAGAACTCGAATAATAACACTGAAATAATAATTGAAGATGATCATGCAGATTTTGGACCGCTGGTCGATGATGCAAATGCTTTGGTAGATGCGTTTGAGAGCGTGGAGGAAGAGATTATACAGTCTGAGGCTGAATCTAAATCTGAAGAAGATGATGACTGATATAGATGTAGAGTACTAATTTTCTAGTTGTAATGTAATTATGTAGTAAACCCAGCTTATTTTGCAATTCATGTAACTATGTTAAATTTTTTAAATGTTATGATGGTTTTTTACATATTTTATGTCATATGCAGTTTTTCCAATTTATTTGTCTTAAATATGCAATGTAAAATGTTACTCCTTGGAATATGAGACCCAATCAAATACAGGTATAAACAATTTCTCATTTATGTCATTTTTTACATCATTTATGTTACCTATTTAGCAGCTTATTATATCGTTTGTTTAAGTTTGCTTACATCTTTTGAAATGATTTGTATGTGACAGATATATCATCTAGAGGAAACTCTTCTTGCGAGGGTTCTGGATCGCAACCCCGTTTGCGTGCAGTCGTGTCATTGGTCCCCACGAGTACTGGGTAAAAATTAAAATTTAATTAGCATGTTAATTATTTTATGCTGTACACTTATGATTATCACATTTAACGCAGGGTTTTCGATCTTCAGCCTTCGAAGACTATTTTGGCGGCTTCGACAGCAGCATATAGGTCCAGGATGTCAGCATGTTGGCCTACGTGGGATTTGATCCCACCTCACATTCAGGAGGTCATTTGGCAGGATGTGCTAGTAAGTATTTTCTTACCTATTTTTTGTATTTTAATTTCTTTTAATCGCTGAGATATTGTACATATTTTTCTACTAATGTTTGTTTAACGTGAAATACAGGCCGAGGTGGATATAGAGACACATGATTTAGCATTGGCTCGGACATACTGGATGCAGAAAATGAGAAAAAATTATAAAGATGATATATCAACAATAAAGAAAAGCAGGAAAAAAACCTTCATGGATGGGCGATAACGTTTGGAATGGGTTTCTGAGGTATTGGGATAGTGATAAAGCGAAGGTTAGTGTGCTAATTTTTTTTTTTTAAATATAAAATATTCAGTCGATAATTACTAAATTTAAATGTAAAGGTGGAGGCAGAAAGAAACAGTGCAAATAGAAATAAAAATCTAGTCACTCATCGAGGAGGATCCAAGTCTTTTCAGCAGTATCGGCAGGAGTTGGTAATTTTTTTTTAAAATTCGACTTGTATTAAAATTAATATGCTATATACTTTTGAACTTGTAATAATTGTGTGTAATAATCAAATTCAGGAGGCTAAGGGACAGGGTCCTGTCTCGTATATGGATGTGTTCACTCGTACACATGTCGCCGAGCATGTCGACTCAGACGGGAACATCACATACACATGGCATGACGAGAAATCTAGGAAGAGTCACGTAAGATTTAATTTTATGTAGAAGTTTATGTAGTAATTGTTAAATTACTATAAAATAAGATATCATGATATTAATTTTATATACATTCTTATTTGGTCTTCCAGGAGAAGTTTATGCAGCAACGTCAGATGCGTCTAACTGAGACTGGACATGAGCAGCTTACTACTGACGAGGAGGACATTATCTTTCAGTTAGTGATGGATCCAGCGACGCGGAATAGGCGTTATGGATTCGGAAATCAAGTGGTAAAGCATTTTTACCTTAATTTAATATTTCGTTATTCGCTTGGTATCTCATTCACATAATGTCTTACCGTAATTTAATATTTAATATTTAGTTATTCGCTTGGTATTCCTGAATTGATGGACTAGAGCTGATAAAGCCTTAC
This sequence comes from Allium sativum, assembly GCA_030737875.1. Lineage (NCBI taxonomy): Eukaryota > Viridiplantae > Streptophyta > Magnoliopsida > Asparagales > Amaryllidaceae > Allium > Allium sativum. Next base: position 352,616,587 of record CM060916.1, on the reverse strand, counting down.
ACTTTAGTTTTGGATTTTCGTATAAATATGCTAATGATGCATTTATATTATGAAAAAAAGATGATTTTAGAAAATAAAGTTTAAAAGCAAAATAAAAAACAAACTTTTTTATATTTCGTTTTTTGAAAGATAATGTAAGGACAAGAGACAATCCATTCTCTCGTCATTCCTTCACCTACCGTTGGAAACACAAAATACAAAACATAATATAAATCAAACACTTAAAGAAATGAAAAAAACTTATTTTAATACATGAACAACGAGATTTGAACGTCTTAGGAGTATGAAATAACAAAATGTGGAAGAGTGTATTGACTCTTCACTTAGTTTGAAGCTAAAATAATTTAATTGGTGAATGTCTTTCGGAAACTTAGTATGAAATAACAGAATGGTTAATATTGCATGAAACTTTATCAGTTTTAATGAAGAATGGTTTAATGGTTAATAAATTTTTGTTTTTTAAATAATTGTTACAGTCCACCAGTCTGCAAGCACGGGGCAAACAGACTAGAGCTGTTATAGCCTCCGCAGAGATTGAGGAGTTGAGAGCTAGGGTGGCACAGCTTGAGGAGGAGAATCACCGCCAAGCTATCGAGACTACTCAGCTTCTAGATCGACGCTTAGCGGAGTTTGCATAGGAGTATCAGCGATTCCCTTCATCAGCTGGTTCTGCAGAGGATGAGGATTAGTGATGGATGGATAGGTATGTTTTGTAGTTGGGCATGCACACACACATATATATATATATATATATATATATATATATATGACTAGTTTGCTATGGTATGGATCTATGAATGTGGGTTGACATTTTGCATCTATTTTGATGGTAAAAATGATGTGGTGGATTGACATTTTGCTTGTATTTTGATGCTAGACATGATGCAGTGGGTCGACGTAGTAAACTTGATGTATTATATGTTGTTGTAATGGTAAACTTGTTATGGTTTATTTGTTTTTTGTCGTTTTCATGAATTTTTTGGGTAAGTTGGTGTGGTTTGCATGATTTGTGTATGGAATATTGTGCTGGGATTATAGACCGATGGTCTGAATATGTGAATTGAGGTGAATGGGGGATGGAAGGCTAAATAGCAGGAGAAATAAAAAAAAAATGCAGTATTTTCGACGGCTACCGACGGTTTCCGACGGTCTACAGGTACACTACAGATCTACGGTTTCCGATGGCTTTCGACGGCCTATTGGTTCTCATATGTAACGGTTTCCGACGGCCGTCGGAAACCGATGCCAACAGTTTCAAGCCATTGGAAATGTAATCGACGAGCTATGTCGGCAGCCGTCGAAAACACTATTTACCGACGCCCACATTTCCGACGGCTTTTTCTGACGGCCGCCGACGGCAAAAAGCCGTCGGAAATCCGTACTTTTGTTGTAGTGTCAATTAATAAATAGTATTATTAATTTAAATAAAACAATTATTCTCAGTTATTAATCGCCACATTAATCCTTGGCCACTTGCTTATCCATCTTAGTAATATAAGACTTAGTTTTATAAATCATTTACTAATTAACATGAAGCACGTGCCTCGCACACGACGGATTTTGGGTACCAAAAATGGTGATTTGTGTTTAAGAATATCAATATATATGTGTTAGATCGAAATTTGGACCTAACACCCAAATTGTTATGAACTGTAGAGAATTCTAAGTGAAGAACAAGGAAAAAGAAAATAACACTCAGAATTTATAGTGGTTCGGCGTTAACGAGCCTACGTCCACTTTATATCTTATTGATTATGCTTTAAAAGCTAGTACAACAGTTATTTCTCTCAATATTTCAGTGGTTTGACAACAATGGCGGACTCAGTATTCACTATTGCCAAAAAGCTCCCGAAAAATGCCAAGCTCTGGGCTATTTATAGCTGATTTTGTCGGACGGATCGCGGACACGTGGCACGAATCCCGAGATTTTCGGATCGCATCGCAGCCATTGAAGAAACAGTCAAACTAGCCGTTGTGAACAGGTGTCGTCAGATCCGTGCGATTCGGATCGCTGAAGACCAGCTCGTGGTTGAACGGGTCAGGGGATTCGGTTCGTTACAGGGGATCGGATCGCTTGGAGGTGACGCTCGTCGACGAGATGGGAGCGATCCGTTCCTGGGCGAGTCGATAGAGCGCGATCCATTCTGGGGCGAGTCGATAGAGCGCGATCCATTCTGGGGCGAGTCGATAGAGCGCGATCCATTCTGGGGTGAGACGAAGGCGTGCGATCCATTCTTCCACTTTCTTGGGGGACTTGGTTTCCTGATTTCCTTTTATGAATGATCCTGGATGGCTTGGTCAAAAAGCGAGCCAACATTTTGCCCCCTCGAAGTATGTTTTATTGATGATGAAACATGCTTCGAAGACGCTTATTGACTATCTCCTGACGGGACGCAAGTTTACAGTCACATTGGTTCAAATTGACACATTGATGAATCAGATCGTCATAGGACAACACGATCCGATTCGGTCATCTGCTCGTCTCGTGCTGAGTTCCCAGGGTCCCGTGCGATACGGGGCGCATCTTCCTTCGAGTCGTATCGGGCTCTGAATTTTGTGGGCCATCATTTCAAAGCGGTCCGTGGGCTTCTTTGCGATTTCATCTCTGGATCGTGGCCTGTGGGGCGCTTCGTGGTCCGAATAAGACAAAGGAGGGGAGACAAACGGTCACCTTCTTTGCCTATATAAGTCGACGCTCCCCTCTTCATTTTCCTTCTTTTTCTTCTCTGCTGAATCGTCTCGCGCGAGTTGTCGAAAAACGAATCCAATCTTTTAAAACCTTCGAAAATCCAAGAACTTTCTCAGCTTTTAGAAAGGTAACTTTATAGAAAACACTCTCATACTACTCTCCTGAATTTCTACGGCTGATTCCAGAGAGAAACAATATAAATCCGCTACTTTCCGAAATAATCACCAAGTCGCCATGGCCATTGAACGTGGAGCTCCGAACTTGAGGATGGGAAGGAGATGAGGAAGAAGAAGGATGCAGAAGGAGAAGGAAGGCCGACTCGGATCGTGGTCAATGATTGAGGACGGAAGCAAGTGGTGAGACGAAAGATTGAGAGGGCAACCAAGGGTCGTACCACGGTAGTCGCAACGGTTCGTGAGGGAGCCTTCCCTTCGCCCGGCGATTCGATGAGGGGCAAACTCTCTGCTCTACGATCCGGAAAGGGGCGATCCCTCTGCCGTGCGAGTCGAAGGGGGGGCGATCCCCCTGCCGTGCGAGTCGAAGGGGGCGATCCCTCTGCTATGCGATCCGTCTCACGGCTGGTGATACGAAGAAATTTCAGTCTTTAATCAGCGCCTTATCGCTAAAAAACTCTTTACAGTTAGGATAGAGCCTTGACGTTGATCTCTCTGGACTAAATGACTTCATGATTTGACTGCATATGACGACTAACGACCTTTAATAACCTCGACTACTTTCATGTTTTACTATCGTTTTTAATAATGCGCACACACAAGCACACACAGCAGCACTTGCACACACGGGGGACGGGTAGTGTTGATCTTATCGTTCATATTTTCTCATCCTAGCAGCAATGTCGAACGACCACTCTTCCTCAAGATCTGTAACCGAGACGGAATCCGAGACTCCTGAACAGCATAATCCTCAAATTCCTCCAATCAATCCAGAAGGTGAAGATTCTGGGTCCGAATATGAAGCCCAAGAATCAGATCCAACAGAAAGCACGTCATCCAGCAACAACTCCGAGTCTGACGAGCGAGCTCCGGACGAAATTCCAGGCGCAGTCGGGATAGATAAATTCTCTGACTCTTTAGCGTCCAAGCTCGACGAGATAAAACTCAAGAGAATCTGCTTAAGACACGGCATTCCTTGGGACGATGTCTTAACACCTGGAAGCGAAGACAGACCCCATCTAGCACTGGAAGGGTATATGTCGATCAGTCGGACAATGTGCCTAGTAGGAGCTATTCCTCCGTTCCCTCCAATTGTCATTGAAACTCTGAGACGATTAGGCATTGCCCCGATGCAGCTTCATCCAAACGCCTACGCGTCTCTATACTCTTTATATGTTGCTTACGCGGAAATCTTGCACGCCGAACTCAAATTCAGAGACTTGGTGTTCTTCTTTCTCTTCAAGCACCGTTCTTCTGCAACTCCCAACTTTTCCTTTTTCGAATCAGTGGCGAACAGGAAAGTTCTGTATGACGGATACAGCAACATCGGGGATCCTAAGTCTGACTGGTTTTACATAAGAAGACAGGCTGGATGCTCACGGAGATGGCTCAAATCAAGTAAGTTTTGATCGCCTAGTTGAATATCTTGCTTGGGGAGTCTAAGTTATAACATTCTTCTGCTTTTTCCTTTGTCTTAAACAGATCATGTCTTCCCGAAAACAGAGGGTGCATTATACAACAACCGGTTATCCATTCTTTTGCAAAGCAGATCCGACTTTTTAAGGATTAAAAAATGCATTACGGATGACAACCTTCACAAGCATCGCCTCTTGGATAGGAAATTTGGACTTGGAACCGGCGGCAAACCTTATAAATATGTGCCCCCGACGGAAGGAGAGGGAACTTCACAAGCGGTGGAGACAACCAAATTTCACAAAAGTCCTTCTCCGATAGTCATCCAGGACGACGAAGACTTGAATGTATACAGGGGGGATGAGTCCCGTGGCGATGCGTCGAAAGAAATCCCTACTTCTGCTCTAATGGAAACTGTGGGTGACGACGAATTGACAGAAGAACAGTTATTCGACGAGCTGAATAAAATCCCTTTGCCCGACATTGAAAACACGGAAAAAGACTTCGGCGAGGAGCCTTTCTTTTCTGCTCCCGAAGAGGCGGCTGATTCAACAAGGGGACGTGAAACGGGCCAGACGAGCCTGTCTCCAGGCCCGGGTCTGTTAGGGGGAATTATATGGGATGCACACCTCACACACACTGCCTGACCGTGCACTATTATGTCGTGGATATTCAATGTGATAATATGCTCTTCTTTTCTTTTTTGCAGGAGCGATGTCACGCAGGAAATCTTATTCGTACCGTTCTCTTCGCGAAGGCACCCCCAGCCTTCGTTCGGGTACTGAGCGCCCTCGCGGTCCTTCTCTCAAGCCGAGCTCTTCGCAACCTCGATCTCCACCCAAATCAACCTCTACCAGGTCTTCGAGTCATCCAATAATTCCGACCGGGGGGAAGACACTTCCAAAAGAGTTGACTCCTCCAAAGAGTGCGCCTTCCCATAGTCGGTCGTCCAAAAGGCGTCACGAATCCAAAGATGGGGACAGGGATTCATCCAAAGATACTGAGCAAGAGAGAAGCCACATAGTCCCCACCAGCCAACCAGAATTAGCTGCCTCCGGTTCACGGGACTACGTTCACGGTCCTGAAATCCAAGGTAGGCTGGAAAAGCTACGGGAACAATTTCCAGGAATGTTCTTCGATAGGATGGTCTTTGTTCCTGCCTTGGAACCAGTTCCTAAGAACTGGGATAAAGAAGTTATTGGGCATATCCGTCACGTGGCCAAGCAGTACGAGGCGATGAAAAAGAACGCATTTAATCTTTCGGAGGTCATCCGGACACTCGAAATAGAAGCTCACAGGTCTAAAGCGAAACTCGAAAATAACGAAAGGGCCAGGACAAAATTAGAGAAGGATCTGGAAGACGCTCAAGCCCAGCTCGCTCTGGCACAGAGAGACGCCGCAAACTATAAAACTGAATTAGAAAATGCCAAGCAGCGCTTTCATTTAGAACTGGATTCCAATAGCTAGGAAAAAATGGCCTTAAGAAAGGAAGTTGAAGACCTCAGGATGGCCAACATCGAACTGGTAACGGCACAAGGCCATTTTTTGACGGAGAAGGCTGCTTGGGAGGCGGAAAGAGCAAGCTTAAAAGAAAAGTTGGCTCTGGCAGAGGCGGAAAAAGTGATTTTGAATGATCAGGTGGCCGATGCGGAGAGACGGGCGGCTCTTGCCGAAAAGAACGTTGATAGCGCCATTGAAATGGCCACTGCCTCCAACCACAAACTCCTTGACAGAGAGAAAGAAATCGAGGGATTTGAGGAGATGATCTTTGACTTCCTCGGTCAGGTTCTCAAAACTCGCAATATCTCATGGATCCCGGACTATCATGTTACTTTGGCCAACTTATGGGATGCCATCGTGGAAGGCGAAAAACATAGACTAGGGGTCGAAGAGATCGATGAAGATGAATTGATGAAAAGCATCCTAAGGGACAACGAGCCTGAGGATCTGGCAGAGGGTCGTCGCTTAATCCTGGCGGAAATGGAGAAGGAGAGAACCATGGCTAAAGGCAAAAGCAAAATTGACGAAGGTTCCAGCTCCGCCGCCAAGTCTAAAACTTCCGAAGTCGAGGAGTATCACCCTGACGATCCGCTAATCCCTTTAGGCTTAACTCCCGTGGTTGTTGGAGCATCCGGATCTACTCAAGAGGGAGTATCTGCTGAAGGTACCTTTCTCTTTTCCCAACAATTTGCTAAAGCGATTGCGAACTGCCGTCGCCTAACAGGACAACCCATTGAATTAGTAATGTGTGTCTCTCATAATGCAGGTGGCGAGTCCGCCGATAAGGGTATTGGAAAAGAGAGAGAAGTGGAGGAGGGGACCGTCCTGCCGGGTGCTGAAATCGATGTTTCAGAGCGAGTCGAGGCCGCAACAGCTGAAGGAAGCATCTCGGTGCCTAGCGCCGGCGTACCCAAAGATGCTGAGACTATCGAGGCTTTAAAAGATTTGGATGGTCGGCATGTGGATGACGAAGAGGATACCACCGGCACCAAGAAGGCCGACGATGATGATGATGATGAGGAACCCCTGGCCAGCCGAAAAGCCAGACAAGAGAAAGAGTTGGCTTTGAAGAAGGTGGGGGATGAGGCTTTGGATGTGGTCCCTCTCGCAGAGTTCGATCCCAAAACTGGGATGATTATGAAAATCCAGTCCAAGTCCATCAGCCGGCAACTTCACTTTGCAAACCCTGATGACTTCCCTGCTTCCCTCTCCGGCAGAAGCAAGGGAAAAGATGGGGGAGAGGAAACCTCAGAGGAGTCAGATGCTCCCCTCGTGGACAAGCGGAAAAGGAAAAAGGGGGATCCATCTGAAGCCGACAAGGAGAGGCTGGAGAGGCAGAAGCAAGAGAAGATGTCAAAGCACAAATAGGATGTTTTACTGATATTTTGCCTTTTAAGCTTCCCACTGGCCAGGGAGTGTAATTGTGAGACTGGCCCTCACTTTTGTTTCTAACTTGTTTTCACTTTGCTGATTTGCAGTACATAAACAGGGATTTGTTTCTTCTTACATCATTGTGTACCTGTATTCATAGAAACTTTCCACATTTAGTCGTTAGCCAGCTATTAATAATTATAAGTCAGTCAATCAACAAGAAGAAGAATGTTCATGCTATGTTACACTTGTTATATCAAAGTTTAATGTTCGCATAGGAGTGCGTGATGCCCCCTAATCAATTGTTAGAGTTTTATGCTTGGCGATTCGTTCGTTCCCCGATCCTTCAGCGGGGAAGGAGCTATTTCTCAGCGCTCAATCGGAGACGCCTTTATACTCTCTCTCTCTCTCTCTGGAGAGTTAGAGTCTGAGCTCAGCGATTCATTCGCTCCCCGATCCTTCAGCGGGAAAGGAGCTCTTTCCCAGCGCTCAATCGGAGACGCTTTTATACTCTCTCTCTCTCTGGAGAGTTAGAGTTCGAGCTCAGCGATTCATTCGCTCCCCGATCCTTCAGCGGGAAAGGAGCTCTTTCTCAGCGCTCAATCGGAGACGCTTTTATACTCTCTCTCTCTCTCTGGAGAGTTAGAGTTCGAGCTCAGCGATTCATTCGCTCCCCGATCCTTCAGCGAGAAAGGAGCTCTTTCTCAACGCTCAATCGGAGACGCTTTTATACTCTCTCTCTCTCTCTGGAGAGTTAGAGTTCGAACTCAGCCGTCTGCGACCATGCATGCTTCTCAAACTCGTCTCAGGTTTACATTGTAATCCAAGCTCCGAGGATTAAAACCAGTCGGACAAGCAGCTAGAGCATTTACCAAGGCTTTGGGTTCCTCTGATTAGCTAACGATAGGAACTGTCGGCACTGGGCTTCGGGTACCTGCAATATTCACACTGATTTTTCATAGGCAAATAAATAAAGACGCAGTAAAGGTAAATGACACACAGTATTTTTATAGTGGTTCGGTCGAATCATGACCTACGTCCACTTTATAATCTCTTTCTTTAAGAAATCAGACTGTTCTAGGCAAGTCATGCCCTGTACATAGTTTTTTTTTTTTTTTTTTTACAAAACAAAAGAATAGATTTGAAACTTCTCATGTTAGATATGGCCGTAGATGTTGGGCATTCCACACTCTGGGGATCTCCTTTCCATCTACGGTTGCCAGCTTGAAGGTTCCGTTATCAAGCTTGCTGAGAATAGAATACGGTCCTTCCCACTTCGCTCCCATATGAGTTGGGGGTGGAAAGACACGTTTCAGAACCAAGTCTCCGGGTTCCAAGGTTCGGGCTCGGACCTTTTTGTTGTAGTATCGGGCGACCTGTTGTTTGCATCTCAGAGCACGCAGGTCGGCTTCATCCCTCTTTTCTTCGATCATATCCAGGGACTCAAGGAGCAATTCGTTATTGGACATTGGATCATAATAGGTCACCCGATGAGAAGGTACCTTTATCTCAATCGGGATGACTGCTTCCGTTCCAAAAGCAAGGGAGAACGGGGTATGTCCTGTTGCTGATTTATATGTCGTCATGTAGGCCCATAGTGCCAAGGGCAATTCGTCAGCCCACATGGCTCTAGCCCGCTTCATTCTTCTTTTCAGAATGGACTTAATTACTTTATTTACAGCTTCAACTTGCCCGTTCGATTGTGGATGTGCCACAGATGTGTATCGATTCTCGATGTGGTATTTTTGGCAGAAGTTTCTGAATTCAGCACTATCAAATTGAGTTCCGTTGTCTGTTATCACAATTTTTGGAATCCCGAATCGACAGATGATGTTTCTCACGATGAAGTTGATTACCCGTTTAGTTGTGATTGTAGTTAGTGGTTCTGCCTCGACCCACTTAGTGAAATAATCTACAGCCACAATGGCGAACTTGGCTCCACCCCTTGCTATGGGGAGACTTCCAATGATATCAATTCCCCATATAGCAAATGGCCACGGGCTCATCATTGTTTTTAACTGGCTCGGAGGCGCTCTGGGTATCTTTGAAAATCTCTGGCATGCATCACATCGTCGTGCATATCTTACTGCATCCTTGTTTATGGTAGGCCAGAAGTAACCATGCCGTAGTATCTTTTTTGCCAAAGTTTGCCCCCCGGTGTGGTCGCCACATTCGCCTTCGTGGACTTCTTGCAGCACACGTTTGACGTCATCGTGGGCTATACACCGAAGGAGGGGCATTGAATACCCTTGTCTATAAAGGATTCCGCCTTGCAGTACGTATCGGGTGGCTTTACGAATCACTTTACGCCTCTCGCTTTTCCTGGTCGGAAGCGCTCCATCCATTAGGAAATTCTTTATAGGGGTCATCCACGACTCCTTTTCTGGTTCCGTCTCTAGTACTAGGTCGATTTCCATCTGATCAATACTGGGAGACCGAAGTACTTCAACAGGGGCTAGCCCTATCACTTCAGGATCGTTAGAACTAGCCATCTTTGCCAACTTGTCTGCCTGCTGATTTTCTGACCGCGGAATATGAGATATGCTGTAGTGATCAAACTCATTCAGCAGTTCTCTCACTTTCTTTAAGTATAGAATCAATCTTGCACTTTTAGCTTGGAATTTCCCAGTAACTTGGTTCACAACTAACTTGGAATCGCAGAAGATGTTCAGTTTTGTGACTTCTAGCACCTTTGCAATCTTTAATCCGGCTATTAGAGCTTCATATTCAGAATCGTTGTTAGTGGCCTGAAACTCCATTCGGATGGCATAAGTTATCAATCGTTTCTCGGGGGTTTCAAGCACTATTCCAACGCCGGATCTTTCGTTATTTTTAGCACCATCAGTATATAATCTCCAGACATTAGGGTCGAAAAGTAACTTTGAGGGTTCCACTTCTTCGTTTGCTATGTCTTCTTCAGGAACAGTGAATTCTGCTATGAAGTCAGCTATCGCTTGCCCCCGAATTGATCGTCTGGGCTGAAAGTTCAAGTCAAATTGACTTAACTCAATATTCCATTTGAGTAATCTTCCAGACGCCTCTGGTCTCTGTAGAACTTGCTTGAGTGGGTGATCAGTATATATGATAATAGGATGTGCTTGAAAGTAGTGCCGAAGTTTTCTGGAGGCAATCAGTAAACTATACGCCAGTTTTTCTATCCGTGGATAATTACGCTCTGCCGCTGTTAATTTTTTACTCACGTAATACACAGGTCTTTGGATCTTCTCCTCTTCCCTTACCAATGCTGAGCTGACTGCATGAGATGATACTGCCAAATACACGAATAAATCCTCGTGGTCTATTGGTTTAGATAGAATTGGAGGTTTCTCCAAGTGTCTGAGCAAGTTCTGAAATGCTTCCACGCAGTCAGGTGTCCATGTAAAGTGGCGTTTTCCCCGCTTTATTAATTCGAAGAATGGGATGCACTTATCCGTAGCCCTGGAGATAAATCTGCTTAGTGCGGCCACTTTTCCAGCAAGGCTTTGCACGTCCTTAATTTGCCTAGGTTCCTGAATGTTCCTGATTGCCGTGATCTGGTCCGGATTAATCTCGATACCGCGCGAACTGACAATGAATCCTAAGAATTTTCCAGAAGCAACACCGAATGAACATTTGGTGGGATTGAGTTTCATCCCATACTTTCGAAGAATGCCGAACATCTCTGCCAAGTCAGTAGTGTGTTGAAAGGATTGCTTGGATTTAACCAACATATCGTCGACGTATACTTCCATCGTTTTCCCGATTTGGTTATAAAACATTCTGTTGACCAAACGTTGGTACGTAGCGCCTGCATTCTTCAAGCCAAAGGGCATCACTACGTAACAATATAATCCCAGATCAGTGATAAAGCTAGTATGCTCTTGGTCCGGAACATGCATCGGAATCTGATTGTATCCTGAATAAGCATCCATGAATGAAAGAAGCTCGTGACCTGCTGTCGAATCTACCAACTGGTCAATTCGAGGTAATGGAAAACTATCTTTGGGACAAGCTTTATTTAAATCCGAGAAGTCGATACACGTTCGCCACTTCCCATTGGCCTTCTTTACCAGGACTGGGTTCGAAATCCAATCTGGGTAAGTTGAATCTCTGATAAATCCATTTCTCTTTAGTTTCCCAACCTCTTCTTTCAAGGCAGCGGACCTCTCTGGGCCCAGCACTCGCCTTTTTTGCTTCACTGGAGGATGTTTGGGGTTAATGCTCAAAGAACGGCTCAGGATTGATGGGGATATCCCGCACATGTCCGCATGGGTCCAAGCGAATACATCCAAGTTGATCTTTAAGAAAGTCGTCAATTCTTCGGCAAGAGTCGGACTTAACTGGGATCCAATCTTAAGGACCTTCTCCGGATCACTGTCATCGATTGGCACATCCACAGTTGCTTCGTTGGGAGTTGCCGTTCTTCCCCCGGGTTCTTGATCCTCTCTGGGATCTATATCCTCGGGCATCACTCTAGGCAACTCTCCAACAATTATCCTCTTTGATTGCTATAAGGTTTCCGCCCTTAAAGGGTGAGGAGTGCCTTTAGTTTCGATACCCCCGCCGTTGCGAAGCAACTTTAATTCGGCAACATAACATGCTCGCGCAGCAACTTGATCCCCTCTAACGATTCCAACGCCGGCTTCTGTGGGGAACTTCAATAGTAAGCACCAGGGGGCTATACAGGCTCTGAATTTTGCGAGGGCCGGCCGGCCCAAGAAGGCATTGTATGGCGATTCGACATCCAAAACCACAAAGGGAAGGATTCTCACTCTCTGGCGTTCTCCTTCCCCAAGTGTAACTGGCAATTCTACGTAACCCATAGGTGCGGTGGATGCTCTGTTGAATCCACGAATCCATCCTTGGCAGGGCTTCAAGTCTTTTATCTCAAGATTCATCTGGTCGAAGGCTTTTTTGAAAAGGATATTAACGGAACTCCCGTTGTCCACCAGTACCTTATGAACAGTGGCTGGCCCAATGGGTATTGTGATTACAAGTGGATCTTCAGTTGGAGCATGGACCCCAATGCTTTCTCGCTCTCGGAAAACAACATCATCAGTCATCATCTTTTGCTGCTTCACCGGAACACTGTCCTCGGGGTTGCTACATTCGCCCACTTCGAGGTGTTGTTTGGCTGCGTTGACATATTGATCTAAAGCTTTGGAACTGTGTCCAGCAAGGTAGAGTCCACCGATCACGGTGTTGATTACAATATTCTTTCCCTTTTGCTGAGCAGTTGGCCTAGCAGCAAGTTGATTTTGATTCTGATTCGGGGCCTGTACTGCTTGCCCCCTGTCCCTAGGCGCTACTCTGTATTCGTCTAGCTTCCCTTCTCGAAGCAACCTTTCGACTACGTCCCTCAGGTGACGGCATTCATTCGTCGAATGGCCGTGAATTTGATGAAAGAGGCAAAACTTCCCTGTCTCACGCTCTTTTTCCGTCGACTCTCTAGGAGGCGGCCTCTTATTCTGGAGGACTTCATACGCATCCATGAAGATATTTTCCAGAGTATCATTTATGGGTGTATAACTTTCAAAGGCCCTGGGACGAGTCCTTCTCTGGGAGTCGTTCCCTCGGCCCCTCTTCCGGCTGTTGCCATTAGCATTGTTACTGTTGTTACCCGGTCGGCGACCACCCTGGTTCTGATTTCCGACGTTAACCTCAACTTTCCCCGAGCTGTCTCCAGTCTGTTTGATGGCGACATTGCTCTGAACTTCTTCCTTATCAGTTGTTTTAAGCTTTCGGTTCGCGTACACCTCTTCCCGGCGTAGATGTACATTGGCTTTCTCATAGAATAATTCTCTGGTGTGGGGTGGTTTGCCTGCCAAGTACCTCCCGAATTCAGTATCCTTATCCACTCCATCAATTAGTGCTGCGACAATGGTCGGCTCATGAGGATCTTTGACCTCAGTGGCTGCCAAATTGAAACGATCCAGGTACATCTTTAGACTTTCGCCTGGTCGCTGTTTGACAAGAAATAGATCGATCATGCTTTTCGTCTTCTGTGCGTAGATACGGAATTGCTCTACGAACTTCTCGCTTAGTTCCCTGAAGCTGGAGATCGATCTTGCCGGCAGGCGAGTAAACCATAGCAAAGCCACGTCTTCCAGGAATATGGGAAACGCTTTACATTTAACTGCATCAGAAGCGGCGGCAGCAGTCATCGACCAAGAGTATCTCATCAGGTGTTGAACAGGATCAGATCTTCCTGCATATCGGTTCATCTGCGGCATGTTGAAACGCCTTGGAAAAGTTGCATCCAAAATATCGTCAGTAAAAGGAGTATGACTACGGTCAATCCCCCAATCCTCGTTCCGCTGTCCACGGCTGTCGGCCAAAATCTGGTGAACCATGGCAGCAACGTTTGCACTAGTCAAAGGAGGTTCAGGATCAGTGCCTCTGGCCCGACGAGGCTCTCTGATCTCTCTTCGGGGAGCAGCCACAAAATCTGGGGCTTGGACGGGGCCTCGCTGCCCCCTGTTATCATGAGTATGTGTACGGCGACGAGGCTGAGGTGGTCTGTCATGCACAGGACTGTTCATGCCTCGAGTCCTGAGGGTCGTTGCTTGACCATCCATATTACGGTTTGTGGATCTTGCCCCTAGTTCTTCTTCTTCTTGTGAGGGTAGGGTCCCGAACCGAAGCTGTTCTATGCTTTCGGCTCTTTCATACGGTCGCCGCGGAGGTCTCGGCGATTCTTCAGATGAAGAGGAATATGCTGGAGTGAGTGGACGAACTGGCGATGCTCTTTGCCTTGTTAACTCATCAAGTCTTCTATCCATAGCCGTCAGGTTTTGCCGTAGGATCGAACTCTCCTGCCTTTGGGCGGCTAACTCATCAAATAACCTATCCCACATTTCGACAAAACGGGAAAGATCCCCCTCAGTAACAGGAGCAGCAGGATCATAATGGTCATCATCACCCTCTCTTATGGGCATAGTGCTCAGACCGGGTCGAGCAGAGGTTCCAGGACGATAGGAGTGGGTCATGGGTTCTTTTCCAGGTCGAGTTGTGTTCTGACCATCGGTTCGGGTAGCTGCGGTTCGTGGAGGGCGGTTCGCTGCGCCCCCCTGGGATCGACTCGTGGTCGTGGTGCGCGGAGGCTGCGAGGTGTTGCCCCGGGATCGAGTAACAACCCCTTCAGTAGCGCGGATCGTCTCGTTCTCATCGACTCGGAACGAGGTGTTTTCATCGGATCGGATCGCCCCCTGCGCTCCGCGATCCAGAGTCTCTTCGTTGCCCAGTTCGTGCACACTCTCCTCGATCGTTTCGTTGGTCTGCGAAACTTTAGATCTTTTTCCAGCCATGGAATTCGAATCGCTGGAATCTTCAAGAAAACGAATGACGAAACTTTAAGGCTGAGTCTCTCAATGAAAGCACCAAAAATGATAGATCGAAATTTGGACCTAACACCCAAATTGTTATGAACTGTAGAGAATTCTAAGTGAAGAACAAGGAAAAAGAAAATAACACTCAGAATTTATAGTGGTTCGGCGTTAACGAGCCTACGTCCACTTTATATCTTATTGATTATGCTTTAAAAGCTAGTACAACAGTTATTTCTCTCAATATTTCAGTGGTTTGACAACAATGGCGGACTCAGTATTCACTATTGCCAAAAAGCTCCCGAAAAATGCCAAGCTCTGGGCTATTTATAGCTGATTTTGTCGGACGGATCGCGGACACGTGGCACGAATCCCGAGATTTTCGGATCGCATCGCAGCCATTGAAGAAACAGTCAAACTAGCCGTTGTGAACAGGTGTCGTCAGATCCATGCGATTCGGATCGCTGAAGACCAGCTCGTGGTTGAACGGGTCAGGGGATTCGGTTCGTTACAGGGGATCGGATCGCCTGGAGGTGACGCTCGTCGACGAGATGGGAGCGATCCGTTCCTGGGCGAGTCGATAGAGCGCGATCCATTCTGGGGCGAGTCGATAGAGCGCGATCCATTCTGGGGCGAGTCGATAGAGCGCGATCCATTCTGGGGCGAGTCGATAGAGCGCGATCCATTCTGGGGCGAGACGAAGGCATGCGATCCATTCTTCCACTTTCTTGGGGGACTTGGTTTCCTGATTTCCTTTTATGAATGATCCTGGATGGCTTGGTCAAAAAGCGAGCCAACAATATGGTTGGTTTATTTCCTTTTCATAAACTCCAATTGCAATAATATATTAAAAACCTATATTTAGTTATAAATATATTTCATCGCTTCATTTCTATCGATTTACCTAACGGTAAAACAATCTTTATAAACCAGTTTGTATATTTGGCCATCTTCTATTAATTCTTCAACCAATACTACCCATTGGTTCATACCAAAAAAATGTTGCATTCATATTCAACAATCAGTAATCAAACAATAATCCAATCATGTTGGTTAAAAAGTTTATGTAACGATCATATTCAAAAAAATAATCAATTCAACTAATAGCGGTCAACAAATAATAATAATTCAAGCATCCAATACGTTTATATTATTACAAACGAAACCAATAAGGTAAGTTACCTTATTTGGAAATCATCGTTAAAAATAACAATGTCATTTCATTTAAATTAAAATCACTACAAAAAAAAGGATCATTTTCCAACCTACATTTCCCTACGCCATACCTACATCGCGTAGGCGCAGCGTAGGGAAAATGTAAAAAATGTCAATGGTGTAGGCACTGGGTAGGGAATTCCCTACCCATTCCCTACGTCTTGTTGGAATTTATTTAATGGGTTCTGAAATTACGGTCTAAATATTCGCAACCCATTTTAAACAATACATTGGCCCCATTCCATCGTTTCACTAAAAACCCCTTTCCCCTTTCCGTTCGATAATATATATCGTATTAAAAAAAAAAAACCTAAATAACCCATCGCGGCCGCCCTTTCCGTTCAATTTCAAAGCGTCGCCGATCGAGCCACCGAGACTTCGAGCTGCCCTTATTCCAGCTAGTGTTCCGTCTCCCTCCGTCTCTTATTCCAGCGATTGGCGGTGAAGGGAGCTAGGGTTTTGGTTCTGGAGAAGTATTTGATTCCAGGTGGTAGTTCGGGGTTTTATGAGAGAGATGGGTTCACTTTTGATGTTGGGTCGTCTGTTATGTTTGGGTTTAGTGATAAGGTATGTAAATAATTATTGTTTTTGATGTGACAGACATTATGGAGGAATTAATTATCCAATTGGCGGAGTTGGTGGAATTGCAAAATCATTGGCTTAGGGCTTAGAGGACAAGGGTGGCAAAATACTTTACAAAGCATATGTAAAAAACATTATTCTAGAGATTGGAAAGGCTGTAAGCTCTGTTATCTTTTACATAAAACTTTCTAATATTCTGCTTGACCACTTAACATTTACAGTTTTTTTAATGATGTAGATAGGAGTAAAACTCGTGGATGGAAGAGAGTTTTTCTCCAAAACGGTTTTGTCAAATGCCACTAGATGGGATACATTTGGTAGGATACTAGAAGAATCATTTTTGATTAGTGTTTCATTCATAGTCAGATTTAAGTGTTACAAATGTAGTTGATAAATAAAACTATTGTGTTTTTATTTTTATTTAATTCTGAACCATAGGAAAACTTGAGAAAATCAATGAACTTCCGGAAGAGGAGAAGTGAATGCTCCGTCATTTCTTTCTATACATATGGGAGTTAAATCATCAGTTTTACCTCCTGATACAGATTGCCACCATTTCATTCTCGAGGTATGGTTGGAAAGTATGTCAATCAGTGCATTTTTTTTGTTCATTATGTTAATCATATAGGATGAGTGGAGTAAATTAGAGGCACCTTATGGGAGCATATTTCTGAGCATTCCAACTATACTAGATCCATCGTTGGCTCTTGAAGGGAATCATATTCTTCATATATTTACAACATCAGGCATAGAGGACTGGAAGGTATTCACTTCCTAACCTCATAAGTGTATGTATGTAATTTTTTTTCCCAGAGAAAAGGTATGCATTGTTATTTTTTGTGGGTGAAGTATGATATTCTTGTCCTATTGTATTAGGGGCTCTCCCAAATGGATTATGAAAACAAAAAAGAGCGTGTGGCTGATGAGCAACCTGACTTCTTCAGGTTGCTGTGTGCAACTTCAGGTTGCACACAATACATACACCGTTTTACTTAATTGTAATATGAAATGTATTCATTGTACTAATTGGATTAAAATTTTTATGTGTAGATATAAAAAGACAATACATACACCGTTAGCTTTGGAGTTATAGATGATACAAAGAAGTTTGTGAAGGAAGTAGAAGAGCTAAGAGATAAAAATCAAGAAATGAGTGTCACTATTAGCAAACTACAAGAAGAAATGAGTTATGTACAAGAGTTTTTACAAGGATTGCGGCGAGAGCAAGAACCGCAGATATGACGTACCTTATGAATTAATCTTATTTTGGTAGTGGGTTTGATGTTCTATTTGTGTAAGGTACATTACACGATGTTTGAATTAGATGAAGCGATCATGTTTGAGTTATGTAGCAACTTTATTTTATTGTTTGTTAGACATGATTTGTTGTTTTAAATATATTTGTAGCAAGTTTATGGTAATTCGACCATGATGTTCATTTTACATCAATGTTTTTATTGATATATAGGTTTTATTATGATTTGTGGTAGACAAAGATAAATATAAAACTACCATATTGATTTTTGATGTACAGATGCGTAGGAAAGGGGTAAGAATGCATATGAAACTTGGCGTAGGCATGGCGTAGGGAATTTGGCGTAGGTATGGCGTATGGAACTTAGCGTTGGTATGGCGTAGGGAAATATTTGCGACGAGCTGTTTTCCGACTTCCTTTTTGGCGTAGGGATGGCGTAGGGAAATTCGATTCCCTACGCCATCCCTACGTCAAATTGGCGTATGGAATTCAGAATTCTTTTGTAGTGAATACATTTAATTTAAATAATTGATATAACAATGTTTAACACTATTCAAACAATCATCAAATCAACCAACACTTAGTAAACATGGCATAATCATAATAAAAAAAACGAATAAACCCAACTTATATAAAATATAAGTGGAAGAACTGAGTGAGTTCGACTCACCTTGGTTTTATTCTGACGATTAAAACACTTCTTTTCAGTTAAATTAAACCAATGTTTAATTTAACAGAAAAAACTCTGTTGCTTTCAGTTCCGTCCAATCCCGCACTAAAATATTACGCTTGTCGGTATAGTTACAAAGTGACCAACCGCTCTCGATTCCGATAACCTAATAAAAAGTAACCCATGTCTTAACACAAGATTTAAATCAACTAAGATTTTCCTTAATTATATAGTTAAGTTCTTAGTTATATTTGTTAATCTATGCTTTCCAAAATATCGACCTGAACTAATTTTCTTGCGTTTATCAACTTTAAACCCTTACAATCAATTCTTTGTGACAAAGCTTTTATACCAATTAGAAATAATTTCTTTAAACTAAACATCAAAGGGACTTGCAGTTTAAAAAAAAACAGTTACTCCTCGAAATCATTATATGCGTTATTTATGGTTAGAGAAAAGGAAAAAAAATTGGCACAACTAAACTTTTCTCACCTGATACATCTGTTCTCACGTCCACTGTTCACTGCAAATTTCCCCTCCCAGTTCCGTTTATCCCTTTCCATCCCCTTTTTTTTCTTCTTCTAATTTTTTTTCTTTGTCCTTAAGGCCCAAACCATGTACCAAAGCCCATTTAGCCCAGCCCCTTTCGTTCATTCCCTTTCCACTTGTTTTGTTACCCACGTACTGAATCTCTTTCCTCGTAAATACTTGTCCCGTATCTTCTTTCCTCCTACCCTTCAACATGTCCGCACCTTCCCTATGCCGTTTGTCTCGGTCTAGTTTTATTCTTTTTTTTTTTTTTTTTTTTTCTTTTCATTTATGTATACGCATCCAACTCTTCTCTTCACAATGTATCCTCTGTCCATACCTTCTTTCTCCCCAACAATTTGCTTCCCAAGCATTTTTCTCCTTTCCATCCGCAACACATCACTGCTTCCAATATTCCCTTACACGCTAACATGACCTCGCAAAACAAGCCTCTTCCTTCCCAACGTTAACTTCTGCAGTGTTAAAAAGTGAAGAAGAAACGAAGGCATCAGTTTCTTTTATGTTTTTATTTCAATGGGTTCGGTTGTGTAGAACTGAAGGGGAAGGCACATATTTGTAGGTGAAGAACCGTGGGATAAGAAGAACGTCCTTATCACTGCTAGTACATGCTACTCCCCACAATTTGTAGGAGCAGTGAGAGTTGCAGAAACAAAGTAGGTTGCATGCAAGGGTGCTATCATGTGAAAGATGGAAGAGAATGGATAGAAAAGAAAGTTGTACATATATATATATGTATAGGCGAGGCTTAGATAGGACACTGTCCACCCCAAAAGTGTGTACGTAGATGCTTTAGAAGTTGGTAGGGTAGCTGTGCAATGGAAAAATAGGGTGCACAACGCGGATGGAAACTTAAGAAGGAAGAAGCATGTTCATGAGTGCATCTCATTAATTTGATGGAACTCAAGAAGGATGGAAGGATGGGATACCCAAAGGAGAGTAGTTGTGTTTGTACGAATGGGTAGGAGAGCATGTGTTTCGCTGGAAACTTAATGAAGAAGGACCGTGGTGTTGCAGACATTTGCATGTGCTCCCACATGTTTTGATTAATACATGGCAGATAGAATAGAGTAGGAGAAAACTTACTGTTTAAGGTAGGCTGTGATGTTGATTTCTCCTTAGGGTAGATTAGCTGTTGTCCGTTTTCTTTTCCATTACCATCGTGACTGATTTAGATGGCATGAGCTTTCTTTTCGATAGCTATGAGTTTGGTTTGTCTGCTATAAGCTACAAAGCTAAAACATAGTCTATTATATTGGTTTTGTCTACTTGAATTTTAAGATCTACATTGTAAGTATATCTTAGGGTATAAGACTATTTCATAGTTTTTAAGTGTACAGGTGTGGTGCACAAATTTTAGATAGTACCCAGTCCTTTGCATTGTTTGTACCAAAATTTAGCTTTCGGGTAGACTTGTTTTAGACAAATTTTAGGGTGCCTTGCTTTAGCATATACATAGGGAAGAAGTTTAATCTATTTCAATTTAATACAGTTATTTAGTTTACCGCAATTTAACATAGACTGTTAAATTCGCACCGATAAACACAATCTTCAAAAATAACGAAAATGAACGCCATGGTATAATTTGACGTTACGGTCCAAATAAAACTAATTTCGATGAATACGGTCTCCATTTGCAAAAATGACGCTGTTTAGATCCCAATGTATCATTTGGTTCACTTTTAAATTTCATCTACTGAAAATCAACTTTATTAGGCTCTAAACTGAAAATTTAACAATAATTAATTATACGTATTTCAATAAAATTCGCTTCGTCGAAAACGGAAGTCGTTTCCACAAATAACTATTTATACGGCTTATATAACACCACAAAAATTTAAATAAATTACAAAACAATTAAATAAATAATAATAAATTATTATTACCATACATATCCAACTAAAATAACATATATAAACCGGTATGGACTTATAACTCGATATTAACGAATTCGATGTCCCAATTCTATTGAAAATCCCTTAAATTAAAAAATAAACATTAGCATTTTAAAAAAACGATTTCCATAGCGACTATTTTAAAATCTGATTTGAAAATAACTTACAATATAAAAGCTGAAATCTCGATTTTTCTCTTCCATTAGAGAATTATAATCAAATCGATCCTAACGTTTCTTGTAACAACCCGTATTTTTGAATAACATGTTATAACATAAATCAAGGCAGAATTTAATGTTAAAATCTGAATCAAGGGAAACGGGCTGTGCCATTGCGTTCGGCTCGGAAAAATACGAGAAATAGAGTCCTAGTTTTCGAAAATCGGAGTCCGTATGACCAAGTTATGGCCCGTCAAAGTTTTCAGAAAATTTCAAGTTCAAAAACAGTTCAAATTTGAATTTAGAATTCAAATTCAACCAAAACAGACTGGGCGGGAAAATTCCCGCCCAGACAGGTCGACAGGGGGGTCGACACTAGGGTCGACCTCCCCCCAACCAGGTCGACACTAGAGTCGACCTGGGGGTCGACCTCCCTGGTCGACCAGGTCGGCCTGGTGCACCTATTTTGGCTGTTTGGACCTGTTTTGGAAGCTAGTGACGTGAATTGATGGCCCAGATCTGAATTAGGGTTAATCCTATGGTCTAAATTAACCTAATCATCTATAAAAAGACCCTAATACCTAGCCTAAATCATCATAAATCAATCCTATAACTAAATTATGCCAAAATGTTTAATCATGGCCTCCACCCTCTTGTCATAGCCTCCATCTTCATTCATATGAGAGTTCCTAAGCTTGTTTGAGAGTTTCTAAGCTTGATTTAAGGCCAAAGTTCAATCTTTCTTCATCAAAGCAAGGATCTTTTGCTTGTTTCTCAAGGGTTTTCATTGGAGCTTATCATTTGGGAGTGTTTAGAGTTGCTAGTGGCTTCGTCTCAATCTTATTTATATTTTATAAGTCTTCATAGCATTGTAAGCCCTATACTACTCTTAGATTCTAACTATGAAGTTAAATATGATATGTTGCAAGTTTGAGTTTGGGCCTAAGTATGATATGTGCTTTGATTCTATCATGTTATGCATAGATTATTCTATGCATGTTTGTAAAGCTATCACCTTGACCTTATGCATAGAAAGCTATGGGCTTTGATTAGAAATTTTGCATTATGCAACATGAGAACTCTCATAACCTTTATGATAACTTGCATATAATGTTATATGCGAACTTCTAGTCATCATCCTATGTCATCTAGGACCATGTATCACCTATTCGCTAAGTTTGAATGTTATGCATGTAACATGCAAGTTTAAATGAACATATTTACGCCTCATATGCCACCATGTTTAACTTGTAACCAACCTTATTACCTTATGCCCTTTTGTCATGCTTTTGCCAAGTTCCCTCTTTTGATCTATGTTATGTTATGCGAAACGTACATGCGATGGGAATGCGTTGGGTTTGGGTAATATTAATGACATGAAAACATGGTTTTAAAATATGACATGAACATTGACTTGTGATTATGTTTGTAAACATAATGATGGACATGACACTTAGAAAATATGAGTGTGGCCAACTCGAGGTTGGGTTGAGTTTGTAGCATAAATCTACCCGGAACCGACCGACTTAACTAGTGGCTACAAACAATAGGACCCAATGTGAGTAGTTGGTCATGTCGCGCTTGAAACCCGAGGTTAGACTAAGTTGTGGTGTAAAGCTAGCCGGACCCGCCCGGCTTAACTAGTAACCACAACAAGGTCTAGTGTGAGAGGTTGGGTGCATTAAGTTAATTAATGCCACATGGTAGGGTTAAGTCATGGACTACTTGAATACTTAACCAATTAAACATGATGGATTGGTAGGGTTAAGTCATGGACTACTTGAATATACTTAACCAATTAAACACGATGGATTGGTAGGGTTAAGACCTAGACTACTTGAATACTTAACCAATTAAACCCAATGTATTGATAGGGTTAAGTCATGAACTGCTTGAATACACTTGACCAACTCAATACATGGTTAGGATAGGGTTAACCACACTTAACCCGCTTGAAATCCTAGTTACGTGGTCCTTTTCAGCAGTAACCTACTTGGAAGTATCATGGGTACCCTGGACTAGGCTAGGGTGGGGCACGATTACTGAACTGATTGTAAGAGACCAAAAGAGACGGCTGAAGGGTGCATCGGTTGTTCAGGCGGACCATGGTCGTGCACATTAAGTCCGGAGTTGAACATGGGCACCAGTAGGTTTAGACTGTGCGTGCTCGAATTGTGTCTGTGGTTTACACCTTAGGGCTGGATACACCATGGGGTGGACCTTGCACAGTTAACTACATTTCACGATTAAGCCGTTTGACACCGATACACGACGAGTTAGGCTTATAGGGAGCCGATCGACTAGACCGAGTAGTTGGACCTCGATTTAGGTCATCTCATGATGTGGGCCAGCTTTGGGCCAAGGGATCATTTCTTGTTTATACTTGACATGGATTACTAGTACACACTTGGTGCAACGTAACCTCGTATATGCGATGCCACACTTGATCTATCTTTTCACCATGCCAGTTATCACCCCATGTTTCATCTCTTCTTTACATGACCAGTTAACTTTATTAGTTTTTATACTAATAGTAGATAGGACTTACCAGTCTTTTTGACTGACCCGTTTTCTTTCGCCTCTTTTCTTCCGTTCCCCCTCCCTCCCTCCCCCCCCCCCCCCCCAGGTTTACAGGGTGGGAACACTGGTACCTAGCTGGATCTTTAGCTGCTTTTCTGGATAGCTCATGTATGGTTTGGACTTGAGCATGCTATGGCTTTATTCTACTTTGGGGATAGTTACTTTATGTTTTCTTTCCAGTTTTCAGCTTATGTTCTAGACTTTGTTTTGTGGGAAAATAAGGACCAAGTACTTTGATGTAACTTGACTATGGTTTTGAAATGTTAGTTTTATCCGCTGCTTTACTTACTCTGTTTTACTTATATGTTCTGTCTTGTGGTATCTGCATGCATGTTTACCTCGTTTAACGCCCCTCCAAAGCTAGTGCCCTTGCAAGAGTGGTATTGGCGGAGGTGGGGTGTTACATTTGGTATCAGAGCATAAGGTTTACAAGATTTGAGCAAAAGGTTTTTAAAATTTACCTTTTGAAAAACTATTTTCAAAACCAATTAAGTATTTTCCAAGAAAAGTCTAGTTATTTTAAAAGGCTATTCCCCAAAAAGCCATTAGCACTATCCTTCGTTTCCTCATTCTGAATCTATCTTTTTCTTTTTCAGTATGGCCGATCTTAACCTTCCCGAGGGAGTAACCATTCCCGGATGGTTCCGGAGGTACTTGGAAGCTAGGGCCAACGATGCGGGCCCAGCAAATACCCCCACCGTAACTGAGGTTCCTCCTCCTCCTCCTCAGCATCCACAAGCGGATTTCGCAAAGGTTTGCAAGGACTTTAAGGCGATGGGTGGCAAGAATTTTATTGGGACGGAGACTTTTGTGGAGGCAAGAAATTGGTTGAAAGAAACTGAAGATCTCTTCGCCATCTATGATGTGGAAGACCATAGAAAAGTTCTGTTAGCAGCGTGGCTATTGAAAGAAGAAGTTGCTTATTGGTGGGAGGTCACCAATGCTACTAGGCCTATAGAGACTTGGGCCGACTTTAGGACGAGGTTTGGGCTTAAGTTTCTATCATCAGCTGAGGCGAATCTGCAATTGGAGAAGTTTATATCTTTGAAGCAAGGGGACATGACAGTGAGGGAGTATGTGAATAAGTTTAACCAGCTTGCTCGATTCGGTTTGGACATGGTTAATACTCCCCAGAAGAAGGCTTTACGCTTTGCACGAGGGTTGAATGAGCCATTACAAGGTTTAGCCCTATCTCATATACCCATGGGGGCCACTTTTGAAGGCCTAGTGGACATGGCATTGCTTCAAGGAGACGATAAGAATGGCAAGAAAGAAGTCAAGCCTAATGAGACTCAAGCCAAGAAGACGGACTCCAAGTGGGGAGGAAATCAGAGCAATCAGAACAACAAGAACAACAAGGGCAATAAAGACAACAACAGCAAGGCAAAGGACCCAAGAAAATGCAACTTCTATGGGATTGTTGGGCACATAGCCAAAGATTGCAGAAAGAAGAAGAGGAAGTTGGGCGAATGCTTTCACTGTGGAGAGCCTGGACACCTTAGCAAGGATTGCCCCAAGAAGCAAGGACAAGGGCAAGGACAGACTCAGCGTGCAGAACTTCTGGAGGGCAAGTGCATGCCCTCAACACTATTCCAGTTCAGGACCGAGGTAGTATTTCTGTAGAAAGCCTTGTTTATATTTCTGATTATCCTATTCGCACCTTATTTGATTCTGGTGCATCGCATAGTTTTATTTCTTCTGGTCTTGTTGAAAGTTTGCACCTATGTACTAGTCTAGTTGAGGATCCCGTTAGTGTTTCAAATCCAATTGGGGGTTCCGCCCATCTATCTATGATTTGTGTGGATTTGAAGATTTCTATCTTGACCGTAGAATTCACGTGTAATGCTTATGTTCTTGGGTTCACGGGATACGGGTTGATTTTGGGCATGGATTGGTTGTCCAGTTATGGAGCCATCCTCGATTGTGAGCATAGGGTGGTGAGGCTCATGACTCGCCTCGGTAATACCCTAGAAATTTCTTGTAACCCTAGAGGTCCCGTCATGTTATGTTATCTTGAATCTCTTGACTCGTCCATCGATGATCTGCAATCTGTAATGGTGGTCCGAGACTATCCTGATGTCTTTGAAGAAGTTAAGGGGTTACCCCCTAAACGAGAGATAGATTTCCGCATTTATCTAGTCGATAATGCCAAGCCAGTATCATTGCCCGTTAGGCACATGGCCCCACGTGAAAGAAGGGAGCTCGGTAAGCAAATCAAGGAGTTGCTTGAGAAGAATTTTATTAGGCGAAGCATTTCTGAATGGGGTGCTCCTGTGGTATTCGCTACTAAGGCGGATGGTTCGCTTCGTCTATGTGTTGATTATCGAGAGTTGAACAAGCTGACAAAGAAGAATAGGCACCCGTTACCGAGGATAGACGACCTCTTTGACCAGCTTGTTGGTGCTTCTGTTTTCTCTCAACTCGATCTAGCCACCGGATTTCATCAGCTTAGAGTGGCTGAGGATAGTATTGATAAAACTGCGTTTAGGACTCCAGATGGATTCTTTGAATGGCTTGTCATGCCATTCGGTTTGACTAATGCACCCGCCTACTTCGTAGATTTGATGAGTAGGGTGTTCAGGGAGTTCCTTAACAAGTTTGTAGTTGTCTTCGTGGATGATATTCTGATTTTCTCAAAGAATGAGGAAGAACATGCTAGATATCTCAAGAAAGTGATGGATACGCTTAGAGCTCATCAGTTGAAAGCCAAGTTCTCCAAATGCCATTTTTGGAGAAGGGAAGTTCGGTTTCTTGGACATATAGTTTCTAAGCAAGGCATAGCGGTAGATCCCGTGAAAGTGGTTGTAGTTCAAGACTGGAAGACTCCTAGGAATGCAACCAAAGTAAGAAGCTTTCTCGGTCTGGCGGGCTACTACAGGAAGTTCATCAGGGACTTCGCTAAGATTTCATCCCCTCTTACTAAGTTGACGAAGAAGAACTTAGCCTTTGCATGGGACTTAGAGTGTGAGCTTGCTTTTCAAAGGCTCAAGAGGGCCCTTACTACAGCTCCAGTTTTGGCATTACCTGATGGCGGTAAGATGTTTACCGTGTACACCGATGCATGTGGCACGGGTTTAGGTGTTGTTCTGATGCAAGAGGGAAAAGTGATATGTTATGGGGGTAGGCAACTTAAAGTTCATGAGAAGAACTATCCCACTCATGATTTGGAGTTGGCAGCGATTATCTTTGCACTCGAATCCTGGCGCCACTATCTCCTAGGCGAAAGGTTTGAGTTGTATACCGATCACAAGTCGCTCAAATACCTCTTCTCACAGAAAGATCTGAATCTAAGGCAGCAAAGGTGGATGGAATTCTTGGCATCTTATGACTTCGAGATAGCTTATACCCCTGGCAAGGGTAATGTTGTGGCAGATGCACTAAGCAGAAGTAGGTTGACTTTGAGTCCCTTGTTTGTTGAGATGAGGAGCCTAGAGTTCTTGGCAACCTTTGATTTCACACCAGCTGTTGAGTCGATGAAGGGTTCGTTAGCATCTCTTGAGCTTAGACCTATACTTCTTGATCAAATAGGGACTTCGCAGAAGGAAGATCCGCAGATAGTCGAGATCATGGACAAGTTGATTCGTGGTGAGACGTCTAGTCACCTTGCTAGATATACTATTGATGACAAGGGTTGGCTAAGGCGTGATGGAAGGCTATGCGTTTTCACAAGTAGGAGACTTGGTGCATAAAGTTCTCGAAGAAGCGCATCACTCGAAGATGACTATACATCCTGGAGGAGATAAGATGTATAGGGACATGAAGCGCATTTTCTTTTGGGCTGGAATGAAGAAAGATGTGGCAGAGTATGTTTCAAAGTGCATGGTGTGCCAACAAGTGAAAGCCGAGTCGAAGAAACCCGGAGGGCTATTACATCCATTAGAGGTCCCGCAATGGAAGTGAGAAAGTATTTCTATGGATTTTGTGGATGGATTGCCTAGGTCAAGGAAAGGGAATACGATCATATGGGTCATAGTTGACAGACTTACGAAGAGTGCTCATTTCATTCCAGTAAAGAGCAAGAGGACCGCATCATGGCTAGCATCTGTTTATCTTCGAGAGATAGTGAGATTGCATGGGGTTCCTTCTAGCATAGTTAGCGATCGTGACCCTATCTTCACTAGCCAGTTCTGGAATAGTTTGCAAGAAGCGATGGGTACGCGATTGAATCTAAGTACAGCCTATCACCCCCAGACGGATGGCCAAACCGAAAGGGTGAATAGAGTGCTAGAAGATCTCTTGAGGCTTTGTGTTCTTGACTTTGGTGGTACTTGGGAAGACCACCTCCCTCTTGTGGAGTTTGCTTATAATAACAGCTATCAAGCTACCATAGGGATGGCACCATTTGAAGCTTTGTATGGGAGGCCGTGTAGGTCACCATCTTGTTGGTGGGAGACAACGGATAGGCTTATACTTGGGCCCGATATGATACGGGACACATCCGAGAAAGTTGAATTGGTGAGAAGACGGATGAAAGCGGCCCAAGACAGACAAAAATCCCATGCTGACAAGCGAAGGACAGATTTGGAATTCGAAGTTGGAGATATGGTTTTCGTGAAGGTTTCTCCTTTGCGTAATGTGGTTCGTTTCGGAGCAGTTGGGAAGCTGGCACCAAGGTTCGTAGGACCCTTCCCTATCATAGAGATAATTGGGAAGATGGCTTATAAGGTGGAATTGCCCGAGAAGCTGGCCGGAGTACATAATGTCTTTCATGTCTCTCATCTCCGAAAGTGCCTACATGAGTCCGCTGAGGTGGTTGAACCCAGCATTCTTGAAGACATGGAGGTAGAGAAAGAGGCAACCCTGAGACGAGCTCCGATTCGTATCATGGAAACGGAGACAAAGAAGCTAAGAATTAAAGAAGTTAAGCTTGTTAAGGTGCAATGGAGTGAAGTAGAGGAAGACGCAACTTGGGAAACCGAGGAGAAGATGCATGGGCTTTATCCATTTCTTTTTTAGGGTACATTTTCAATCTCTTTTCCTGGTTGGTATATCTTTCTTTTGCTATCCATGTTTATCTAGTTTCGTAAATCTTGTCATGAGAACCTTAGGTAGAAACCCTTGGTTGAAACATGTATTTGAAACATGTTATGCTTGGTGTTTGCCAGTGGTTGCAAGTGTTTGCAAGTGGATACTCGTGGATGCATGATACACGTTAGGCACTAAGATCGGCTCACACACTTTCATACCGCATAAGCATGAGTGTTTATGCTTATTCATGGATGAAACTTGTTATGCTATCACGTGGATGTTGCATATGGATGGATGTTATGTGCACTCATATAGAGACTATGGATTATATTAGGAATTCGCATACAAATGGACTCATTACACTAACATATTTTGCATTAAGGAGGTTTACTGAATCAGTAACCGTCTGATTTTCGCATAAGATAAGTACATATACACACACCTTTGCATATGTTCATACAGCATTTAGAATCTTTTAAGGACAATGATTACTTGTGGATGATGTTTTGAGTAGATGGATGATGGATGGTAGGATACGTTCCTCCTAACTTGAAGATTTCGGGGACGAAATCCTTTAAGGTGGGGAGGATGTAACAACCCGTATTTTTGAATAACACGTTATAACATAAATCAAGGCAGAATTTAATGTTAAAATCTGAATCAACGGAAACGGGCTGTGCCATTGCGTTCATCTCGGAAAAATACGCGAAATAGAGTCCGAGTTTTCGAAAATCGGAGTCCGTATGACCAAGTTATGGCCCGTCAAAGTTTTCAGAAAATTTCAAGTTCAAAAACAGTTCAAATTTGAATTTAGAATTCAAATTCAACCAAAATAGACTGGGCGGGAAAATTCCCGCCAAGATAGGTCGACAGGGGGGTCGACACTAGGGTCGACCTCCCCCCCCAACCAGGTCGACACTAGAGTCGACCTGGGGGTCGACCTCCCTGGTCGGCCAGGTCGGCCTGGTGCACCTATTTTGGCTGTTTGGACCTGTTTTGGAAGCTAGTGACGTGAATTGATGGCCCAGATCTGAATTAGGGTTAATCCTATGGTCTAAATTAACCTAATCATCTATAAAAAGACCCTAATACCTAGCATAAATCATCATAAATCAATCCTATAACTAAACTATGCCAAAATGTTTAATCATGGCCTCCACCCTCTTGTCATAGCCTCCATCTTCATTCATATGAGAGTTCCTAAGCTTGTTTGAGAGTTTCTAAGCTTGATTTAAGGCCAAAGTTCAATCTTTCTTCATCAAAGCAAGGATCTTTTGCTTGTTTCTCAAGGGTTTTCATTGGAGCTTATCATTTGGTAGTGTTTAGAGTTGCTAGTGGCTTCGTCTCAATCTTATTTATATTTTATAAGTCTTCATAGCATTGTAAGCCCTATACTACTCCTAGATTCTAACTATGAAGTTAAATATGACATGTTGCAAGTTTGAGTTTGGGCCTAAGTATGATATGTGCTTTGATTCTATCATGTTATGCACAGATTTATTATATGCATGTTTGTAAAGCTATCACCTTGACCTTATGCATAGAAAGCTATGGGCTTTGATTAGAAATGTTGCATTATGCAACATGAGAACTCTCATAACCTTTATGATAACTTGCATATAATGTTATATGCGAACTTCTAGTCATCATCCTATGTCATCTAGGACCATGTATCACCTATTCGCTAAGTTTGAATGTTATGCATGTAACATGCAAGTTTAAATGAACATATTTATGCCTTATATGCCACCATGTTTAACTTGTGGCCAACCTTATTACCTTATGCCCTTTTGTCATGCTTTTGCCAAGTTCCCTCTTTTGATCTATGTTATGTTATGCGAAACGTACATGTGATGGGAATGCGTTGGGTTTGGGTAATATTAATGACATGAAAACATGGTTTTAAAATATGACATGAACATTGACTTGTGATTATGTTTGTAAACATAATGATGGACATGACACTTAGAAAATATGAGTGTGGCCAACTCGAGGTTGGGTTGAGTTTGTAGCATAAATCTACCCGGAACCGACCGGCTTAACTAGTGGCTACAAACAATAGGACCCAATGTGAGTAGTTGGTCATGTCGCGCTTGAAACCCGAGGTTTGACTAAGTTGTGGTGTAAAGCTACCCGGACCCGCCCGGCTTAACGAGTAACCACAACAAGGTCTAATGTGAGAGGTTGGGTGCATTAAGTTAATTAATGCCACATGGTAGGGTTAAGTCATGGACTACTTGAATACTTAACCAATTAAACACGATGGATTGGTAGGGTTAAGTCATGGACTACTTGAATATACTTAACCAATTAAACACGATGGATTGGTAGGGTTAAGACCTAGACTACTTGAATACTTAACCAATTAAACCGGATGTATTGATAGGGTTAAGTCATGAACTGCTTGAATACACTTGACCAACTCAATACATGGTTAGGATAGGGTTAACCACACTTAACCCGCTTGAAATCCTAGTTACGTGGTCCTTTTCAGCAGTAACCTACTTGGAAGTATCATGGGTACCCTGGACTAGGCTAGGCTGGGGCACGATTACTGAACTGATTGTAAGAGACCAAAAGAGACGGCTGAAGGGTGCACCGGTTGTTCAGGCGGACCATGGTCGTGCACATTAAGTCCGGAGTTGAACATGGGCACCAGTAGGTTTAGACTGTGCGTGCTCGAATTGTGTCTGTGGTTTACACCTTAGGGCTGGATACACCCTGGGGTGGACCTTGCACAGTTAACTACATTCCACGATTAAGCCGTATGACACCGATACATGACGAGTTAGGCTTATAGGGAGCCGATCGACTAGACCGAGTAGTTGGACCTCGATTTAGGTCATCTCATGATGTGGGCCAGCTTTGGGCCAAGGGATCATTTCTTGTTTATACTTGACATGGATTACTAGTACACACTTGGTGCAACGTAACCTCGTATATGCGATGCCACACTTGATCTATCTGTTCACCATGCCAGTTATCACCCCATGTTTCATCTCTTCTTTACATGACCAGTTAACTTTATTAGTTTTTATACTAATAGTAGATAGGACTTACCAGTCTTTTTGACTGACCCGTTTTCTTTCGCCTCTTTTCTTCCGTTCCCCCCCCCCTCGGGTTTACAGGGTGGGAACACTGGTACCTAGCTGGATATTTAGCTTCTTTTCTGGATAGCTCATGTACGGTTTAGACTTGAGCATGCTATGGCTTTATTCTACTTTGGGGATAGTTACTTTATGTTTTCTTTCCAGTTTTCAGTTTATGTTCTAGACTTTGTTTTGTGGGAAAATAAGGACCAAGTACTATGATGTAACTTGACTATGGTTTTGAAATGTTAGTTTTATCCGCTGCTTTACTTACTCTGTTTTACTTATATGTTCTGTCTTGTGGTATCTGCATGCATGTTTACCTCGTTTAACGCCCCTCCAAAGCTAGTGCCCTTGCAAGAGTGGTATTGGCGGAGGTGGGGTGTTACATTTCTTGTTTCACATAATTCCGACTTAAAACAGATTCTGTATATCCAGTCGAAGTTCAAAACTCAATATTACGAACAACCACGACATTCGAGTTTGTTTTATATTAAATATTAATATAAACATTCAATCATCATTTAATCTATAAACTATATATATATGATTCCAATATGTTATTTACAACAGATTTAAGTAATCGAAATTTTTGGGACGTTACATTCT
This sequence comes from Allium sativum, assembly GCA_030737875.1. Taxonomy (NCBI): domain Eukaryota; kingdom Viridiplantae; phylum Streptophyta; class Magnoliopsida; order Asparagales; family Amaryllidaceae; genus Allium; species Allium sativum. The sequence goes on along the minus strand of CM060916.1, from coordinate 352,584,570 downwards.
TCCCCCCTTAAAATAATTTCGTCCTTGAAATTGCTAAGTAAGAAGAATGCTCCAAAACCAATTATTTTTAAAATAATTAATTCAAAATATTATCAAAAATATTTCTATGTTTAAAATTTACGAAAAATTCGGCAGTAACTCCGCTGTGCAGTTCTATCCAAACATGTACAACTTGCCACTCTAAGCCTCACATCGATTAAAAGAAAACAAAGCCAAGCGGCCACCCAACTCCGGGGTATAAAATCAATCACCCCAAATCAATAATTAAGGTTTACCTATTTGTCGGGCAACCCATGCTCTAGTCATGAAGCAAAGCAACTATCAATTCTTCCTTCTCTAATCCTGCACCTAATCTCGATATATAATGCAAATGATAGATACAAGATAAAATCATTTCTGTTTTATTTCATATTTGATTTTATTCATTGTACTAAAATTTATTTCCTAGATTTTAATTCATTCAACTATTGATGAATTTAATTATACAACCAATCTATCATTCAACAAACAAATAATTCACAATCAGTATAACTAGACCATCCCATATTAACTTATTTCTAAGTTAAATTTTGAATTATTTAATTCCAAATTAAGATTCTATTCATAATTCCAATAATTTAATATCTCTTCTAATTTCATTAAACCATTCAAATTTATAATTCAATTTGAATTCATATTCAAATCAATCAAACACAACAATATCAATAATTTAATAAAATTATTTCTTTTTTATATATAAAAATATACTTTAGACAAAATTATTTCATTTACCTGCTTTACAAAACAATATTGTATTAATCTATCAGTTCAACTTGAACCGATCAGACAACATAATACAAAACATTTTTATATAAAATTTTGAAATACGCTCTCATACATATACACTCAATCTCGATCTAGGGTATTACTAACCCAATCTCTATCGAGTTAAACTACAGATCCAAGTTTATTCCTAAACCATTGCTCTGATACCACTGTAACGAATAGGGATTTCGATCTCGAAAATCGACATAAAAACACCATGTCGAACATTCATGCATCGAAAGCACTAGATCGTTATTAGAAAGAAATTAGAGGGTGAGATAATAAAGAAAGAAATTAAGAATAGAAGAATAAGAAAACCAACACAACCCAGAGTTTCACATCGCAGCGGAACAAAATATAATATATCAATCAACTTTATTTAGAGCTTTGAGATAAAATCTTACAATCATCAAAGTACATCAACACATTTAGACAGTTATAATAACATGTTCTTATATGCAACACACAGCGGAATAATACTAGACAATATCATACGTCTGAACACCTTCAGCTCGTCATTGGACTTCACAACATCTGATAACCTGAACCAGTACGACCCGGTCTAACCTGAGCATTACAAACACCGGGTCAGTCTGCTGAACCAGAGTGAGAAAAACTCGCGAAGTTTAAGGGGGATCATCCAACTTGATTTTAAAGTTAAAACTATTTTTTGAACGAAAAGGACAATCGTAAGACCAAATCCACACATAAATACGGACGATTTTTACCTTACGATAACCCAAACCATTTCGAAATCAATATCTTATTATGATATTATAATAGTGTCTAAATACAAGTAAATAGAAACTAGCAGAACGCTTGCATCTCACGCTCCACATATATAGTATAGAAACAAAACCGCGGGCGCTTACTGGAAATTGGATTCCAACTATGACAAAGTATGGAACCAAATACCAATAGTGTATCTCTAGAGACGAATACACTGGGTTCAACAAGAACGTCTTGCAACCCGGCCCACGCATGACCGACCACTCATTTCGCTTGAGTGTATCGAATGTATATCACCAACGGTTGGGTGCGACCCACCGTTTTCGGAAAAGGGACAGCATCGAAAATAGATTAAAGAATGAAATGGATTTTCTCTAGATAGGTGATTATACACCCTAATGGGTGCGACCAACATAGCTATGCTGCCTGCCCGATTTTTGTCATTTCCCGGTTGATGAGGGTTGAGAATATAATCGACTTTTGGAGCATCTGGCCACCGTTCACATCGTCCACACCATTCATCCAGGAACAGGATGAACCGAAGGCACTCTCCTACCACATCCTAGGAATCACCCTATAGATCAGTAGCGAGTAGTCCTTGCAATCCGTAGATTTCAACCACGATAGAATCACAGTATATCTCTAGGGATCAGCCAGAGATTGCAAGTAACTCTTCCGTTTTATAAAGAACTATGGTCTTCAGTTGCTCCATCTCGATCAGTATCTTTAACGTATTCGTATTTATTGGTCGGAATGGTTTTCGAATATAAATTCGATCCCGATCTTTCCATACCAATACCGTTAGGTCAGATTTTGATAGTCGGTTATTTAACTATCAAAATAAACAACCATAAAAATAAAAATAAATCCATTTGTTTATAATACAACATTTCTTGGCCATTAAAATAACATATCATTTGTAATACCAAAATAATATAAATATTCTCAAATCATTTTATTAATATACTTAGAAAAATAACTTAAAACAATATCCAAATTCTCGTTAACTACCATTTCAAAACGTTTTCTATAACCTCACCTATTATCTTACTGCATAAAGGATTCAACTTATCGTCGTAAAACAATCATTACAAAATCTCCTTTGTTTCCGTTATTTGAACACAACGATCATTACTTATTCTTTTAGAATAAACTAATTTCAAATCTCTTTTCCCTTACTTTGAAAATATCATTGTATTTTCACAAACCCCTTTTAGTTATTATGGAAATGCCATTCACAAATCCCATGCCCTTTTTATTTCCTTTTATTTCGGAAGCCCATCATATATATTTCCAAATTCTTCGAATAACTTTACACTATTATTTCTCAAAACAAATTGCTTCTAACTCTTCACCATTACAACTAATATCATCCTTCAAAAATTCTGAAGCCGTTCAAGTTGAGGTATTTTAATTACCTCTCAGACCTTGATCAACAATGTCCTTATCTTAAGATGAATATCAGTTGCAATACCAAAACCCGATATTTATTCCAATATCAACAATTACCATTTCTTTATTTTATTTAACATACGGTTTTATAAACCTTCTTACATTTGAATTCTTCTTTTTAAATATATTATTGATCTAGTAAATGATTAATAAACATCATCTTTTTAACATCTTTAAATTATTTGTTTCATTATCTGGATTTTTATTACAAATCCCATTACTCGATCCTTTACCCAATTCGATTGCCGGAATCCCCTTTTTAAAACTTACAATCATTTCCTCTAGGAAATTTTATCTCAAAACTCGTCCATTCCACTTAATACCAATTTTAAGTAATGTTAATTTAAAATTAACGCTTTAACATCCCATATCTTTTTAGAAACTTGTTTATACAACTCTGATTTAATATAAAACTGTTTTCCATCTCGATTCCCTTACTTAATACAAATATTAAGTAACATTTATTTTAAGCTTATCACATTCGCTTAAAATCTCTTTTACAACTTAATTTATCAAACTCGTTTTAAATATAATCTTGTTCATTCAATTTTTTTCATTTTTAACCATTGATTACTTACTTAAATGAACTTCATTTAAGAAGAAAATCTTTTAAATTATTATTAATTTAATTTATCATTAATTGGAATAAATATCCAATTCCCTTTTTTATTCGTATTAAGTTAAACACTATTCGCTAAATTACTTCATTAGATTAATCGACATAAATTAATTTAATAATCGATTTCCGTCAAAACAGTTGGCTCGGTCGATTTTAAAACATGATTAACTCGTCGATCAACTACTTGTCTTTACAATTAATAAATAATATTATTAATTTAAATAAAACAGTTATTCTCAGTTATTAATCGTCACACTAATCCTTGGCCACTTGCTTATCCATCTTGGTAATATAAGACTTAGTTTTATAAATCATTTACTAATTAACATGAAGCACGTGCTTCGCACACGGCAGATTTTGGGTACCAAAAATGGTGATTTGTGTTTAAAAGAATCAATATATATAGTTGGTTTATTTCCTTTTCATAAACTCCAATTGCAATAATATATTAAAAATTTATATTCAGTTATAAATTATTTCATCGCTTCATTTCAATCGATTTACCTAATGGTAAAACAGTCTTTATAAACCAGTTTGTATATTTGGCCATCTGCTATTAATTCTTCAACCAATACTACCCATTGGTTCATATTAAACAAATGTTGCATTCATATTCAACAATCAGTAATCAAACAATAATCCAATCATGTTGGTTAAACAATTTATGTAACGATCATATACAAATAAATAATCAATTCAACTTATAGCGGTCAACCAATAATATTAAATCAAGCATCCAATAAGTTTATATTATTATAAACGTAACCAACAAGGTAAGTTACCTTGTTTGGAAATCATCGTTAAAAATAACGATGTCATTTCATTTATATTAAACAACGTTTAATTTAAATAATCGATATAACAATGTTTAACACCTTTCAAACAATCATCAAATCAACCAACACTTAGTAAACATGGCATACAAATAATTAAAAAAAAGAATAAACCCGACTTATATAAAATATAAATGGGGGAACTGAGTGATTTTAATTCACTTTGGTTTTATTCTAACGATTAAAACACTTCCTTCCAGTTGAATTAAACCAATGTTTAATTTAACAGAAAAATCTACGTTGCTTTCAGTTCCGTCCAATCCTGCTCCAAAATATTAAGCTTGTCGGTATAGTTCCAAAGTGACCATCTACTCTCGATTCCAATAACCTAACAAAAAGTAACCCATGTCTTAACACATGATTTAAATCAACTAACGATTTTCCTTAATTATATAATTAAGTTCTTAGTTATATTTGTTAAACTCTGCTTTCCAAAATATCGACCTGAACTAATATCCTTGCGTTTATCAACTTTAAACCCTTACTATCAATTCTTTGTGACAAAGCTTTTATACCAATTAGAAATAATTTCTTTAAACTAAACATCAAAGAGAATTGCAGATTTAAAAAAAAATAAAAAAATTAGTTTTTCCTCGAAATCATTATATGCATTATTCATGATTAGAGAAAAGGAAAAAAAAATTGGCACAACTAAACTTTTCTCACCTGATACATCTGTTCTCACGTCCGCTATTTTGGCCACTGTTCACCGCAAATTTTCCCTCCCAGTTCCGTTTATCCCTTTCCATCCCCTTTTTTTTCTTCTTCTATTTTCTTCATTGTCCTTAAGGACCAAACCATGCATAAAAGCCCATTTAGCCCAGCCCCTTTCGTTCATTCCCTTTCCATTTGTTTTGTTACCCACGTTCTGAATCTCCTTCCACGTAAATACTTGTCCCATATCTTCTTTCCTCCCACCAGTCAACATGTCTGCACCTTCCCTATGCCGTTTGTCTCAGTCTATTTTTCTTCCTTTTTTTTCTTTTCATTTATGTATACGCATCCAAGTCTTCTCTTAGAATGGATCCTCCGTCCATACTTGCTTTCTCCCCAACAATTTTCTTCCCAACCATTTTTCTCCTTTCCATCCGCAACACATCACTGTTTCCAATATTCCCTTGCACGCTAACATGACCTCGCAAAACAAGCCTCTTCCTTCCCAACGTTAACTTCTGCAGCGTTTAAAAGTGAAGAAGAAACGAAGGTATCAGTTTCTTTTTTATTTCTATTTAAATGGGTTCGGTTGTGTAGAACTGAAGGGGAAGGCACGTACTTATAGGTGAAGAACAATGGAATAAGAAGAACGTCCTTATCACTGCTAGTACATGCTACTACCCAAGTGTGTACGTAGATGCTTTAGAAGTTGGTAGGGTAGCTGTGCAATGGAAAAATAGGGTGCACAGCGCGGAAGGAAACTTAAGAAGGAAGAAGCATGTGCATCAGTGCATCTCATTAATTTGATGGAACTCAAGAAGGATGGAAGGATGGCATCCCCAAAGGAGGGTAGCTGTGTTTTTACGAATGGGTAGGAAAGCATGTGGTTTGCTGGAAACTTAATGAAGAAGGACTGTGGTATTGTAGACATTTGCATGTGCTCCCACATGTTTTGATTAATACATGGCATATAAAATAGAGTAGGGGAAAACTTACTGTTTAAGGTAGGGTGTGATGTTGATTTTTCCTTAGGGTGGATTAGCTGTTGTACGTTTTCTTTTCCATTACCATCGTGACTAATTTAGATGGCATGAGCTTTCTTTTCGATAGCTGTGAGTTTGGGTAGTCTGCTATAAGCTAGAAAGCTAAAACATAGTCTGTTGTATTGGTTTTGTCTGCTTGAATTTTAAGATCTGCATTGTACGCATATCTTAGGGTATAAGACTATTTCTTAGTTGTTAAGTGTATAGGTGTGGTGCACAAATTTTAGATAGTATGTAGTCCTTCGCAATGTTCGTACCAAAAATTAGCTTTCGGGTAGACTTGTTTTAAACAAATTTTAGGGTGCCTTGCTTTAACATATACATAGTGAAGAAGTTTAATCTATTTCAATTTAACATGGTTATTTAGTTTACTGCAATTTAACATAGACCGTTAAATTCGCACCGATAAACACAAACTTCAAAAATAACGAAAATGGATATCATAGTATAATTTGATGTTACGATCCAAATGAAACTAATTTCGTTGAATACGGTCTCTGTTTGCAAAAACAACGATGTTTAGATCTCAATACATCATTCGGTTCACTTCTAAATTTCGTCTACGGACAAAACAACTTTGTTTGGCTCTAGACTAAAAATTTAACAATAATTAATTATATGTATTTCAATAAAATTCATTTCATCGAAATCGGAAGTCGTTTCGACAAATAACTATTTATACGGCTTATATAACACCATAAAAATATAAATAAATTACAAAACAATTAAATAAATAATAAATTATTATTACCATACATATCCAACTAAAATAACATATATAAACCAGTATGGACTTATAACTCGATATTAATGTATTCGATGTCCCAATTCTATTGAAAATCCCTTAAATTAATAAATAAACATTACCATTTTAAAAAACGATTTCCATAGCGACTATTTTAAAATCTGATTTGAATATAACTTACAATATAAAAGCTAAAATCTCAATTTTTCTCTTTCATTAGAGATTTATAATCAAATCGATCCTAACATTTCTTGTTTCACAGAATTCCGACTTAAAACAGATTCTGTATATCCAATTGAAGTTCAAAACTCAATATTACGAACTAACGCTACATTACGTGTTCGTTTTGTATAAAATATTTATATAAACATTCAATCATCGTTTAATCTATAAACTATATATATAATTCCAATATGATATTTAAAACAGATTTAAATAACCGAAAAAATTGGGATGTTACATATGTTGAGTAGTGGTTAAGTTTGCATTCATCTAAGTGTTTCTTTAATTGTTTTGGGGTATATTGTAGCAAGGGTTGAATCGAAAATAATTTCTACTTGTTGTGTTTTCTAGTTTCTCAGAAATTTGATACTTTGGTCTTGATGAATTGTTCCATCTACCTTCTCTTCCCCTGAATTTGCCTGACTTATTTCTGTTACAGTTTTGATTTGTTCTTGAAATTCCACTTCTTTCTAGATTTTTATTCCATTGTTTTAGTGGTAAGATTAACGGATAAGTTTGTATCTACTTCTTTCTTTGTTCTATTCTTTCTTCTTGAGCCATTAATCTTAAGTAGACATATTGTAGAGAGGTCGTTTCTTCCTTTGTTGTGATTATGGCCATTATTGGTACGTATTCAATATCAATACCATTTGTCATGAACAAAATGAGTTCATTGATTTATACTGTAACAATCTAGATTTTTAATAATGAATATTTAAATATTTAAAACGCTTAATTTTGAGAGTTAACGACATGGAATAATTAATTTAAATGAGAATTTGGTCGTCGATTTAACTTGAAATATAAAATGTTGAGTTTTAAAATCCTAATTTTTGTTTACTTTGAAGCTATATAAAACATGATTTAAATTAGAACGATAATAATAATTTATTATCATTGAATATGGGTGTTCTAAAATCGATTAATTATTTATTCGATTTTACTACACGTGAAAATATCCATTTTCCAAACGATCTTGGATTTCAACGAAATTAGTTTTATAAAATCTATAATGATTAATTGTTGTAAGATTTCAATTTTCATGTTAATTGGAGTTGTTATGTGATCGTGCGTGATATAAATGCATATCCATCAACAATTTGAAATTTAAAATAATATTTTTGTAAGTAGTCTCAGAATTCGATGAAACTAGTTTTATTGGATTTAACATGTCAAATCATTGCAGGATTTCCAGATTCATGGTGATCGAGCTTCTGTGTGATGGTGCGGATTATAAATGTCAAACGACATAACCTGTGAATATTATATATTAAAATCTTTGCCTATATTATAGAAAATGTCCAAATAATTTCACATTTTTTGCTTCCAAACTGCAAACACGTATACTAGTCAAACGTTGGTGGTCTAAGACCACGCTATTGCACAAATATGGAGTGTAAAACTCAGAAAACAAATAACAAAAAGAGTCACAGCGAACGACTGCATGAATAGAGAGCAATTCACTGATACAATATTGTTACAATAACTCAAAATTTGAAAGAAATTTGTTACGATAAACGATTTTTTCACAGGAAACCTACGTCAGATCAAAATTTATCAACATTCATATAAAGTGAAGCAAGAAAGTGTGAGTTTTAGAAACTCACCTTGATTGGCCAGGATTTTATCTCGAATTGGCATTTAAAAAGCAGCTTCAGCCATCTTAGTGTCTGCTAATGGTAGAGAGTTGACGTGAAAGGCTTATAGGAACATATAGTATCGTCCCCTCTTCTCCAATTCTGAAATTGGTTCCTCTTTTGATTCTTAATTGTCATAGAGCGAAGATAAAATCTCTTTTTTATATTTTCATTTCTATGTTGGTTTAGGCTTTAGGATTTGAGGCGGCTAGTACCTTCTTCTTTTCCTCAAGTAAGACTTCAGAAAGAAGAAAGAAGAACTAATAGGGAAAAAATAATGTACATATAGTTTCTTTTTCCTATTACTAGAAATTTCGATCTACTTTGGATTTAAAATCCATCAACCCATTTCAACTTTGTGTTGCAAAATATAAGTGTTGCAAAATTTTCCTAACTAGTCTCTACAAAAAATTTGCACAAGTTTAACATCCTTTATCACAATTTTACAAACTAATTTTATATTCTAACATTGTTTAAGCCTACTAAAAGATTTCACAACTTGTTACAAAAAACTTTTAACAAGACTCAAGCATATTAACGCTGAAATTTCAGAATTTCAATTCAAATTGTATGTTTCGTTATTTTGTGAACAAAATACACGTTTTCATTCTAGAAATTGTACAAACCTCATTATTTTGACATAAATGATTTTTACAGTCATATTAAAAATTATTTTGACATATGAATATTGATTTCTCGTTTTATATTCATAACAAGATATTTAAAACGCAACTTTACACAAAAGTTCATTATATACACATATATGTATATTAAATTGCAATATAACAATAAAAGATTACTAATACTTGTTTCACCTTAAATTACACTTTTATAAAGTTTTCTAAACGTTAATTTCCACGCTTATATTTATTTATATTTATTTAACTGCATGTTACATCGTTTTTGGCCGAAAAACTTATTCCGTACAAAGTGCTTAATTAAATAATTCGAATAGCTTTGAACCTCATATTAAAAATATACAACATTTAAATATTGATTCCAAATCAATATTTTACATTTTAATATTTACTTTAATAACCAAAAAGGTTGTTATGTAATAATTACTAATGACTACACTTATTAAATAAATCAGGTAAACACAACTTATAAGATTTCAACAACTTTATTATCATAATCTTAAATTTATTTAGCAAACATAGATGGCAATAAATTTTCTTATTACACTAAATGGATACAATTTATATCAATACACATGATTGCAAGCAAGAAACAATTTTTTAGATGTCACCTACTTATGCAAGCACTTTTCTTTTGAGCATTTTGAATTTAGCAAACACAGATTGGAATAAAATTTATTTCTATGATTAATGGATTCAATTTACTCCAATGCAAAAAATTATTGATAAACATTAAATTCATTAGTTTCTTAGCTTAAATTGTTATACTAGTTAGGCTCTTGAACTCGTATTTTTTTCTATATTTTAAAATTACAAAACACATTATTATTTGTTAACGTTGGATACCTAAAACCCGAGTTATTACAATATTTCACTTAATTCTTTTCACTAAGTAAATTCTTTAACATAATAAGCTAACTAACTTTAAATCTAACTTCAAAATCCAATATTAAACTTAAAGCATATTCTTAAGCTAATTGAATCAACTTGAACCTAAACTACTTGTCTTGAATACATTTAGTAAAATGATTCATTTAAATCCAACCTCGTTACTAAGTAATTTGATTAGCTTTTAAAACACATTTAAAAATTAGTTAACAAGTCTAATTCATGTTATTATAACAACTAATTAATTTAAATCTCTTAGTTAAAATAACTAATTAACTCAAAATAATCATTTATAAAAATGAAATCAACTTAACCACCTTTAAAATAAGATAATAATAGTCTTATAAAATTATTAATTAGATACCAAATAATTATTAAATTATAATTAACAATCATTAATCATTGAGACAAGTAATTAGATATTTATTTAGCATTTAAACAAATAATTAAGTAATATTAATCTTTAAATGAATAAATCTTAAAACCCAAATAACATTTATTTATTAATCAGTGACAACTAAAAACCATAATTAATAATTAAATATATATTTAAAAACTCTTTTTAAATAAACAATTAATATTTAAATTTTAATCAAATGATTTAAATAATAATTTATCCGTTAATAAATCATTAAACAATAAATAAACTTTAATTAATCAAAGTAATTATAATTAACTTGTTAATTAAAACTTTGGCATAAATAAAACTTCTAATATCATTAATAAGTAATTAGTAAATCAAAATATCATTAATAAATAATTTCTTAAATTTTAAACAATTATTAATAAATAATAAATGAATTTGATACTTAATAAATAAGATTAATCTTGATAATTAGATTAATTCAAACCATTTTGATTAACACTTAATTAATTCTTCGAATCATTAATAAAAACTTTTTAAACATTCCTAGGTGGAACATTTGGCTATTAATTCAGTTTTTTCTACAAATATGGACCACTGAAAGATAGTTTAAAATTTTAGACTTAGTGATAACAACAGTACTTAAATAAGTTATCATAAATTTCCAAATCCAAACAGGTTGACATTTCAATGTCATAAACAATGTAGCCATGTTATAAAAGTACTGACAATTAATGGTTCATAATCAATTGTTAATTGACTATTCAATAAATATTGATAACAATCTGTCGCATAAATTAGACTCTCACTTAGCAAGCACAAAATTGGGTTTTATTCTACTCAATAAATGTCTATATACTACTTATATTAACTCAATTGTCTTTTATTTTATCAAACAACATAAATTCAAGCTCGTTATTTAAAATTTAAAATTTAAAATAACATCTTTTAAAACACGTATGTTCTATATCACAAATTTTATTTGTCCAAACTTGACAATAAACTATATCATGATGTTGTGTTCATGAATATGAATAGAGTGTAAAAATCCATTCGCCAATCGGATGTAAAAAAAGTAGGTTATGCATCTTTTAAATTCAACACATTATATAGCCATTAATATTATATTAACATAAATATATGTGAGTATCTCATCCAAATCAACAATCAACCTCGACCAATTTGAACTACACTCAACCGATGTGCTTCTTCTTTCCCTTATCTTCTTCTATTCTCTATTTCGAGCCTAAACTGTGCACGAGCCTGTGCATATCCATCTTGCTTTGGTCGCCATCAGAAGCACCATCGTCCCATATACTTGACCACACCCTCACCACATGCTCCGCCGCCTCCCTACACAACTTGATCTTCAGCTCTACAGGAAATCAATTTTTCTTTTGCAAGACTTTTCTTACCAATCATCACCAAAAGTTGCCACAACCACCCTCTACACTCCCTGAAACCACTGTATGCCTCCGATCTACCTAAAACCAAAACACAAGCACAAAACCATATCGAAGAAAATGCTTACTGGAAACAATAAATGCAACTTACAATAATTTTAGTTCTTATGTACTACTTTAGTACATAGAAAATTTTTGTGTTTAAATGCTTAAGTTTGCATGGACTCAACATTTTCTTAATCCTAATAAACTAATGTATTTTATAAAGAGAAATGTAATTTAAATGTAAACATCATCATTTCTAAGTTTTGCATCAAATCACTTTAGTGCAAACATTAAAAGCACATGTACCCTTTTCTAGTATTTATTTTACATATTGATTTGATTCCTATATTAAGTTCGTTACACTCTATTTTTTAATATAAATTTTAAAGAGAAAATTAAGAAAAAGGACATGTATTAAAAAAAATAGGCTGAAGTACACCAAGTTTCATTTTTAGGCTGAAGTATAAACTTTAAAAATTATAGGAAAAAGTAAAATGCTAAATACAAGTAGCATTATATTCAGTTCTTACACCTAGTTACAACTAGCAATATATTCGATTTTACACTATTCAAACACTACAAGAGAATACAGCTATTCTAACGGCTCAGAGCCATTGGCATCCTTTTGAAGCTGTTAGAATAATGTTAATGATATCCAACGGTTTCTAGTGGATAAATTCGAATGGCTATTCCAACGGCTTCAAACGATGCATAGCCATTTGAAACCATTTCAAACCAACGATCTATAAGCCGTTGGAAACCGTTTGTAGCCACTGGAAAAACTAGGTGAATTTTTTTCTTCTATCATCAAGCCTACTACCTTCCATCCACCCCATTTCCAATCCGTTCCATTTCCAATCCAATTTCAATCACTTCCACATATATATAACACGTATATACTAATAACATTATAAACAACCAACATAAATCAAATAAACATCAATATGAACAAACCAAACCATCCAAATATCTCAAAAACCAACACATCAACGCTACATGTCTACAAAACCAAATACAAACCATAAAAATAAATCCAAAGTGTCATTCTCACCCACTCTATACCAATATACATAACATCAAAACAAAATTGTCACCATCTCCAACTCAATATATACATCGTACAATTACAAACACAAAATAACATATACCTCAAGCATCATCTTCTTGCCTTCGGAAGCACCAAACGACGAAGGAAAAGTACCATGTTTGTGCATATACTTCGTAAGCTTTTGATTTAGCTGCTCCATCTATATAGCCTGCAGACGATTCTGCTCCAGCAGCTGCTCAATCATGGTTCTAACCTCCTTAATGTCTGCTTTGTCTTAGGCCTTTTGAGCTTTTCGAGCCTGCAAATAGAATGAATAGCAAAAACGGTTATGTTAGCATATAAAATATTATAACACTATATATTTAAATGCAAGTTTGCTGTATGTATGCAAAAGGATTAATTATCATTACGTTACTGAATCCATAACATCTACTTCGTTGCATCAGATCCATAACAGCGTCAAATATGTTGTCTTCCTCCTCCGGTATCAACTCCTTATGACAAGAATCCTCAAGCGCATGAACCCGTTCCTCCTGAAACTTTGCATACAATGTAAAAAACAGTTTTAGTTGAAAAACAATAAAATGTTATTTTTAATTTACATTAGTTAGTAATTAGTAAACTCATTGATGTGAGTAATAGAATTTAAAATGCGCATACATATGTAGTTGTTGCACTATCCTGATCATTTCAAAGATATATGACGTTGCCAACCTCGTCTACTTGCCTGGATGTGTGGGTGTTTGAAGATACGTTGTAACACCCCACCTCCGCCAATGCCACTCTTGCAAGGACATTAGCTTTGGAGGGGCATTAAACAAGGTAAACATGCATGCAGATATCACAAGACAGAACATATAAGTAAAACAGAGTAGTAAAGCAGCGGATAAAACTTAGCATTTCAAAACCATAGTCATGTTACAACAAAGTACTTGGTCATAATTTTCCAACAACAAAGTCTAGATAAAAGCATAAACTGAAAAACTGAAATACATAAAGTACTATCCCCAAAATGAAGTGATAAACCATAGCTAGCTCAATGTCCAAAACCGTACATGAGCAAATCCAGTAAGCAAGCTGTAAAGATCCAAGCTAAGCTCCAATGTTCCCACCCTGAGAACCTGAGAGGGGGGGGGAACGGAAGAAAAGAGGCGAAAGAAAACAGGTCAGTCAAAAAGACTGGTAAGCCCTACTACTATCTGTCTATGAACTAGTAAAGTTAACTGGCATGAGAAGCTGAGATGAACATAAGGATAACAACATACTGGCATGATGATTAACTAACAAGATAGATAAAGGTGTCATCGCATAATTAAGGTTAAGTTTTGCACCACGGGTGTACTAGCATTCTAACATATCAAGTAAAAACAAGAATTGATCCCTTGGCCCAAGCTTGGCCCATCATCATGAGGTGACCTAAATTAAGGTCCAACTACACGGTCTAGTCGATCGGCTCCCTATAAGCCTAACTCGTCAAGTGTCAGTGTCATACGGCTCAAACATTAAATGTAGCTAACTGTGCTAGGTCCACCCCAGGGTGTATCAAGTCCTAGGGTGTAGACCTCAGACACCAATCAAGTATGCACAGCCTAGATCTACTGGTACCCGTGCCTGATTCTCCAACGCCGAACTATGTGCACGATCATAGTCCGCCTGGACCTACACCGGCGTACCTACACAGCCATCGTTTTGGTCTCTTACATGTCAGCCCAGTAATCGTGCCCCACCCTAGCCTAGTCCTAGGGTCTTATGATACTATCAAGAGGGTTACTGCTGCAAAGGACCACACAACTAGGGTTTCCTTAACGGGTTAAATGTGGTTAACCCGATCCAAACGTGGATTAAATTGGTTAAGTGTATCCAAGGTTCATGACTTAACCCCGATTAACCCATCCAGCCCAAATTGATTAAGTATTAAGTGGACCATGACTTAACCCTAATCAGGAGGCATTAATTAACTTAATGTGCTTTAACCTCTCACATTAGACCTTGTTGTGGTTACTAGTTAAGTCGGGCGGGTCCGGGTAGCTTTACACCACAACTTGGTCTAACCTCGGGTTCGAGCACAACATGACCAGCTTCTCACATTGGGTCCTATTGTTTGTAGCCACTAGTTAAGCCGGGCGGGTCCGGGTAGATTTATGCTACAAACTCAACCCAACCTCGAGTTGGCCACACTCATATTTTCTAAGTGTCATGTCCATTATGTTTCCAAAACATAATTACAAGTTAACATATCATGCCATGTTATAAAAACCATGTTTATGTCATAATGTTATCCAACCCCAACGTAACCCCATCGTTTACATAATCGCATCAACGCATAAAGGATAAAATAGGGAACTTGGCATAATCATGACAAAAAGGTGTTGAAGCCACAAGTTTAACATGGTGGCATATGAAATGTACATATGTTCATATACTTGCATATTGCATCATTAGGCTTCAAAAGCATGCATAAAACCAAACTTAGCATATGAGTGATACATGGTGGTAAATGACATGTAGAAGTTGCTAGAAGTTCGCATTTAGCCTCACATGCAAGTTATCATAAGGGATATGATAACTTTCATGTTGCCAAATGCAACCTTTAATATAAAGCTTGGAGCTTTATGCTCACAACATCAAGTTTAACTTGCATAACATGATAACATGATCAACTCAAACTTGCATAACATAGCAACATGTGTCATACATAATGATTAAACCAACTTGCATAATGATCATCCAAACTAGCATATAACGATCAACCAAACTTGTATATAATGATCAACCCCAAACTTGCATCATTCATTTAACTTTAGAGTTCAAAGAAAGAAAGTAGAAAAGGGCTTACTACGCTATGAAGACACAAATGAATATTTATTATAAAGATTGAGACGAAGCCCTTATGCAATCACCAAAAAGACCCAAATATGAATGCTCCAATGAAAACCCTTGAGCCAAATCAATAAAAACCCTTACTTTGAAATAGAAATGTTGCAACTTGACTTGAATGCAAACTAAGAACACTCATACAAGTTTGAAAGCACTTGTATGAACTCACAATCTCTCATAGAAATAGGCTTAGGAATTTTAGCATGAGAGTGGAGGCCATGAGAGGAACAAATTTGACATAGTTTAGTTGTAGGATTGAATAATGGTGATTTAGGCTAGGTTTAGGGGTCTTTTTATAGAGGAATAGGATAGTATTAGCAATAGGATTAACCCTAGATTCAATCCAAGCCATCAAAGCATGTCTTGGGGAAGAAGTCAAGTGTAGGAACCATCTAAGACCTTTAGATTAGAGCTGAACCATGAGAACCATTCAAATGCAAAATCTGCATTTGAGCGAATCGACCCACGGGTTGACAGCCAAACAGCCTGGATTAACCCCTTGTCGACCCAGCGATGTGACAGCCTGGAATTTCGCTCGATCCGAATCAGTCGTTAAACCGATCTAGACCGTTCGAAACCCCTGAACGTTGAGAAAAGGACAAACCAGAACACAAACAGAAGAACATTTCATTGTATATTACAACAATGCATCAGATTACAAGAATATACAGAGTATAAATGAATAAATATTACACAGAAATATCAGAGATTTAAATTACATTTAAATACATAGCAGCGGAAAAATAATATAAAGCACAACTGAAGGTGATATACGGATACAGAGCTTTCCGGATATCATTCCAGCTGTAAACCAGGATCCTGTGAATATAAATCTGCAAAACCAAAACTACTAGCTGCCCGTGCGGAAAATAGGGGCACCCAGAGTTTAGGTTAAAACAATAAACTCCAGGTCAGTCATGTGACTGGTGTGAGAACTAAAACAGTTATTTAAAACTTTACTTTAAGAGAGAGTGATTCAAGGGACCACGCCGTATAACACGGAACGGGTTTCCTCCCAAGAATATCAGTGCATAGAATAAACAGCGCAATGCTTTTTCGAAAAATGAAGCTATTATAAGACCCAGGTCCCATCACACAATGCAACGCAAGCCGGAGGATAGGGTTTTCCCTTATAATAGCCAAACATGCTTGGTACGTTTAAAACAAATCATTTGGTACTATAATAAGTGTATAGTGTCAAAACATTTTCAATCATAAATATAAATCATAGACGGCATAGTATCCCATGCTACTATGTCGCCATACTAGGCTCTACAAATAAAGCCGAAATACACGTATTGGAAATTGGATTTCCGTCATGAGTCGAGGCAAGGGGCAAGCTCCTCTCCGCGTTCGAGACACTCTAGCAAATGCCTCAGGATTACGCACACTGGGTAACCCCTGGATGCTTCAGGGCCGGTCCTCACTTACGTTAGAGGATTGGCAATTCCTGAACACACGTTTCCCGGTCCTTACAGACCTATAATCGAGGCGCCTCATCCAACAACCACAAAGGTGAAAAATATATATATGTCAGGGCTGGTAAGTCACTGACACCACCAAAGCTAGAAAGAAACGTGTGCTCTCCCTGCAGTCCGTATCCCGTTTTTAACTCATACCGAGGTGTGAGGCTCGCGAATACACGCTATACACAAAGCTACCACGTAGGCTGTGCTTTGATCATCAACCACAAGACTTTGCTTTTCAACAGAAGCCTTGATCCATGCAACTCAGCATGCCACACAGGCAATTCATGCCATGCGATTGATATCTATCGATATATAACCTCTAAGCTCGTACGTCTCAGAGAAGGGCGTTAAGCAAGAGAATAAATTCTCCGCTGCCAAACAGATATATATTTAATAGAAATCAATCAACACAGAATAAAATCCAATGTCAGACACACAATCCATTTACAAGTCCGTTCTGGGTCTGAACGAAACCGGAGGCACTTTCCTCGCATAACCATCCATCTCCAAGTACGTCTGGACGACCACCAACTATTTCCATCCTCTTGGGTGTACTGCCCAATCAGGATCGTCAGTAATTACCCAAACGATGTGAAGACTTCCGGTCTTCGACCACCGACTTCATCTTCGACATATCGTCGAATCGGTTATTCAGAATAGGTATAAACCCGGACTTTCCGAACAACCCGCGTATATTAAAATAAATGTTATACAAGCACAACATACGCCTCATTCCAATTCATTAGTCACTAACCGCAAATTAGCAAGAGAACAATTTCCCGAACATTAACCCCGAAGGCCGAAACCAACATCAGATCAATACCCAGGAAACCATTCTTCTTAGCCAACCTACAGCTAGTTTCTAAATTTCACATTCTTAGGGAAATGTTCCCATTAATTTTATCCAAGATAAATTCTTTAAAATTTATCCTGGATCTTCCTTTGGATGTCATTTAAAACCAAATTATGGTTTTCCAACTAGTCGAGATTAGCGAACCACAACGAAGTAATTATTTATTTTATTTCCCAATCCCAACCTATTCATCCCATGAAGCAAAACTGGTAATACTCCATATCTAACACCGTGGTGTTATCGGTAAAATTAATTACCATTTCACGTTCAAATCTAATTAAAGATTTAACTATCGCTTTGGAGCAAAACTGGCGATACCCCATTCTCGCTCATTTCTAAATTTGATAATTTAGATTATCAGTTCGAATTTCAATCTAATTGCAGATTCAATAAAACTCCTTTTACTGGGTTAAAGAACTAGGTGTTATTTAAAACACAGTTCACGACAAACCCAAATCACATTCTATTTGTTATCGGGTTAAAGAACTAGTGTTATTTAAAACACTGTTCACGATAAACCCATCTCAAACTTAATCAAATATATTAGAAATTCGATTATTTAAAACCCCTTTTTAAATCTAATTCATTTATTTAAAAATAATTGGATTTTAAATTTAGTTCAAAACTAGTTCATTTCGATAAAAATCTATTTTTATCTTTTCAAATATGGAGTTTTTCACCCCAATTTTTCCCAAATCATTTCTTATGATTTTTCACAAATTATTGATATTTTTAATAATTTTATCAAGGCCCGTACAGTCGATTTCCAACAGTGGCCATCGAACTACACTTACAGCGACCTTTTTCGAATTTGATTTGGACGTATCTCCAAATCCAACCGTTAGATTTTGAATTTCTAATATTCGTTAGAAAGCTCTTTTCGATACGAACCCAACGGTTCCGGTTTTAGGAGAATCCGACGGTCGGATCTCCCGTAATGTCCGTTTGAAATAAATGGTCGAAATTCACGAACTGCCGCGGCGCGGCGCGTTCTATTCAGGCCATTATATTATATATATAATATATATAATATATATTTCGTCGATTTCTATTTAAAACGAATTATATATATAGTTTTAAATTCGTTTCAAGAACCATTTCAACTTCTATTTCAATCCAAAGCAAAATTGAATTCTTCTTTAAAAATTCGTTTTAAAAATTCATTTCTATTCAATTCAAATTTCAATTAAATTTGAATTTATTTCAATTCGCTTTCAATTCAATTTGAATTCGTTTTCAATTCAATTTGAATTCGTTTTCAATTCAATTCAATTCAAATTGGTTTTATATTCGATTCAAATTCATTTTCTATTCAAATCAAATTCGTTTCGTTTTCTATTTGAATCAAGTTCATTATATATTCAATTTGAAATGAAATTGGTTTTCTATTCCATTCAAATCGAAATCGTTTTATATTCAATTCAAATCGAAATCGTTATATATTCAATTC
Source organism: Allium sativum (assembly GCA_030737875.1). Lineage (NCBI taxonomy): Eukaryota > Viridiplantae > Streptophyta > Magnoliopsida > Asparagales > Amaryllidaceae > Allium > Allium sativum. The sequence continues at coordinate 352,564,797 of CM060916.1, read as the reverse complement.
ATTTCGAAATCGTTATATATTCAATTCATTTCGAAATCGTTATATATTCAATTCATTTCGAAATCGTTATATATTCAATTCATTTCGAAATCGTTATAAATTCAATTCATTTCGAAATCGTTATATATTCAATTCATTTCGAAATCGTTTTATATTCAATTCAAATCGAAATCGTTTTATTCGATATAAATATCGTTCGCGTCAAAATGGTGCATCACTATTTAACACGGCTTTATATATTCTATTTCAAATATTTCTTTTTGTCAACACACGACTAATCTCAACGAATGAGTACCGTCCATGTGTGACTATTTTTGTTAAATTATTTCGTTCAACACATGACTAATCCCAACGGATGAGTATAGTCAACACATGAACCTTTATTTTATATTGATAAAGATGTAAATTTTATTATAAAAATAATTCGTTCAACACATGACTAATCCCAACGGATGAGTATAGTCAACACATGAACCTTTATTTTATATATTCTATATTTTTCAAATTGGAATGAGGCCCAATCAATCACCATATAACGTTAATTATATGGATTTTCATACAACACATGTATATAATAGCATTGAAAATAATCAACCATCAACCAAAGTGCACTACACTGTATAAGCATCAAATATAGATATCTAACGCTTATAACAGCCTGTCAATCAATCGATCGACATATTTAATCAGTCAGGATGAGTGAACTTTAAATTTCATCCCAACACCCGTGTAGGGTTTCAAACAATCAAACATAAGTTTTTATTCGTGCAGTTGGGCGATGTGTAAAATTTATCGACCCAATCAATATCAGTCAAATAGGTGTACATAAACAAACCGTCCGGTTTGTAAATGAATATTTAATTATTCACATTCACGTTAAAAATTATATTTTTAACGATAAAACATTTTATTTCAACATATGAATTTCTATTCAGTTCATTTATTCAATAAAAATGATATTTTTATTTTTCTAACATATTTTAGAAAATTTCGGCGGCATAACGGCACGATACTAGAAACGGGACGAGGCCTAGCCTTATCCCCGGTCTAGTGAAGGCCCACGCCATTCACACATCAATCAAATCAATTTCATTTCACCAAACAATTTCCATTCAATCAAATATTCTAACTAACTACTCAACCAAACAAACAAGTCCATGGTCTGTGGACGGGTGTCGGGTGCTACTAAGCACCGTCTGCATCCTAGTATATATATATAACTAGAAAAAGAAATTGAAAGGTGAGAAGTTCTCACCAATAGCTATCCTAGCTCCACGGCACTTCTTTGATAGAAATCTTCATCGCCATCGCATCTTCGTCGCCCGTATACGCTGTATATATAAAAATCCCATTTTTATATTCTCCATTATATAAAAATCATATTTTTATCGCTAACTTCATATTGTGAAAATAGAATTTTCCCTTCGTTATACTCAATATATAAAAATCGAATTTTTACTTCAAAGTTCAATATATAAAAATCGAATTTTTACTTCAAAGTTCAATATATAAAAATCGAATTTTTATTTCAAAGTTCAATATATAAAAATCGACTTTTTACTTCAAAGTTCAATATATAAAAATCGACTTTTTACTTCAAAGTTCAATATATAAAAATCGACTTTTTACTTCAAAGTTCAATATATAAAAATCGACTTTTTTACTTCGAAGTTCAATATTTAAAAATCGAATTTTTACTTCGAAGTTCAATATTTAAAAATCGAATTTTTACTTCGAAGTTCAATATTTAAAAATCGAATTTTTACTTCGAAGTTCAATATTTAAAAATCGAATTTTTACTTCGAAGTTCAATATTTAAAAATCGAATTTTTACTTCGATGTTTACTATATAAAGATCTCGTCTTTTCAAATATTTCGCCTTTTCTACTTTAAAGATTTCACCTTTTCTAATTTAAAGATTACGCCTTTTTGAATTTAAAGATTACGCCTTTTTTAAAAATAAATAAATAAAATCAGTTTTAAACTTAAATTAAAAATCAGTTTTAAACTTAAATTAAAAATCAGTTTTAAAATTCCTTAAAAGAAATCAGTTTAAAAATTCTTTTAAAAAAAACAGTTTTTACTTTATTTATAAAAATCATTTTTTCTCTAAAAAGAAAATCAGTTTTAAACTAATTAAAATCCAGTTTTTAAACTTTTAAAAATTTCAGTTTTAATCTTTTTAAAAATTCTCAGTTTTAAACTTTTAAAAATCTCAGTTTTAATCTTTTTAAAAATTCTCAGTTTTAAACTTTTTAAAAATTTCAGTTTTAATCTTTTTAAAAATTCTCAGTTTTAAACTTTTTAAAAATTTCAGTTTTTATTTTATTTAAAAATTAGTTTGTATAATCTCAGAGAAATCAGTTTTTTTTCTTTTTTTCCCCAAACAAATCAGTTTTGTTTCAGAACAAATAAATAAAAATAATAAAAAGAAAAAAAAGAAAAAGGAAAACGCTCACCGATTAGCTGCGAGGGGGGGGGGGGGGAAAGAAGGCGTCGGCGGCTTGGGTCTTCGATCGGTGTGGCAGCTTCTGGCTTGGGTCGCTGATCTTCGTCGGAGCTCGTGCAATCTGGGGGCTTCGGTGGGTTGCGGCTTCAGTGGGGGTTCGCTGTAATTGAGAGGAGGGAGGAGACGAAGGGAGGAAGATTGAGTGAGGGAGAGGCGATCGGGGGGGGGGGGGGGGCTGCGCCACCGCGACGGCGGCGAGGGGCGATGCTCGATTCCGTCGAGTTCCCCCTTTTTTTTTTTTTATCTGTAACGAAGTGAAAATGAGAAAGGGGGGGGGGGGGCCAGAAGTTAAAGAGGAAAGATAATAATAATTTTTTTTTTTTTAATTTCTAAAAGTTGACTTTTACATACGACCTCAAAACAAGGCCCACTACCTGTCGTCCATAGCGTTTAACCCCCATTCCGAACACAATGAGATATGTATCGCAAGCTGATTCGATCACTTTGATCAGTTTCTGTTGAATTTACATTTAAATCATTATATTGAATTTTAAACGTACATTTCAAATTACCGGGGCCACATACTAACTCTATAAATTGCAGAAAAATATTTTCTAGCTTCGTATTGACGATACGGTCCTAACAAAACTAGTTTCGTCCAATTCTGAGACCGTTTGAAAAATGGCCAATTTCCAGTCGATTAAAATCAACTGAAACTGGTCAAACGCGTTTTCCTTTGCCACGTTCACATATTGATTCGAAAAATTATGAAATTTGGAATCTAGCAATAACTCGACATCACGGACCCAACAAAACTGGTTTCGTCGAAATCCGAGGTCGTTTGCAAAATGTCCATTTTTAAGGGCCTGAATTCCATAGCGACTATTCAGAATTTTCAACTGGACATATCTTTTGATTCCCGATATGAAATCTTGATTTTTCGGATTCGTTGGAAAGATATTCACTATTAGATTCCATTATTTTTGGTTTCACTAAAATCCGGATTGTTTTGCACCCGGTACATTCAATTGAAGTTTGAAATCGAATTATCGAACTACCGCGCCATTTTCAATTCTATTTATAATTATATATAATTATTTATATTCTAACGACGACGCGTATAATATATACGTCGATTCTATATTCAAAATAAATTTTACGTCGATATTATTTAAAATAATCTATTTTAAATATTCAGAATCCGCTAAACTTGCCAAAATAAAAATTTTAAACTGGCCCAGATTTTCCGGGTTATTACAATCTCCCCCACTTAAAACTTTTCGTCCCCGAAAAGGAACAAAGTCGAAAGTGGTTTGATTATTAAGCTCTACATTCATTCTGGCTTTCATTCTCCAACTCTTTAGTTTCTGAGAATTTTCAAAATTTCAAAAATTTGGCTAACACCCTAAATTTTCGAAAAATTTCGCCATAACCTCCCCTGCAATGGGAGCATCGGGGAATTTCAAATAGCTTCCCCGGTCCTTCAGATCTCAAAAAGAAAAAGAAAAAGCCAAGCGGCTAGCCAATAGGCTCATAAAATCATCATCACCCAAACAAAACAGTAAATTATGTAATAAACATGTACCTATTTGTCGGGCAAACAAATTTTATTCTTCGGCTCTAGCCTCCTTGCTATGACCTGTTCAATGATAGTATATGTATGTATGCATATGCGACCAATTTTTAATACAATTCAATATTTGATTCAATTAGGCATAAATGGTTAAAAATTAGCAAACAATTAAACAAACAACATAAACATCAATCAATTAGTGAATTAGAGTTTCAAATTCATAATTTTGATACATATATACAAAAAAACATGTTTTTGATGCCAATTCACAACTATGTGTTCTAACTATATTAGTTTTGGTTCTCACACCAGTCTAATGGAAATATATCGATAACACACCTTCGTTACTCGAACATGAATACTAATGACAACTAGTCAATCATCAGAATCATCTTCGGGCCACTAGAGTATGATTCTATATCTATCCAATATATTAAAACTTCGAATATACGTTCATGACGCGTATATGCAAAATCTTTATATACTCGATTGTCCATATTCAAAATAAATAAATATTCAAATACGTTTAAAACGATTTAAATTTTCAAAACAAAATTGTTTGCATTTGAAAAATATACTCTTCACACTCCTCTTCACACTCGTTCTAGGATACTACTGATCCTATCTCTAACGAGTCATTCTAATTGGATATTACTAATCCAATATCTGATGAATTCTTTCGTATGGTTCTAATGTGCCTTGTTCTCGAGCTCTGTAAACCAAAGCTCTGATACCAAATGTGACGGCCTGGAATTTCGCTCGATCCGAATCAGTCGTTAAACCGATCTAGACCGTTCGAAACCCCTGAACGTTGAGAACAGGACAAACCAGAACACAAACAGAAGAACATTTCATTGTATATTACAACAATGCATCAGATTACAAGAATATACAGAGTATAAATGAATAAATATTACACAGAAATATCAGAGATTTAAATTACATTTAAATACATAGCAGCGGAAAAATAATATAAAGCACAACTGAAGGTGATATACGGATACAGAGCTTTCCGGATATCATTCCAGCTGTAAACCAGGATCCTGTGAATATAAATCTGCAAAACCAAAACTACTAGCTGCCCGTGCGGAAAATAGGGGCACCCAGAGTTTAGGTTAAAACAATAAACTCCAGGTCAGTCATGTGACTGGTGTGAGAACTAAAACAGTTATTTAAAACTTTACTTTAAGAGAGAGTGATTCAAGGGACCACGCCGTATAACACGGAACGGGTTTCCTCCCAAGAATATCAGTGCATAGAATAAACAGCGCAATGCTTTTTCGAAAAATGAAGCTATTATAAGACCCAGGTCCCATCACACAATGCAACGCAAGCCGGAGGATAGGTTTTCCCTTATAATAGCCAAACATGCTTGGTACGTTTAAAACAAATCATTTGGTACTATAATAAGTGTATAGTGTCAAAACATTTTCAATCATAAATATAAATCATAGACGGCATAGTATCCCATGCTACTATGTCGCCATACTAGGCTCTACAAATAAAGCCGAAATACACGTATTGGAAATTGGATTTCCGTCATGAGTCGAGGCAAGGGGCAAGCTCCTCTCCGCGTTCGAGACACTCTAGCAAATGCCTCAGGATTACGCACACTGGGTAACCCCTGGATGCTTCAGGGCCGGTCCTCACTTACGTTAGAGGATTGGCAATTCCTGAACACACGTTTCCCGGTCCTTACAGACCTATAATCGAGGCGCCTCATCCAACAACCACAAAGGTGAAAAATATATATATGGCAGGGCTGGTATGTCACTGACACCACCAAAGCTAGAAAGAAACGTGTGCTCTCCCTGCAGTCCGTATCCCGTTTTTAACTCATACCGAGGTGTGAGGCTCGCGAATACACGCTATACACAAAGCTACCACGTAGGCTGTGCTTTGATCATCAACCACAAGACTTTGCTTTTCAACAGAAGCCTTGATCCATGCAACTCAGCATGCCACACAGGCAATTCATGCCATGCGATTGATATCTATCGATATATAACCTCTAAGCTCGTACGTCTCAGAGAAGGGCGTTAAGCAAGAGAATAAATTCTCCGTCGCCAAACAGATATATATTTAATAGAAATCAATCAACACAGAATAAAATCCAATGTCAGACACACAATCCATTTACAAGTCCGTTCTGGGTCTGAACGAAACCGGAGGCACTTTCCTCGCATATCCATCCATCTCCAAGTACGTCTGGACGACCACCAACTATTTCCATCCTCTTGGGTGTACTGCCCAATCAGGATCGTCAGTAATTACCCAAACGATGTGAAGACTTCCGGTCTTCGACCACCGACTTCATCTTCGACATATCGTCGAATCGGTTATTCAGAATGGGTATAAACCCGGACTTTCCGAACAACCCGCGTATATTAAAATAAATGTTATACAAGCACAACATACGCCTCATTCCAATTCATTAGTCACTAACCGCAAATTAGCAAGAGAACAATTTCCCGAACATTAACCCCGAAGGCCGAAACCAACATCAGATCAATACCCAGGAAACCATTCTTCTTAGCCAACCTACAGCTAGTTTCTAAATTTCACATTCTTAGGGAAATGTTCCCATTAATTTTATCCAAGATAAATTCTTTAAAATTTATCCTGGATCTTCCTTTGGATGTCATTTAAAACCAAATTATGGTTTTCCAACTAGTCGAGATTAGCGAACCACAACGAAGTAATTATTTATTTTATTTCCCAATCCCAACCTATTCATCCCATGAAGCAAAACTGGTAATACTCCATATCTAACACCGTGGTGTTATCGGTAAAATTAATTACCATTTCACGTTCAAATCTAATTAAAGATTTAACTATCGCTTTGGAGCAAAACTGGCGATACCCCATTCTCGCTCATTTCTAAATTTGATAATTTAGATTATCAGTTCGAATTTCAATCTAATTGCAGATTCAATAAAACTCCTTTTACTGGGTTAAAGAACTAGGTGTTATTTAAAACACAGTTCACGACAAACCCAAATCACAATCTATTTGTTATCGGGTTAAAGAACTAGTGTTATTTAAAACACTGTTCACGATAAACCCATCTCAAACTTAATCAAATATATTAGAAATTCGATTATTTAAAACCCCTTTTTAAATCTAATTCATTTATTTAAAAATAATTGGATTTTAAATTTAGTTCAAAACTAGTTCATTTCGATAAAAATCTATTTTTATCTTTTCAAATATGGAGTTTTTCACCCCAATTTTTCCCAAATCATTTCTTATGATTTTTCACAAATTATTGATATTTTTAATAATTTTATCAAGGCCCGTACAGTCGATTTCCGACAGTGGCCATCGAACTGCACTTACAGCGACCTTTTTCGAATTTGGTTTGGACGTATCTCCAAATCCAACCGTTAGATTTTGAATTTCTAATATTCGTTAGAAAGCTCTTTTCGATACGAACCCAACGGTTCCGTTTTTAGGAGAATCCGACGGTCGGATCTCCCGTAATGTCCGTTTGAAATAAATGGTCGAAATTCACGAACTGCCGCGGCGCGGCGCGTTCTATTCAGGCCATTATATTATATATATAATATATATAATATATATTTCGTCGATTTCTATTTAAAACGAATTATATATATAGTTCTAAATTCGTTTCAAGAACCATTTCAACTTCTATTTCAATCCAAAGCAAAATTGAATTCTTCTTTAAAAATTCGTTTTAAAAATTCATTTCTATTCAATTCAAATTTCAATTAAATTTGAATTTATTTCAATTCGCTTTCAATTCAATTTGAATTCGTTTTCAATTCAATTTGAATTCGTTTTCAATTCAATTCAATTCAAATTGGTTTTATATTCGATTCAAATTCATTTTCTATTCAAATCAAATTCGTTTCGTTTTCTATTTGAATCAAGTTCATTATATATTCAATTTGAAATGAAATTGGTTTTCTATTCCATTCAAATCGAAATCGTTTTATATTCAATTCAAATCGAAATCGTTATATATTCAATTCATTTCGAAATCGTTATATATTCAATTCATTTCGAAATCGTTATATATTCAATTCATTTCGAAATCGTTATATATTCAATTCATTTCGAAATCGTTATAAATTCAATTCATTTCGAAATCGTTATATATTCAATTCATTTCGAAATCGTTTTATATTCAATTCAAATCGAAATCGTTTTATTCGATATAAATATCGTTCGCGTCAAAATGGCGCATCACTATTTAACACGGCTTTATATATTTTATTTCAAATATTTCTTTTTGTCAACACACGACTAATCTCAACGAATGAGTACCGTCCATGTGTGACTATTTTTGTTAAATTATTTCGTTCAACACATGACTAATCCCAACGGATGAGTATAGTCAACACATGAACCTTTATTTTATATTGATAAAGATGTAAATTTTATTATAAAAATAATTCGTTCAACACATGACTAATCCCAACGGATGAGTATAGTCAACACATGAACCTTTATTTTATATATTCTATATTTTTCAAATTGGAATGAGGCCCAATCAATCACCATATAACGTTAATTATATGGATTTTCATACAACACATGTATATAATAGCATTGAAAATAATCAACCATCAACCAAAGTGCACTACACTGTATAAGCATCAAATATAGATATCTAACGCTTATAACAGCCTGTCAATCAATCGATCGACATATTTAATCAGTCAGGATGAGTGAACTTTAAATTTCATCCCAACACCCGTGTAGGGTTTCAAACAATCAAACATAAGTTTTTATTCGTGCAGTTGGGCGATGTGTAAAATTTATCGACCCAATCAATATCAGTCAAATAGGTGTACATAAACAAACCGTCCGGTTTGTAAATGAATATTTATTTATTCACATTCACGTTAAAAATTATATTTTTAACGATAAAACATTTTATTTCAACATATGAATTTCTATTCAGTTCATTTATTCAATAAAAATGATATTTTTATTTTTCTAACATATTTTAGAAAATTTCGGCGGCATAACGGCACGATACTAGAAACGGGACGAGGCCTAGCCTTATCCCCGGTCTAGTGAAGGCCCACGCCATTCACACATCAATCAAATCAATTTCATTTCACCAAACAATTTCCATTCAATCAAATATTCTAACTAACTACTCAACCAAACAAACAAGTCCATGGTCTGTGGACGGGTGTCGGGTGCTACTAAGCACCGTCTGCATCCTAGTATATATATATATAACTAGAAAAAGAAATTGAAAGGTGAGAAGTTCTCACCAATAGCTATCCTAGCTCCACGGCACTTCTTTGATAGAAATCTTCATCGCCATCGCATCTTCGTCGCCCGTATACGCTGTATATATAAAAATCCCATTTTTATATTCTCCATTATATAAAAATCATATTTTTATCGCTAACTTCATATTGTGAAAATAGAATTTTCCCTTCGTTATACTCAATATATAAAAATCGAATTTTTACTTCAAAGTTCAATATATAAAAATCGAATTTTTACTTCAAAGTTCAATATATAAAAATCGAATTTTTATTTCAAAGTTCAATATATAAAAATCGACTTTTTACTTCAAAGTTCAATATATAAAAATCGACTTTTTACTTCAAAGTTCAATATATAAAAATCGACTTTTTACTTCAAAGTTCAATATATAAAAATCGACTTTTTTACTTCGAAGTTCAATATTTAAAAATCGAATTTTTACTTCGAAGTTCAATATTTAAAAATCGAATTTTTACTTCGAAGTTCAATATTTAAAAATCGAATTTTTACTTCGAAGTTCAATATTTAAAAATCGAATTTTTACTTCGAAGTTCAATATTTAAAAATCGAATTTTTACTTCGATGTTTACTATATAAAGATCTCGTCTTTTCAAATATTTCGCCTTTTCTACTTTAAAGATTTCACCTTTTCTAATTTAAAGATTACGCCTTTTTGAATTTAAAGATTACGCCTTTTTTAAAAATAAATAAATAAAATCAGTTTTAAACTTAAATTAAAAATCAGTTTTAAACTTAAATTAAAAATCAGTTTTAAAATTCCTTAAAAGAAATCAGTTTAAAAATTCTTTTAAAAAAAACAGTTTTTACTTTATTTATAAAAATCATTTTTTCTCTAAAAAGAAAATCAGTTTTAAACTAATTAAAATCCAGTTTTTAAACTTTTAAAAATTTCAGTTTTAATCTTTTTAAAAATTCTCATTTTTAAACTTTTAAAAATATCAGTTTTAATCTTTTTAAAAATTCTCAGTTTTAAACTTTTTAAAAATTTCAGTTTTAATCTTTTTAAAAATTCTCAGTTTTAAACTTTTTAAAAATTTCAGTTTTTATTTTATTTAAAAATTAGTTTGTATAATCTCAGAGAAATCAGTTTTTTTTCTTTTTTTCCCAAACAAATCAGTTTTGTTTCAGAACAAATAAATAAAAATAATAAAAATAAAAAAAAGAAAAAGGAAAACGCTCACCGATTAGCTGCGAGGGGGGGGGGGAAAGAAGGCGTCGGCGGCTTGGGTCTTCGATCGGTGTGGCAGCTTCTGGCTTGGGTCGCTGATCTTCGTCGGAGCTCGTGCAATCTGGGGGCTTCGGTGGGTTGCGGCTTCAGTGGGGGTTCGCTGTAATTGAGAGGAGGGAGGAGACGAGGGGAGGAAGATTGAGTGAGGGAGAGGCGATCGGGGGGGGGGCTGCGCCACCGCGACGGCGGCGAGGGGCGATGCTCGATTCCGTCGAGTTCCCCTTTTTTTTTTTATCTGTAACGAAGTGAAAATGAGAAAGGGGGGGGCCAGAAGTTAAAGAGGAAAGATAATAATAATTTTTTTTTTTTTTTTAATTTCTAAAAGTTGACTTTTACATACGACCTCAAAACGAGGCCCACTACCTGTCGTCCATAGCGTTTAACCCCCATTCCGAACACAATGGGATATGTATCGCAAGCTGATTCGATCACTTTGATCAGTTTCTGTTGAATTTACATTTAAATCATTATATTGAATTTTAAACGTACATTTCAAATTACCGGGGCCACATACTAACTCTATAAATTACAGAAAAATATTTTCTAGCTTCGTATTGACGATACGGTCCTAACAAAACTAGTTTCGTCCAATTCTGAGACCGTTTGAAAAATGGCCAATTTCCAGTCGATTAAAATCAACTGAAACTGGTCAAACGCGTTTTCCTTTGCCACGTTCACATATTGATTCGAAAAATTATGAAATTTGGAATCTAGCAATAACTCGACATCACGGACCCAACAAAACTGGTTTCGTCGAAATCCGAGGTCGTTTGCAAAATGTCCATTTTTAAGGGCCTGAATTCCATAGCGACTATTCAGAATTTTCAACTGGACATATCTTTTGATTCCCGATATGAAATCTTGATTTTTCGGATTCGTTGGAAAGATATTCACTATTAGATTCCATTATTTTTGGTTTCACTAAAATCCGGATTGTTTTGCACCCGGTACATTCAATTGAAGTTTGAAATCGAATTATCGAACTACCGCGCCATTTTCAATTCTATTTATAATTATATATAATTATTTATATTCTAACGACGACGCGTATAATATATACGTCGATTCTATATTCAAAATAAATTTTACGTCGATATTATTTAAAATAATCTATTTTAAATATTCAGAATCCGCTAAACTTGCCAAAATAAAAATTTTAAACTGGCCCAGATTTTCCGGGTTATTACAAGCGAGCTCGGGTCGACCTCAAAAATCGGCCGGATCGGTTATTCCCCTCTCCCAATTCGCTGTTTTGAACATTTTTGCATATTTATTTATTTAATTTTCAATTATATATATATATATATCAATATATATATTTCTCTGCGCAACCCATTTCACTTAATTAAGTATACTTTAATTTGTGAATTTTTATATTCAAATTACGGGGTGTTACATTCTCCCCTCCTTAAAGGATTTCGTCCCAGAAATCTCCAAGTTAGGAAGAACGTATCCTACTATCCATCATCCATCTACTCAAAACATCATCCACGTGCAGTCATTGTCCTTAAAGGATTCTAAATGTTGTATGATCATATGCAAAGGTGTTTGTATATGTACTTATCTAATGCAAAAATCAGGCGGTTACTAATACAGTAAACCTCCTTAATGCAAAATATGTTAGTGAAATGAGTCCATATGTATGCAAATTCCTAACATAATTTATAATCTCTACATGAGTGCACATAATATTCATCCATATGCAACATCCACGTGATAGCTCAACAAGTTTCGTCCATGAATAAGTATAAGCACTCATGCATATGCAACATGAAAGTGTGTGAGCCGATCTTAGTGCCTAATGTGTATCATGCATCCACGAGTATCCACATGCAAACACTTGCAACCAATTGCAACCATCAAGCATAACATGTTTCAAATACATGTTTCAACCAAGGGTTTCTACCTAAGGTTCTCATGACAAGATCTACGAAACAAGATAAACTAGATAAACGCGGATAAAAAGAAAGATATGCTAATTAGGAAAAGAGATCGAGAATGTACCCTCAAAAAGAAATGGATAAAGCCCACGCATCTTCTCCTCGGTTTCCCAAGTTGCATCTTCGTCGGCTTCACCCCACTGAACTTTCACCAACTTGACCTCTCGATTCCTTAGCTTCTTGATCTCTGTTCCCAAGATACGAATCGGAGCTCTTCTCAAGGTTGCTTCTTTCTCTACCTCAATGTCTTCAAGAATGCTTGGTTCAACCACCTCAGCGGACTCATGTAGGCACTTTCGGAGATGCGAGACATGAAAGACATTATGCACTCCGGCTAGCTTCTCGGGCAATCCCAAATTATAGGCCATCTTTCCAATTCTCTCTATGATAGGGAAGGGTCCTACGAACCTTGGTGCCAGCTTCCCCGCTGCTCCAAAACGTACCACATTTCGCAAAGGAGAAACCTTCACGAAAAGCATGTCTCCCACTTCGAATTCCAAATCTGCCCTTCGCTTGTCAGCATAGGATTTCTGTCTATCCTGGGCCACTTTCATCCTTCTTCTTACTAATTCAACTTTCTCGGATGTGTCTCGTATCATATCGGGCCCAAGTATAAGTCTATCTGCTGTCTCCCACCAACAAGATGGTGACCTGCACGGCCTCCCATATAAAGCTTCAAATGGTGCCATCCCTATGCTGGCTTGATAGCTATTATTATAAGCAAATTCTACAATAGGAAGGTGGTCTTCCCAAGAACCACCGAAGTCGAGAACACAAAGCCTCAAGAGATATTCTAGCACTCTATTCACCCTTTCGGTTTGGCCATCCGTCTGGGGGTGATAGGCTGTACTCAAATTCAATCGCGTACCCATCGCTTCTTGCAAACTGTTCCAGAACTGGCTAGTGAAAATCGGGTCACGATCGCTAACTATGCTAGAAGGAACTCCATGCAACCGCACAATTTCTCGGAGATAAATAGACGCCAGCCCTGATGCAGTCCTCTTGCTCTTTACTGGGATGAAGTGAGCACTCTTCGTAAGTCTGTCAACTATGACCCATATGCTTGTGTTCCCTCTCCTTGACCTAGGCAATCCATCCACAAAATCCATAGAAATACTCTCCCACTTCCATTGTGGGACCTCCAATGGATGTAATAGCCCACCTGGTTTCTTTGACTCGGCCTTCACTTGTTGGCACATCATGCACCTTGAAACATACTCTGCCACATCTTTCTTCATTCCATCCCAAAAGAAACTGCGCTTCATATCTCTATACATCTTATCTCCTCCCGGATGTATAGTCATCTTCGTGTGTTGCGCTTCTTCAAGAAGTCTATGGACCAAATCTCCCACCCGAGGAACACATAATTTCCCATCACGCCTTAGCCATCCTTTATCATCAATAGTATATCTGGCAAGGTGACTAGACGTCTCACCCCGAATCAACTTGTCCATAACTTCGACTATCTATGGATCTTCCCTCTGCGAAGCCCCAACTTGATCAAGAAGTGTGGGTCTAAGCTCAAGGGATGCTAATGAACCCGTCATCAACTCAACAGCCGTCGTGAAATCAAAGGTTGCCAAGAATTCCAAGTTCTTCATCTCAATGAACAAGGGGCTTAAAGTCAATCTCCTTCTGCTTAGCGCATCCGCCACAACATTACGCTTGCCAGGGGTATAAGCTATCTCGAAGTCATAAGATGCCAAAAATTCCATCCACCTTTGCTGCCTTAGATTCAGATCTTTTTGCGAGAAGAGGTATTTGAGTGACTTGTGATCAGTATACAACTCAAACCTTTCGCCTAGAAGATAGTGGCGCCAGGATTTGAGTGCAAAGACAATCGCCGCTAACTCCAAATCATGAGTGGGATAGTTCTTCTCATGAACTTTAAGTTGCCTACCCCCATAACATATCACTCTTCCCTCTTGCATCAGAACAGCTCCTAACCCCGTGCCACATGCATCTGTGTACACGGTAAACATCTTACCACTATCGGGTAATGCCAAAACTGGAGCTGAGGTAAAGGCTCTTTTGAGCTTTTGAAAAGCAAGCTCACACTCCAAGTCCCATGCAAAGACTAAGTTCTTCTTCGTCAACTTAGTGAGAGGGGCCGAAATCTTAGCGAAGTCTCTGATGAACTTCCTATAGTAGCCCGCCAAACCGAGAAAGCTTCTTACTTCGGTCGCATTCCTAGGAGTCTTCCAATCTTGAACCACAACCACTTTCGCGGGATCCACCGCTATGCCTTGCTTAGAAACTATATGTCCAAGAAACCGAACTTCCCTTCTCCATGAATGACATTTGGAGAACTTGGCTTTCAACTGATGCGCTCTAAGCGTATCCATCACTTCCTTGAGATGTCTGGCATGTTCTTTCTCGTCCTTTGAGAAGATCAGAATATCATCCACGAAGACAACAACAAACTTGTTGAGGAACTCCCTGAACACCCTACTCATCAAGTCTACGAAGTAGGCGGGTGCATTAGTCAATCCGAATGGCATGACAAGCCATTCAAAGAATCCATCCGGAGTCCTAAACGCAGTTTTATCAATGCTATCCTCAGCTACTCTAAGCTGATGGAATCCGGTGGCTAGATCGAGCTGAGAGAAAACAGAAGCACCTACAAGCTGGTCAAAGAGATCATCAATCCTCGGTAACGGGTGCCTATTCTTCTTTGTCAGCTTGTTCAACTCTCGATAATCAACACATAGACGAAGCGAACCATCCGCCTTAGTAGCGAATACCACCGGAGCACCCCATTCAGAAATGCTTCGTCTAATAAAACCCTTCTCAAGCAGCTCCTTGATTTGCTTACTGAGCTCTCTTCCTTCTCGTGGGGCCATGTGCCTAACGGGCAATGATACTGGCTTGGCATTATCGACTAGATAAATGCGGAAATCTATCTCTCGTTTAGGGGGTAACCCCTTAACTTCTTCAAAGACATCAGGATAGTCTCGGGCCACCCTTACAGATTGCAGATCATCGATGGACGAGTCGAGAGATTCAAGATAACATAACATGACGGGACCTCTAGGGTTACAAGAAATTTCTAGGGTATTACCGAGGCGAGTCATGAGCCTCACCACCCTATGCTCACAGTCAAGAACAGCTCCATAACTGGACAACCAATCCACCCCCAAAATCAACCCGTATCCCATAAACTTGAGAGCCTAAACATTACACATGAATTCTATGCTCAAGATAGAGATTTTCAAATCCACACAAATCACAGGTAGATGGGCGGAACCCCCAATTGGATTTGAAACACTAACGGGACCTCAACTAGACTAGTACTTAGGTGCAAAACTTTCAATAAGATCAGAAATAAAACTATGCGATGTGCCAGAATCAAATAAGGTATGAATAGGGAAATCAGAAATGTAAACATGACTTTTTACAGAAACACTACCTCGACCAAAAGCTGGAAGAGTGAGGAGAGCCTGCAACTGCCCTCCAGAGGGTCCTACTCGCTGAGTTCGTTCTTGCCCTTGTCCTTGCTTCTTGGGGCAATCCTTGCTAAAATGTCCAGATTCTCCGCAATGGAAACACTCGCCTAACTTCCTCTTCCTCTTCCTGCAATCTTTGGCTATGTGCCCAACGATTCGACAGAACTTGCACTTCCTTGTTTCCCTGGTCTTGATGTCATTGCGATTGTTGTTGCCTTTGTTCCCCTTCTTGTTGTTCTTGTCTCTTTTCTCAGTATCCTCCTCTTGAAGTAGGGCCATATTCACCAAACTCTCGAAGGTCGCCCCCAGGGGTATATGAGATAGGGCTAAACCTTGTAGTGGCTCATTCAACCCTCGTGCAAAGCGCAAAGCCTTCTTCTGGGGAGTATTAATCATGTCCAAACCAAATCGGGCGATCTTGTTAAACTCATTCACGTACTCCCTCACTGTCATGTCTCCTTGCTTTAGAGATAGGAACCTTTCCATCTGAAGGTTCTCTTCTGTCGATGATAGAAACTTTAGTCCAAACCTTCTCCTAAAGTCGGCCCAAGTCTCTATAGGCCTCGTAGCATTGGTGACCTCCCACCAATAAGCAGCTTCTTCTTTCAATAACCATGCTGCCAATAGAACCCTTCTATGATCTTGCACATCAAAGATGGCGAAGAGATCTTCAGTTTCTTTCAACCAATTTCTTGCCTCCACAAAAGTCTCCGTCCCAATAAAGTTCTTGCCACCCATCGCCTTAAAGTCTTTGCAAATCTTAGCGAAATCTGCTTGCGGGTTCTGAGGAGGAGGAGGAGGAACCTCAGTTATATTGGGGGTATTTGCTGGGCCCACATCGTTGGCCCTAGCTTCCAAGTATCTCCGGAACCATCCGGGAATGGTCACTCCCTCGGGAAGGTTAAGATCGGCCATACTGAAAAAGGAAAAAGATAGATTCAGAACGAAGAAATGAAGGATAGTGCTATGGCTTTTGGGGAATAGCTTTTTTTAAAATAACTAGACTTTTCTTGGAAAATACTCAATTGGTTTTGAAAATAGTTTTTCAAAAGGTAAGTTTCAAAAACGCTTTTGCTCAAATCTTGTAAACCTGGCTCTGATACCAAATGTAACACCCCACCTCCGCCAATGCCACTCTTGCAAGGACATTAGCTTTGGAGGGGCGTTAAACAAGGTAAACATGCATGCAGATATCACAAGACAGAACATATAAGTAAAACAGAGTAGTAAAGCAGCGGATAAAACTTAGCATTTCAAAACCATAGTCATGTTACAACAAAGTACTTGTTCATTATTTTCCAACAACAAAGTCTAGATAAAAGCATAAACTGAAAAACTGAAATACATAAAGTACTATCCCCAAAATGAAGTGATAAACCATAGCTAGCTCAATGTCCAAAACCGTACATGAGCAAATCCAGTAAGCAAGCTGTAAAGATCCAAGCTAAGCTCCAATGTTCCCACCCTGAGAACCTGAGGGGGGGGGGGGAACGGAAGAAAAGAGGCGAAAGAAAACAGGTCAGTCAAAAAGACTGGTAAGCCCTCCTACTATCTGTCTATGAACTAGTAAAGTTAACTGGCATGAGAAGCTAAGATGAACATAAGGATAACAACATACTGGCATGATGATTAACTAACAAGATAGATAAAGGTGTCATCGCATAATTAAGGTTAAGTTTTGCACCACGGGTGTACTAGCATTCTAACATGTCAAGTAAAAACAAGAATTGATGATCCCTTGGCCCAAGCTTGGCCCATCATCATGAGGTGACCTAAATTAAGGTCCAACTACACGGTCTAGTCGATCGGCTTCCTATAATCCTAACTCATCAAGTGTCGGTGTCATACGGCCCAAACATGAAATGTAGCTAACTGTGCTAAGTCCACCCCAAGGTGTATCAAGTCCTAGGGTGTAGACCTCGGACACCAATCAAGTATGCACAGCCTAGATCTACTGGTACCCGTGCCTGATTCTCCAACACCGGACTATGTGCACGATCATAGTCCGCCTGGACCTACACCGGCGTACCTACACAGCCGTCGTTTTGGTCGCTTACATGTCAGCCCAGTAATCGTGCCCCACCCTAGCCTAGTCCTAGGGTCTTATGATACTATCAAGAGGGTTACTGCTGCAAAGGACCACACAACTAGGGTTTCCTTAACGGGTTAAATGTGGTTAACCCGATCCAAACGTGGATTAAATTGGTTAAGTGTATCCAAGGTTCATGACTTAACCCCGATTAACCCATCCAGCCCAAATTGATTAAGTATTAAGGGGACCATGACTTAACCCTAATCAGGAGGCATTAATTAACTTAATGTGCTTTAACCTCTCACATTAGACCTTGTTATGGTTACTAGTTAAGCCGGGCGGGTCCGGGTAGCTTTACACCACAACTTGGTCTAACCTCGGGTTCGAGCACAACATGACCAACTTCTTACATTGGGTCCTATTGTTTGTAGCCACTAGTTAAGCCGGGCGGGTGCGGGTAGATTTATGCTACAAACTCAATCCAACCTCGAGTTGGCCACACTCATATTTTCTAAGGGTCATGTCCATTATGTTTCCAAAACATAATTACAAGTTAACATATCACGCTATGTTATAAAAACCATGTTTATGTCATAATGTTACCCAACCCCAACATAACCCCATCGTTTACATAATCGCATCAACGCATAAAGGATAAAATAGGGAACTTGGCATAATCATGACAAAAAGGTGTTGAAGCCACAAGTTTAACATGGTGGCATATGAAATGTACATATGTTCATATACTTGCATATTGCATCATTAGGCTTCAAAAGCATGCATAAAACCAAACTTAGCATACGAGTGATACATGGTGATAAATGACATGTAGAAGTTGCTAGAAGTTCGCATTTAGCCTCACATGCAATTATCATAAGGGATATGATAACTTTCATGTTGCCAAATGCAACCTTTAATATAAAGCTTGGAGCTTTATGCTCACAACATCAAGTTTAACTTGCATAACATGATAACATGATCAACCCAAACTTGCATAACATAGCAACATGTGTCATACATAATGATTAAACCAACTTGCATAATGATCATCCAAACTTGCATATAATGATCAACCAAACTTGCATATAATGATCAACCCCAAACTTGCATCATTCATTTAACTTTAGAGTTCAAAGAAAGAAAGTAGAAAAGGGCTTACTATGCTATGAAGACACAAATGAATATTTATTATAAAGATTGAGACGAAGCCCTTATGCAATCACCAAAAAGACCCAAATATGAATGCTCCAATGAAACCCTTGAGCCAAATCAATAAAAACCCTTGCTTTGAAATAGAAATGTTGCAACTTGACTTGAATGCAAACTAAGAACACTCATACAACTTTGAAAGCACTTGTATGAACTCACAATCTCTCATAGAAATAGGCTTAGGAATTTTAGCATGAGAGTGGAGGCCATGAGAGGAACAAATTTGACATAGTTTAGTTGTAGGATTGAATAATGGTGATTTAAGCTAGGTTTAGGGGTCTTTTTATAGAGGATTAGGATAGTATTAGCCATAGGATTAACCCTAGATTCAATCCAAGCCATCAAAGCATGTCTTGGGGAAGAAGTCAAGTGTAGGAACCATCTAGGGCCTTTAGATTAAAGCTGAACCATGAGAACCATTCAAATGCAAAATCTGCATTTGAGCGAATCGGCCCACGGGTTGACAGCCAAACACCCTGGATTAACCCCTAGTCGACCCAGCAAGCTCGGGTCGACCTCAAAAATCGGCCGGTTCGGTTATTCCCCTCTCCCAATTCGCTGTTTTGAACATTTTTGCATATTTATTTATTTAATTTTCAATTATATATATATCAATATATATATTTCTCTGCGCAACCCATTTCACTTAATTAAGTATACTTTAATTTGTGAATTTTTATGTTCAAATTACGGGGTGTTACATACGTCCATGTAGGACACAGGATGTTCATGAGCTCATTCATGCAATTGATAATTTGGATAAATCAAATTATTTAGTCAATTACTGAACTGATAAATATACAAACGTAATAAATGATAAATTTACCAAGTCCTCATGGTGATGTTGGAAAAGCTTGGATCCTCCGCGATGAGTTACTGGATTACTGCTCTTGTTTGCGGAGTTCCTTGCCGACTCCCCACAAAATTTTGTTGACTAATTATTTAATAATCGATAAAAAAATGAGATTCGGTATATATTTATCTTGAATTCATCCGTGTCCCACCACTCAACCATCTTATTCCATACCACATTGCTCATCCACCTTGGTTTCTTCCCCAATTTTTTATTCTCAATCATTTTCTTCGTGTTTTTCTTAGTAACCTTTGAGTTTCTATGTTGTTGAAATAGGCTGATGTCGGACTACTACATATCTAATGCACCCTGTACATTAAGAAAATATTACTAATTATTTATTTGTATTTTGTCGTTTTGTAAAGCGGTATAAACTTACTAGAAAAATCTTGCTAGATGGTCTCTCTCACGATGTCGGGGATCCTGCTTCAGTTTGGCCAGAAATCGCTTCCTAGCCATATATGCATCGTTAGAAATGTTAAGAACCACTTTAGATGACTCCAACCCATACCCCATGCGTTGAATATAAAATAGAACTTTAGACATTTAAGGATATATGATGTAAACAAATTGCTATGCTGCTAATTTTGATACTCACGCATGATTAGCCTTCAGCTTCAAGTAAACAACTGGACGAACTAGTGGCTCACCATTACTCTCATCGGTCTGCCGGGAAGAGCCAAGTGGTCGAGAGCCAGAGCTGGACATAATATATCCGCCACATACATACATACATATACAATTCAAAATAATTATGATATATGATGAACTGTTAAAAAATGTAATACATGTTATACATATGTCATGTTGTGTATGTGTTGTGTGTGTGAGTATACACTTGTCGTCATTAAAATTGTATAACTTCGATAAATGCAATATTAAATATATATAAAAGCAATGTGAATAACTGTGAAAATTACTGGATATTACTCAATCCTCATCGTTTTCTGATTCAGACTCTGTTTTGTGTTCTATGTCATTTTCCTCCGCAGTCTCAAATGCTTTGACTAATACATTTATTTCATCATTTAAAGGTCCAAAATCAGTTTTATCATTTGTAATTGTTGTTTCAACATTTTCCGCCAGATTTTATTGATAAGCTTGTTCGTCGGGAATATTCTTTCCATCGAACGTAAATCTTTCCTTGGTTCTAAAAACCGCAGACCATTCTGCTTTATCCTTTTTTAGAGATGGATAAGGGGCATGATATGTTTGTAGGGCGTGATTAGCTAGCGCAAAGGGTCATACTTTTGACAATGCGAGGTATGTTTACTTTCTATAAGATTATAATTTAGATGCACGTTAATACCAGTAACTGGAACATTGCCAAACCAGTTGCATCTAAACACATAAACATCCTTTGGGGGACTTGTAAGATATGTCAATTGGAAAATCTGAGTTAGCACACCACTAAAATCATTTATATAATTATTAGGATCATCGTTGCCTTTACCAAATACACCAATATAGTTTGCTAACTTTTTAGCACTGTATTCTTTGGTGTTCAATTTATATCCATTAAAAAATAGTGTATATGTTTTAACTTTTCTTTTGTGTCCAAACGCCAAATGTTTCAGTCCATTGACGGGCAAATGATTTGTGGGATCAGAACCGTGGTTCCTAAACCAACTACTGAAATCTTTGCTTAAATCTCCGCTTGGATTTTGTGATTCATAAATGCTACAAACACAAGCATGATATGTTACATTATTATTTATTTACACGTGTAACTTAAATTTAACAAAACTTGTAAAAAAAGTATTACCTAACAAATGGTGCAATTTCAGGATAATTAAGAAGAATATATGTGTGTGCTACATGATAATCTTTATCACCAAGCCATATTTCCGCACATTTTCCAACACGTCGGCCATGCTGTTTCAAAATAGATAATGTTGTTTTAGAATAAGAATCTTGTTCAATGGCCTCATCATTATGCGTAAGGCTTTCAAATGATAAGTTCACATGATCATTAAAATAACGAGAGAAAAAGAAAGAAGCTTCTTCTTTGTTATATGATTTGCAAATGAAACCTTTAACTCGAGCTTTTTGTCTCACTTTTTTCTTTAAATGATTTAAGTACCTAATAAAAAATATTTCTGTTCAATATTAACTTCTATTTATAATTGAATTAACATTTGCATACGTAGAATAGCGCCTTCACCATGATAAGGACTCCAAATTCTTGTGGCAAAGCACGAGGAGTTTCCTTCAATATGATAATGGGAATGGAAACCAGAAGCACGACTGGGGTCTTCATGGTAAGAGATAAGACTTATATATCAATCACAGTAATTAAAACATGAGACTTTTTTGTAGTTCCGGTGAACCAGATGGCCGAGGGAA
The DNA here is from genome assembly GCA_030737875.1 of Allium sativum. NCBI lineage: Eukaryota > Viridiplantae > Streptophyta > Magnoliopsida > Asparagales > Amaryllidaceae > Allium > Allium sativum. The sequence continues at coordinate 352,542,447 of CM060916.1, read as the reverse complement.
TCTAGTCAACAACCTTTCCAATGGATACATCCATTCATATTGCACAGGACCTCGAAGACGTGCTTCATATGGAAGATGACCAGGTAAATGCTCCATTACACTAAAGAAACCCAAAGGAAATATTTTCTCTAGCTTGTAGAGTAGAATTTAGATTTCTTCTTCAAATTTAAGTAAATAGTCAACTTTTAAAGTAGTTGAACAAAGCTCCTTAAAAAATAAACTAAATTTGTTATTATCTTCCAAACTTTTATGGGTAACAATTCATCGAAAGCGACTGGTAATGAATTTTTCATCATTACATGACAATCATGGATTTTAATTCCACTCAGCCTTTTGGTTTTATAGTTGACACATCTACGAAGATTAGAGGAAATTCCATCGGAAAATTGTAATCCTTCCACCCATTTTAACAGTACTTTAACTTGGTTGTTGCCTAGTTCATAACACGCTTTGGTTTTTTTTACTATCATTAGGTTTCATATGAAGCTCAAGAAGATTGCATATTTCCTCTATATCATGTCCAGATTTCAGATCATCATTAGTATTACCCTTCAAATTTAAAACTGTATTTAACACATTATTAATACGTTCTTCTTGTTATGCATCACGTCAATGTTATGACAGATTAAGATATTTTTCCAATATGGCAATTCCTATAATATTCTATGTTTGCAATAATTATGAAGTGTCGATTTAACTTGAATTTCAGTTTGTTTTCTGGTTTCATGTATCCTTGTATATTCTTTTACAAGTTCATATATATCATCGCTTGACCAAACTGTTGGTGGTCGTGGAGTCTCTTCTATAAGAATGATTAATATAAAGAAAACATCAACGATGATGAAATCATGAAATTTTCTTCCCATGCAGTAACGAAAATGCTCGTGTTTCTTCCATGCAATAAGAACAAGCAAAACGATCGGTCGTAATCCAACCTAAATGCATTCCATATGCAGGAGAATCGCTAATAGTCAATAACAAAGAAGCGATCTTTCGAAAAAAATTCTTTTTTGATACGTCATATGATTCAAATCCTTCGTATCATATTTTTTTCAGCTCTTTGATTAAAGGTTGTAAGTAAACATTAATTCCCTGCGTCAGATCATCAGGGACAGGGACGATAATTGGGAGAAACATATATGGAGTTTTCATACATATCCACGGGGGTAGAATATAAAGTGTGATTATTGTAGTCCAAGATGAATATTTAGAACCAAACTGAGAAAACGATGAGAAGTCATGTGTAAATAAACCTAGTCTAACGTTGCGGCTTTCCAATGCGAAATCAGGATATTTCTTGTTAAAATATTTTCATGTTTCTCCATCAGATGGGTGTATCATTGTACCTTCTTAAGGTGTTCTCACACTGGGCTGTTACAGATGATGCATACAACCGTTGAAGTCTAGGGGTGATGGGTAAATAATGCATATGCTTGTTTGGAACTTCTTTTCCCTTCTTTTTCCTTAATTTGTATCTTTCTTTATTGCATATTTTGCAATTTCTAAGACTGATTTCTTCTTTCCAATACAACATGCAACCATTTAAGCATGTATCTATTTTTTGGTCCGAAAGATGACATAAGTTTTTTCACTTCATAATAATTTTGGCACATTAAATTATTTGATGACATATGGCATTTAGCAGCTTGAACAACATCCGTAAATCCAGCTTCCGTAAAGCTGTATTTTGATTTCATTGCAATGTATTCTGCAATTAACGGTAATTGAGTGCTGCTTTTACATCCATTAAAAAGGGGGTTTTTAGCATGATCCTATAAATTGTTTATCTTTTTAGCTTCAACATTTGGTTCTTCTGCGATGTTAACATCATCGTTATCAATTTCAATAATAGGGAATATCTGTGTGGTTAAAGCCCCAACAATGCCCCACGAAATCCCCGCCATAGCCTGTAGCGCCCTTTAACCGCTACACTATTTCTATTTAGCGCCGATGAATAGTAGATCCTCTTTTATCCCTGCTATTTTTTGCTACACCCGCTAAATCAACGCTTTATTGCACCTGATTTAGCAATATTAATATATGAAGCTTGATTTGACTTGTTCTCTTTTAAAATAAATCAATAAATTTAGTGTAAGAAGATAATTTTAACACATAAGTGTCTAATGTATGGTAGAAATCTATTATAGTCATCAATTCTAATATGTGCAATCATGATATTCTTTGATTTTATTATATAAGATTAATAGAAATTAGTTTCTTCTATACAAATGATGTGAGAATGATAATTAACTAATTTTAAAATACTTATTTTTTCGTTTATTGTACATTTTCACACCTTCGTTATATCCCCGCTATTTCCCCAGTTTACCCCCGCTACAACTTTTCCCAACCTCTGCCACAGAACCGCTAAGCACTTTAACTGCATATGGGAACATTGGTCATGCAACATCTTTGACCATATTTTCTATGAGATTCGTACTAACTTCGTCACTACTGATCTCCACCGAGTATTCTTGATCGTCAAGGGATACAATTTCTCCATGACAATCCCACATCAAATAATTGGGTATGAAATTAGATTGGCGCAAATGAATTTTAATCATATGCGGTATTAAATAGTTCAACAATTTGCACCTACTACATGGACAACGAATTTCTATTTCGTTCCCAATATTACTTAAAGCAAATTTGACGCACACTTGTACCCCGTTTTGAAAATGTTCACTTATGGCACCACTAGTTTCTCTTATTTGATACATCCAACTACGATCAATAAAGTAATTGGCCATTTTTCCTACTTTAAAACTTATGACGAAGTTAAAAAATTAACTGTAATTTTAATATTTTGTTTAAATTTTATTTACTGATTTAGTAAACATGTATTGAATTTTATATTTATTTACAGACTTTGTTTAAAATAAACAACTATTGGCTCATTGACACTTATGTGTCTTCTTTGATGGTCGGTCATCCTATTTCCCATTACAAACACAATAATAATCACATTCCATAAATCATATCATTTTAAATGGTTTCACAAAATTTCAGCAGTATTTCCCCTGTGTTCCTTGTATCGTATCACTACGCCATAGATGGCCTACTGCAACGAAAATCCAAGGTGTTGCTAGCTACAATGTAACGATAGGTATGCTGATTTTTGTCTATTGCAACACACGCTTCAAGGTGTTAGCATAGAAAATCCAAGGTGTTGTAGTAGCCACGTGATTAAAATTATCAATCCGGGTGATTAAGATCCAACGGTCCGCGTTACCAGTCCGCGTGAAATAATCTTTTATGCGGGATGCAAAAACAAAAAACAAAGTGGCAAAACACTTAGAAAAATATTCAAGAGTTTCAATCTAAAACTTAACAAAATACTACGCTGCTCAACCTCTAAAACACACTCACTCGCAGATTCAATTAAGGCTAAAAGTTCAAGTTTACAAGATTAATTGGGGTTCGATTACGGCAAGTTCGAGTTGAATTTCAATTTGGGCTTTTGTGTTTCAACTAGGTCTTTAATTGGGGTTCGTTTGGGTTTCAAATTTCATTTAGGGCTTCGATTTAATTTGCTGCTTAAGGTATCACTCAATGTATATTTCAAGTATTTCTAAATTTGATTGTTGTGTTGCCTAATTTACTGATTTACCTGTGCATTTAGGTGAAATTATATTCCTGATTTTATTATTGTGTTTGTCTTTGTAACAAACTTATGTTAAACCGTGCTTATATGATATTAATGTGTTTTTTTGCCTTATAGTCATGGCTAAAAAATATTTATGTATGTTTTTTGTGTGTAAATTAGTGATGAACGAGGAAACAAATATGGGAAGAACTTCCTAAGTTCATATAACTGCATGTTATTTGTGTGTAAATTTATGCCTTGATTACCAAAGAATACATGCATGTGCAAATGACTACATGCTATATTGGGCAGAAAATGTAAACGAAAATAACTATAAAACTTGTGTTACAAGGTGCGATATACTGGAAAAAATGTACCAAATTTAAGCAAGAAAATGTTATTTCTACCTTGACTAAATGTTGTAACTGATGTATCATATTTATGGCTTCTTTGTTTTAATGTTTCTGCCTATATTCCATTTTAGTGAAGCGGTTGTTTTATTTTATAATGCACTTGGTTTATTCTGTTTTGTAATTATGTCATTCTAATGTTAATTTCTCCTTTTTGTGTAGGATGGAGGAGGCAAATATTAGATTCCACCACAAGCGAAAATTTGGTAAGAATGGACATGTTGGTGTTGAAGAGACTATTGTCAAGGGAGTTGATCTAGATATGATTTCATAAACAGTACTGTTGGAGTTTGTCAAGGATAAGCTACAGTACGCCGAAATTGGAGGAGTATATGCATGGAAAGGTCCAACGAGTGGGTGGAAATTGATGGCCAATGATGTAGAGCTGTTTTTTATGATGCAAATAAAAAACAATGGTGATTACATTGATTTCTATATTGACACTGTGGTCGATGATAAAGCTGAGACAGTGAAACAAATGCAGCCACATGTCATCGTACGCCCAAGGAAGAATCTGTTTCTAAGTATAAACATATCTTCTAATTTGTACTATTTTGATGAATTTGGTTATTTTGCTGAATCTCTTAGTCATTTTGCTGCTTTTAGTGTACATAATTTTTTTATGCATTTATGTTTGAATATTTGGACTTGTTTGATTTTTAGTGCACTTAGTATAATAATAAAGAACTTGTATGTTGCAGCTATGAAATCATAGAAATGACAGTTTGTCACTGCTCATCATCTGCAATAGGTAGCAAAAAAGAAGAAGCCTACTGATCAAGTCTTTGCTCCTAGAAAGTTGGCACGGCTAAACAATCCACAAGTGATCAGCGAAGCTGCTAAAAGTCCACCTATTAACAACAACCAGATAGAAGTCTTTACTCCTAGAAAGTCGGCACGACTAAATAATCCAGTTACCAACAATCCGGAAGTGATCAGTGAAGCTGTTGCGATTCCACGTCTCAACAAGAAAAATGTGGTCAGCAAGAAGGCAATTGGAGTCAGTAGTTCGACGAACTTACCAGAGAAGGAAAATCCAACTGAAGTCAGCGATGCAACTTTGAATATCAACTCAACAGGTGTCAGGAGTAAATTGGATTTCGATAATTCTCCACATGAAGAGGAAAATGGATGAAAATTAGATTCTGGTAAGAAGGCTACTATCTGATCTTCTAATATGATCTACATATTTTGCTAATATTTACAATAATGTCTTATTGAATTACTTTAAGAATGATAATCTATCACCTCCGCCACCTCCACTGCTTAGAGAAAACGAAAGGGAGAAAGAGAAAATTGTCTCACAGAAGAATAGTGTTTTTGAAAAACTTGGGATGCCAAAATTAGTTACTGGACTGAGAAATGAATTTGAAAAAAATAAAGCAAAATCAAAGATGCCTGCTGAGGATAGCGAAGATTATGTTCCAGAATTTGATGAACTTAGTGAAGATGATACTTCAAAAAATCAGGCAAAGGTGTGTTATAGCTGAAAATTTAATTTTATGTTGGTAATTACAGACTAGCTTCATTTTTTTTTTTTTTATTGTTTTTGAATGTGTATTTTAGAGAACAAAAAAAGTTACAGTTACAAAGCCTCAGTCTGGACCAATAACTCGTTCACTACCCAATGTTGAATCTGCAACTGATAAAAATGCAACTCCGATGGTAGGGAAAAATCTAGTTCATACACAAACTGATGATCCACCATGTAGCGTTGAGTTACCACACAATGAAGGAATAGGAACAATGACTGCTTATTTTGCTATGCGAGAACACCAGAAGAATAACAGTAGTGGAAGTGCAAGGAATAAGTCAAGAAATAAGGATGTTGTCAGAAATATCTCGACAAATATTGAAAACGAAGAAGTTGAAGTAGAAGAAGTTGAAGGTATTATCTAATTGAGTTCTAATTTTAATAGTTTAAGTTCTCATCTATGTTATGTCTAGCCTTCTCATTAGTATTGTATGTACTTTATAACGGTAGTCGGAGCTCCCAGAAGGTTCATGGAAAAAACAAAGATAGATAAAATCCATTCAAGGCCATATGGTAAAAGAGTTATAATCCAAATGAATAATCGGGGCCAACCTATTTCAGATGATGACCAATTAATGTATGAAATGAGTTATTTTTTAGGAACACTAAAAAGGAGTGTTCCACTTACTTACAAGTGCTGGTTTGATGTTCCTTCAAGTTTGAAAGGCACACCGTGGAACTATGTCAAGGTAATTTGCAAACTTAGCTAAATTTTACTTAAATATATGAAATTTGTCAGAAAAATAACATGATTGTTTTTTTAATGTTTGATTTGTATTTAAGCAACGGTATATTATTTTGGATGAATGTGAATATCGGGCTTTGAGGTCAATTCGTGACGCTTGGAAGGGGTACAAGAGTCGTATTAAAAAGGCATATTATACGGCTTATGACACTGATGAAGAGAGGCTTGAAAATAGGCCAAACGAAATTTCACTTGAGGATTTCGAAGTACTCTTGATGTTTTGGGGAGATGAAAAAATTCAGGTATAATTTTAAGTTTTATCACATAATTTTTTCCTTTTTATTCATTCAAGTCAGGCACATAAACATCTTTAATTCATGTTTTTGTAGTCCAAGGCCCTTACAAATTCTACAAATTGGAAATTGTATACTGACTCGCACACTGTTGGTCCAAAACTTTTTTCCGAAATTCAGCATAAGATTGTATGTATTTTGCTTATTTTTATGGTTGGCTTGTTTAATAATATAATTCATATGGAGGTATGCTTGTTTAACTCGAATGCAGTATCCTTGATTAACTTGTGAATAAACTACACATATTAATGAAGATTCTGATGGAGATGTTTTTTATTGTGCAACGTTTTTAATATTAGCGATATATTTTCTGGAACAAGATATCCTTTTACTATCTAATATTTTTTGTATCAGTCCAAGGAATCAGATGGGGAACTTTCGGTTAAAACTCGCAAGTGGAAAGAAGGAAAGGTGTACAAGATTGATGCTTCAGTAATGAGAATTGTAAGAATTTTATTTTCTCTTCAATCAGATGTCAAAAAAGTGCTTTATTTTGCACATGATCAATATTATCGTAGAATTAGATCCTGTTTTGTTGAACGAGATGTGCCATAGTTATACTATGACATAGATTTGCAAATGAAATGCAACTGAGGCATGCATGCCTCTCAATTTGTGTTGAAATGTAAACGAGGCATTGCCCCAGTTTGTAATCGAGGCATGCATGACTTTGGTTGTTTTGAAATAGTGTATTCACTGTGACAGCATTAGTTGTACTAAAGAGTTACTCATATTTTATTCATTAACGATGTCACATTTTGAAACTTCTTTATTTTTCAGGAAAATATTGAAAAAGCAATAGGTTAAGGACGCAGTGATGGAGTTGTTCAAGAACTTGTTTTTGATGGAAAGTCGGACAGTCCATCACGGCTTATATGACGGCACATAAAGTCTCCAAAAGTTTCAAAAGCTGCTCCAACAACAAGCACATACATATAGGAGCTGGCAACGAAGATAAGTGAAGATATAGCTGACGAAGTCGAAGCAAAGGCGAACAAGATGGTCCAAGATGAATTTGATGCAAAGGTGAACCAAAAAGTTCAGGAGAACTTGACAATGATGCTTAAGAAATTAGGTGAAGCAAACCCTAACATGCACATTGATATTGGGGATCTTTGTGTGATAATTTGCAGTGAAGGAACTGAAACTAAAAACACTGAACGTACTCTTAGTCATTGATGTTGGGGATCTTTGTGCAACAATTTGCAGTGAACATGAATTGATGTGTTTGTAAGTGAAACACCCCACCTCCATTAAGGTCACTCACAAAGGGAATGCCTTAACTTTGGTGGAGGTTTATAAGTAAAAGCCACAGATAAACTCAAGACAGATATAAATACACATATTTTAAACAGCGGAAACCAAACAAACTTTTATTTCATCAATACGTGTATCAAACAAAGATTTCCATAATTGTCTCAAAATACTTACAACATTACAACCTCATAGCTGCCTTGATTATTAAAGAAGCATTAAATCATAAATAAAGTGACAAAAAATCCCCATAGTGATATCCAAAGCCATTTTCCGAGCAAGAAAGATCCAAATCATACATCTACGTTCTTGGTGCTTGTAAAGAGCCTGACTGAGTTGAGTTGTTTCCTCCCTGTGGACCTGGGGGGGGGGAACAAAAGAAAAGAAGACGAAAAGAAAATAGAGTCAGACATAAAGCCTGAGTAAATCTAGTAAATCTTCAATATGTGAATAAGAAAAGGGTATGATGGATGTAAACTAAAACTAGGAAAGTGTCACAAGCTAAGGAATTGTCGAATGTACTATCACACCCATACTATATCTATGCACCTACTTGAGTTTATTCTAACTGGCACCCCATGGTGAGGGTGGAGTGATCCCCATTCTTATTAAAGATCGGATCCTACTCGCGTTAACATGTGTCATACGGCCCCCAAGAATTGTAGATACCTATGCTGGTCCCACCATGGGGTGTATCAAGACCCATGGTGGCGGCCCCGACACCAATCCTAGAAGGCATAGGTTATACTACTGGTGTCCCCAGTGTCCTGGTTGTCTGCTCCGGAGTGTGTGCACGCCCGCTCCCCGTTAGACCTACACTGTGCACCCACCGCCGTCGTTTGACCGCTTACAATCAGCCCAGTAATCGTGCCCCACCCTGCCTAGTTTCAGGGTACCGTTGATACCTAACTTTGGGTTACTGCTGAAACGGGTCCCTCGTTTCCAGGATTTTCTAGTCAAACATGTTCAATGGTTAAATGTCTATATTTACCTAACCCCACCCATCAATTTTTGTTAACATGTCGAATTTGGTTAAGTGTTATAGTTGACTTAACCGTACCATCTGTCCTTAGCCTCTTAGGAGCACCAGACAGGTATTGCTACGGTTACTGGATATGCTGGTCGGTTCCGGGCAGGTTTACACCATAGCTCAGTCTAACCTCGGGTCCTTATCGGGTTCAATGCTTAACCACCCACATTGGATAGGTATTGTTGTGACTACTGGACAGCCGGGCAGGTCCGGGCAGGCTTACATCACAACTCAATCCAACCTCGGGTTAAGCATGTCGTGTTTTTCTAAATTTACATATTTTATTGCTTCTCAACTATATGTAAATTTCATATCTTTTATTTTTGGGTATTTCAATTCATACCGCTTATGTGTCATAATCGTTGGCATGTGCCAAACATGCCAACATATATTTTCATATTTTACACCCAACATTATTACCCCTGTTTGTTTGCAACGTTATAACATGTGTTGGGCTTGTCACAATTCAGCCCAACTTTATAAACGTGAGGAAAAGGGGAAATCAAGAACATGTAATACATAAAGGTGTGTGGCGCATGAACTTGCAATTTGGCGATTCAACTAACATATAACATGGGTCATGTGAACTTGCATTCAAATCAAAGTATGACTAAGTAGGTGACATATGAAATGGCATAGTTTAGGCAAATACAAACTTGTGTTCAAACATGTTAACTTGGCATAATATCAACCACAAAACTAGCATGTTGTATATTCACAAAAATGTACAATTTTTACATCTAATCATATAGCCTATTTCAACATGAACTTGCATAGTTTATGAAACCCAAACGATGTTCGACATAGAACCAATTATATTTTGCAAATAAACATGAACTTGCATAGTTTATGAAACATAGATCCAATTATACTTGCAAACATCGATCTAATTATACTTGCCAATAAACATAAGGATGATATCATAGGTTTTGGGTCATGTAGGCATAAAAGGTCTATAACATGTTTACACAAATTCTAATTTAGACTAAGGGAATATACATAGTCTATGCCATCGTCATATACAAAAAGGGATCAATTTCTAGTTTTTGCCACAAGCTTGCAAGTGCCATTGTTTTTCATATACAATTGTTCAATAGGCTTGCATCAATCAATTTATGCCACAAACATCAATACATAAGTCATGATAGAACCATTACAATACACAATTATTATAACAACATGATTCTATTTTCATTTACATCGAATCACATCATAGTTTTTATTCATATTTTGAAAGGTCACTATACTTACAACGTGTGATGAATTCTTGTTTTCTGATTTCTGTTATTCTGATTTGGAGATGCTCTCCTTTGGGTAGAAAAGTTGCGTTGAATGATTTGATTAAGCTTTAATCTTCTTATAATTTGATTCGTCTCTTAGGCTTGTTGGCTTATCTCTAGGCTTTCTAATTGACGGCCATTCTTAGTTCCTCTCCAGCAGCATGACGGCTTTTGTATTCTATTATTTGTGTGAATTTAGGGTTAGACTTGAGTTGTATTTATAGAATTTTAAATTGTTTTGAGCCGTTAGATAAAGATAGGAGGAATCTAGACCATACAAAGTTTAAAGAGCCAATCAAGAGGTGACACGTAAGCCCTAGTGACTCAGCCAAGCTTCAGAATTCGACCAGACCCTGACCAGGCCAGCCAGGACCTGACCAGCAGGTCATTCTGACCTGGGCGCACTTGGCAGGTGCGCCAGGCTAAAAATGTACTGGCGCACTTCCCAAGTGCGCCAGTTTAACTTTGTTCTGGCGCACTTCCCAAGTGCGCCAGTGCATTCTGACCGGTTTTCTGGTTTTTCTACCCAACTTCGTTCGTCCGTATATTCTTCATACGATATTCGTTTTACGCAAACTTGGACTCTATCTCAGGCAGAATTTCGAGACGAACGCAATGGCGTAAGCCATTTCCCTTGATTTCATCATTTATAATTAATTATACTTTAATTTGTGAAGCTTAACGTTATAGAATTCACGGTGTGTTACATTCTCTCCCCCTTAAAAGGATTTCGTCCCCGAAATCTTCAAGTTAGGAAGAATGTATATCCTACCATCCAACAGTCCATCTACTCAACTAACAAACACAGGCATCCACTGTCCTTAAAAGACTTCTAATGCTTCATGATCATATGCATAGTGTGTGTACATGTCCTTATCTAATGCAGAAATCAGGCGGTCTACTGATTCAGTTGACCTCCTTAATGTGAATCATGTAAGTGTCATGAATCCATTATGTATGCAAAAAAAAAATTCTACTCATAATTCTACATGAGTGCACAACTATTCATACAAATGCGACGACCATATGACAACACATCAAGTTTTCAACCATAAACAAATAAGAATACATATATGCATATGCAGTATGAAGTGACTGAGCCGATCTAAGACCTAGATTGTGTGTGTATATGCATCCACGAGCAACCACTAGCAACCACTTGCAACCACTTGCAACCATCAACAATAACATGTTTCAAATACATGTTTACATCTAATGGGGTTTCTACCTAAGGATAAAGGATAATATCGAGGAGATATACCTAAAAAGATATATATAATCACAACTTAAGAAAAAGAGAGGTCAAAGATGTACCCTCAAAAAGAAAAGGGTAGGCAACGCGTATTCTATCCTCAGTCTCCCAAGTCGCGTCTTTCACGGCGTCGCTCCACTGAACCTTAACGAGCTTCACTTCATGGTTGCGTAGCTTTTTTATTTCAGTTCCTACGATGTGAGTTGGAACTCTTCTTACAGTTGTTTCACGTTCCACTTCGGTTTCTTCTAGAATCCTTGGCTCCACCACTTCCGCTGATTCATGTAGACATTTACGGAGATGAGAAACGTGAAAGACGTTGTGAATTCCGGCCAGTCTTTCAGGCAGATCTACGCTATAAGCCATTTTCCCAATCTTCTAGATGATAGGGAATGGTCCTACAAATCTTGGTGCTAGCTTTCCCGCGGATCCAAAGCGAACGACGTTCCTTAAAGGGGATACCTTAAGGAAAATCCTGTCCCCAACCTCAAACTCAAGGTCGGTCCTTCTTTTGTCGGCGTAGGATTTCTGTCTGTCTTGGGCTGTCTTCATTCTCCTACGTATTAAGTCCACTTTCTCTGAGGTTTCTCGAATCATGTCTGGCCCAAGTATAAGCTTATCTGTAGACTCCCACCAACAAGTTGGTGATTTGCACGGTCTTCCATACAAGGCTTCGAAGGGTGCCATGCCGATGGTAGCTTGGTAGCTGTTGTTGTAGGAAAATTCCACTAAAGGAAGGTGATCCTCCTACGTCCCTCCAAAGTCAAGAACGCAAAGTCTTAAAAGATCCTCTAAAACTCTATTCACCCTTTCTGTCTGACCATCGGTTTGGGGGTGATAGGCCGTGCTCAAACATAACTGCGTGCCTACAGCTTCTTGTAGACTCCGCCAAAACTCACTCGTGAATATAGGGTCTCGGTCACTAACAATGCTGGAGGGTATCCCATGGAGGCGAACTATTTCCTTGAGATAAAGAGATGCTAGAGATGAGGCAGTCCTTCTACTCTTGATAGGTATAAAGTGGGTGCTTTTAGTAAGCCTATCCACTATTACCCAAATGCTAGTGTTGCCTCTTCTCGACCTAGGCAGTCCATCAATGAAGTCCATTGAAATGCTATCCCACTTCCACTGTGGGACCTCTAGAGGGTGAAGTAGTCCTCGAGGCTTCTTTTGTTCCGCCTTGACCCATTGGCAGGTCATGCACTTAGAAACGAAATCTGCCATGTCTTGCTTCATGCCGCTCCAAAAGAAAGTCCTTTTTATATCCTTGTACATCTTATCACCGCCAGGGTGTATAGTCATCTTGGAATGATGCGCTTCCTCGAGAACCTTCTTTGTCAACTCCCTTGCTTGTGGGATGCATAATCTTCCAACTCGCCTCAGCCAACCCTTATCATCGATGGCGTACCTACTGAGGTGACTAGACGTCTCACCCCTAATAAGTTTATCAATCATATCAACAAGCTGAGGGTCTTCACGTTGTGCAGCCCCTATTGAGTCTAAGAGAGTAGGGCGTACTTCGAGAGATGCTAACAAACCCGGTACAAAATCCGAGGAGGGCCTAAAGTTAAAACTGGCTATATACTCCAAGTTTTGCCTTTCCACAAAGAGAGGGCTTAGGGTCAGTTTCTTTCGGCTCAACGCATCTGCTACCACGTTGCCTTTTCCGGGAGTATAGGAAATTTCAAAATCATACGAGGTAAGAAACTCCATCCATCTTTGCTGCCTCAAGTTAAGATCCTTCTGGAAGAAGAGATATTTCATTGATTTATGGTCAGTGTATAATTCAAACTTCTCACCTAGGAGATAATGGCACCAAGACTTAAGTGCAAAGACGATGGCGGCTAACTCAAGATCGTGGGTTGGGTAGTTCTTTTCATGAACTTTCAATTGTCTTCCACCATAAGCTACTACCCTTCTTTCTTGCATTAGAACAGCGCCTAGTCCCGTTCCACATGCATCCTTGTATACTGTGAACATTTTGCTTCCGTCAGGCAGAGTTAGAACTGGGGCTGTTGTAAGAGCCTTTTTAATCGTTGGAAAGCAAACTCGCAGTCCAAATCCCAAGTGAACGCCAGATTCTTCTTTGTTTGCCTTGTGAGTGGAGCTGAGATTTTCGCGAAATCCCTAATAAACTTTCGATAAAAACCGACGAGCCCAAGAAAGCTTCGAACTTCGGTTGCATTTCTTGGTGTCTTCCAATCTTGCACTGCCACCACTTTCGCGGGGTCCATAGCCAACCCTTCTTTGGACACTATATGCCTAAGAAACCTTACTTCTTTTCTCCAGAAGTGACACTTGGAGAATTTGGCTTTTAATTGATGTGCACGGAGAGTATCCATAATTCCTTTCAGATGCTAAGCATGTTCTTCCTCACTCTTTGAGAAGATTAAGATATCATCTACGAAGACAACCACAAATTTGTTGAGGAATTTTTTGAACAACCTGCTCATTAGGTCTACGAAATAAGCGGGTGCATTTGTCAAGCCGAAAGGCATGATAAGCCACTCGAAGAAACTGTCTGGGGTTCTGAACGCTGTCTTATCAATGCTGTCTTCAGCTACTCTTAGCTGATGGAACCCAGTTGCTAGATCAAGTTGGGAGAAGACCGTCGCAGCTACAAGCTAATCAAACAAATCGTCGATTCGGGGAAGAGGGTGCCTATTTTTCTTGGTCAATTTGTTTAACTCCCTATAGTCGACGCAAAGGCGAAGCGAACCGTCTGCTTTGGTTGCGAACACTACTGGAGCACCCCATTCCGAAATGCTCCGTCTAATGAACCCCTTTTCGAGAAGTTCTTTAACCTGCTTACTGAGCTCCTTTCACTACACCACAAAGCTTATTTTGTCACTCCCCTATCCTTTAAATTTGATTCGGTCTAAAGCCGTATTAAATTAGATAAGGTTCAGAGCCCTGCCTAACTGTTTAGAAAGGGCTTACAACCTACTTTAAATTTGATAGACTTATGACCCGTATCAAATTTAGTCAGACCTAGTGTAATTCGTTCCCACCAAAACAGACGTGCTCCCTCCCTTTTTTTCATTTCCCTCTCACGTTCATTTCCCCCGTGTTTTTTTATTTCCCCCCTTTTTCTTATTTTCATCAACCTGTGCCCTAATCCATTTTGCTGTAATCTTACTAATTTCTGCTGCAATCAATTCGAACAGCTTACGAAGGTAATTTTGATTTTATTCCATGAATATTTCTTTCCATAACATGCTTTAGGGTTACGTTTATCGTGATTCTTTATCACTTCAGATCTGTAGACCAGCATACACTTGTTAAATCAACCGATGCTTCTTCCTCTAAGGACAAAGTAATTCGGTATGATTTTTATTTTCGATTTTGATATGATTTATTATGATTTAATCTCGATTTTGCATATGATTCAATGCCTGTGATGAAGTTGCGATTTTTAGGTTTGATAATCCAAATAGACTAGATTTTGCATATGTTTTTGGAGTCACTATTTGTTATAACTTCCCTAACATCCTATTGCTGGTTTATCAGACCAGATTTTGGAATAGATATATTAGTCATTATTATTATTTAGTGTAGTGTAAATGCAAATAGACTATTCTGGGAGACAAATGGTACTTACATAAATCGAAATAGAATCATGTGTTAACACTCTTTCACACATTTTTCTTTTTTCTTTTTTAAGTGAGGTATGTTTCATGTGACCGTATGTAATATTTAAACTTTTAACGAACCAAAAGTAGATTTACATCAACCTTTATGTGTCTTTATTATGATTTTTTTTTGAGAAAACGATAGCAAAAATTTCATCAACATCAGTGTAGTCAAGGCGCTCGCCTAGGTGTGACTAGGCGCCAAAAAGCCCTAGGCGCCGACGTAGGTCTTTTTACTCCTTTCAGGCGCCGTCGATGCTTGAGGCGCTGGGAAAGCGCTAAAGGCGACGGGGCACTGCAAAACTCGAAGCGGTGAAAAAGCTCGATTTATGAAACATCGACAGTTTTTAGGGTTTGGGCCCCTAAAGCCCTCAAAACCGAACCCGACTTTGTAAATTAAGTCGATACCCAGCGCAGAAAACAATCAATATTATTTTTTAGGGTTATCGGGTGTTTCAACGTCGATCTCGATTTTCGACTTAAAAAAAAAACTTGTACCGCCGCCGCCAAACTCCTTTGCCGCCGCTTCTGAACCTCCTTGTCGCGGCGTGGGTATATTTTAAATCGAAGTTATAAGTGTGAAATTATATTTGATTTTTTTATATGCAGTTTTTTCAATTATATGTTTTAATTTGTTTTTAAATATCTAGGTTTTAAAAGTTTTAAACTATAATAGTTTTTTAAATATGCAGCTTTTTAAAAGTGTGAAATTGATTTTAAAGTTATGTTATATGCAGTTTTTAATATGTGATTTTTTAATATGCAGTTTTTAAAATTTGCGGTTGTTAAAATATTTTAAAAATGCAAAATTTCAATATGCAGTTTTTGAAATATGCAGTTCGCAAATTTAAGCTTACTTCAATTATGTAAGTTAAAATTTGAATAAGAATTATAGAATCTGAATGTAAAATTTAATATGCAGTTTTTTTTCCTAAAATGCAGTGTATGAAAATGAAATGCACTTTTTGTGGGTAAGCATTATGAAATGCCGTTTATAAAATTGAATGTAAAATTTAATATACAGTAGTGTATGAAATGTAGTTTCTTTTTTAATCAGTTTTGAAAAGATGCAATTTTTTAAAAAACAGTTTTGAAGGTGCAGTTTTTTTTTTAATAAAAACAGTGCATAATATGCAGTTTTTTAAACATATTTTATATAGTTTATAGAATGCATTTTTTGTAAAATGCACTTTTTATACTGCAGTTTGGTCATCAATATTGCATTTATATGTACATAATTTATGTCAAAATTTGTCATGGTTTTTAAAGGTGCAGATTTTTTTGCTGAAAATCAGCAAAAGTCATGCTTAAGGCGCACAAAAAAGCCTCAGGTGCCAAAAAGCGCTAGGCGCCAGCCTAGGGCTTTTTGGGGCTTTTTCGCCTTGACTACACTGATCAACATTTATGTGTCTTTTTTATGATTTTTTTTAAGAAAATGATAGCAAAAATTACATGAACAGTTATGTGTCTTTATTATTGGTTGTGATTTACTTCTTTTATGCCTTGTTGAATTGGCCCATTTTTACACTCAAATTTATACTGGATGGTTTTTTTTTTTTTCCTTCTTCCATTATCATGTTAATATATATCTGCTGCTAGATGTGTGAGTTCAACCTTTTTATGTGCATTTTTAACGTTGGTGCTTTAAGCTAGTATAATCTTCTAGGTTTTGATATGGTAGTAACTTCCAAATAGTTTTGGTTTGTTTGCATTTAGCTAGTATATTATACTCTGCTTAATATTCTTTTTCTCTCTGTTATTATAAAGAGTAATTGCTCAATATCTTTTATAGTTATAGGTTTGGCCTTTATGCAATTAAATAAGAGAATTCAAAAGACAGCAATTAATAAAAATTTGCACCATGTTGTAGCTATTGTGTTTCTAAAATCAAAACTGACCTAACAAATGTTAACAGTATAAAGATTCATGCATTACCTGTGATCCTTTTGGTTTATGCAACCTGAGCTTCAAATGATTTCAATTCATATGTGGTTGAAATTGTTATGAATAAGTTGGTTTGAATTATTTCATAAAATGAGGAATGGAGGATGTAATCTAGATGAGCGTTCATTAGTTGGCTTGATATCTTGCTTTTGGGATTTAAAGTTCATTTCAGTTAGTTAAAGGGGCTCATGGGCGTGTTTAGAACATAGGGTTGAGTCATACGCATGTTACTAATGTGCTTGTGAGCATGTACACAAGCATGATGCTATAATTTAGTGCACTACGTCTTGTTTTGTTTTTATATATACTTCTACAGTTTGTATCATTTTGAGTTCAGCTGAATAATAAATAAATAAAAATTGTTGTATTCGTGTTTTTGTATACAGATCCATTTTGTTTTTCAGTTGTTTTTTTAATACGGTCTTGCCTTGCATGTAAGATTGCATGTTTTGAACCGACATTTACGATATGTTTAAGCATACACAAATTAAATGATAATGTTTTATTCTATAAACATGGCACTTACAGATGGACGAGAAACCCATTTATACGAGAAACGCTTTTATTCAATCTTGGATCATGCGAAACTGAGCTTCACGACTCAGTTGAAACTGAGCATAAGGCTCAGTTTCGCTGAGCCTTAAGGCTCAGCTGAAACTGAGCGTAAGGCTCAGCTGAAACTGAGCCTTTTGGCTCAGCGAAACTGAGCCATAAGGCTCAGTTGAAACTGAGCTTTACGGCTCAGTTGAAACTGAGCATAAGGCTCAGTTTTGTTGAGCAGCAATGCTCAGTTGAAACTGAGCCTTTTGGCTCAGCGAAACTGAGCCATGAGGCTCAATTGAAACTGAGCCTTACGGCTTAGTTGAAACTGAGCGTAAGGCTCAATTTCACTGAGCCGTAATGCTCAGTTGAAACTGAGCCTTACGGCTCAGCGAAACTAAGCCATAAGGCTCAGTTATTTCTAATTAATTATTAGTTAATCATTACGTGTTTGTTTTAATTCTTATTATGAATATGTTATTTACTCCACATTATAACTTACCGATATACTAATGCATTATTTAGCTATTTATGGAAATATTAGCACCAATGATTTGATGTAAAGCACTTGCCAGCTTCACATATCTTTTACCTTTTACCAATGCACATTTTTACCCATAACCATATTTGATGGGGCTTTAGCTATATAAAATGTGCTTTCCGAATGCTCTGTGCATAATAATTTTGTCTTCCCTGTTTCCCATTTACTGATTATTAATGCAGTAACTGTTGTTCTTCTTTGAGACATTCAATATTTTGATTTGTAAACAGTATAAAGATTCATGCATTACCTGTGATCATTTGTGTAGTGTAACTAAGCGCTAAAGGATATAACTTGTGGTTACATTAGTAATACACAGATTTTTACGCTGTATTCATGTTTCACAGCTTTAGCCATTTCCACGTTCGAATGGCTGTCAATACAAAACATGTGCTTTCACGGTTTGCTTTCTGGTTATTATTTTTTAACCTTTTACTCGCACTATCACTGCTGTTTCTGGCTGCATAATTAGCTTTAATTCACTACACGCATTTGTTCTAACATACTTGAAGCTTTAAATTTCCTGTTTGATGCACACAAGTTTGTTGCCTATAACTTGCTTGACCAACTAGTAACCATTTACATTTTTGTACTTGAAGATCGGTTGAAAAGGTTTAACTTATGCATCCACGTGCCAGCATTTTGTAGTAATACATGTTTTATTTGCTGATCACAGGTTCACCATTGCAATTGTATTAAGATTTGCCCTGTTCCAGACCCAACTAAATTACCAGACTCTGCCTGACAGGTATCTAATGCTCTCAATAACATTATTTACCATGTTGTTTATTGTATTTTAAGCAGATTTTTATACCGGTTATATACAGCTAGGCTGTTACAAAACATAAGTAGTGTGAGCATTGTGGTGAGGTAGGAAATATAATCTCCATAAAGATCACAACAACTAGTATATCTCTATTTATTTTTCATGTTACTACTTCATTTTGTAATCAAAGTGTCACATTACTATAAAGAGAGATTAAATTGCACAACATGAATCAATACCAAAAATAATATTCAAATCCAGGATGTTACAACTC
Source organism: Allium sativum (assembly GCA_030737875.1). Lineage (NCBI taxonomy): Eukaryota > Viridiplantae > Streptophyta > Magnoliopsida > Asparagales > Amaryllidaceae > Allium > Allium sativum. The sequence goes on along the minus strand of CM060916.1, from coordinate 352,523,366 downwards.
AACACTGTCAGCTTGTATATTTGTCTTGCAATGCTTAAATAAGAGAACAACATTTTATTTCATCTTTAAAAATATTTTTTTGGTAGAGTTAACATGGATTATTAACCTCATGATTCAATGTACGATAAAACACCAAAATCCTTCTAGGAGAATAGAAAAACTAAATTACCTGGATGGATTTCTTTTTAACTGAAGGTCTGGAGCCTCTATTTATAGTGGGAACATGGTCCTTTATAGTCGCAGCTTGGTTTCTGAAATTGGATTGCCATACTCATATTATAATTTTGTCAATTTTATTAAAAAATATTCCAGTCTATCTTGAACATGTATTGTCCTATGTTCCTGATGCAACCATTGATGTGGGGATAGCGATACATTCCCAGTTTTGGTAGCAAAAATTATGAATACATAAAGCAGATCGATGAACATATTAAGTGCAAATGCTTACATAACAATCATCATCTTCCATCTATGTATTATATACATATAAAACAGATCATCAGTTGTTGAAATGCAAATACTTGCGTGACGATCGTCGTCCTTCTATGCAAAATTTTTATAAATGTATAAGATAGATCCGGGGTCATGTTAAGTGCAAATACTTGATTAATAGTCATATATTCTATAGTGAGCTTATTATGACTAAATTTTCTTTTTAAATCTACAATTATTATAAGAATCGAATAGTGTTGTCTTCTTCACAATATAGGTATTGAGCCTTCTGGGATATATTGGATGAATACCCTTGACTTGATAGATTAATGTAAGAGCTTATGGGTTTTTTCAACTTCTTATATGGCTCAGATTCGCTGAGCGTAAGGCTCAGCGAAACTGATCCATAAGGCTCAGTCGAAACTGAGCCGTTAGGATTAACTAACATCTCGATTTAGCTTCAGTTATGTTTGCATGAGCATTATCATTGGAATCATACACCTAATAGTATTATTCTAACATTAACAATTAAATAATATAATAATTATGTATGTTATCATTGTATATTGACCGCTATGTACATTCTTGATTAAATCCCGTATCTGTGAGTGAATGAAAGAAGTAGTCTTATATCAACACCATGAACATGATTGTATATATGACCCTTACCACAACAAATGAATGAAACTGAGCCGTAATTCTCAGCGAAACTGAGCCGCACGGCTCAGCTGAAATGTTACGGCTCTGTTTCGCTGAAACGTTACGGCTCAGTTTCGCTGAGCCGTAATGCAGTTTCGCTGAGCGATCACTTCCCGTGATAATCATAATAGGAAAAGCATTCCGTTATAATCAAACTTGATATTAGCGTGCTCTCCTCTGTACTAATTTTTCCTTTTTTTAAGAAGTTAGTAGTTTGATCAATTTAGTGGTAGGAAACTATAGAATTCATTTAAGCGCTGACAAAAACGAAAAATGGTAGGATTTGTCCACATTTAAGCGCTGACAAAAACGAAAAACATATGTATGACTTGTCCACATTTTTATTTATAGAGAAACTAGTAGATGATAAATGGTAGGATAACTTCAATTGTCTCAACAAAAAGGAAAAAATATTACATAACAAACAAAAGAGAGAAGTTGATAGTACGGGTGGTGTTATTATCGTATTTCAGAATAAATACGAAAATAACCATGACTAATATAACGAATCAAAAATATTTTCATTTTAACTATAAAAATGTCAAGATTACCATGTGAATCATATTAATATTAATTTTTTTTCTTTACATTTAAAACCTCGTTGGAGATATAAGTTTAATGTACCAAAAATATAGGATGACAGGCATAATTCATTTGAAGTTAAAATATATGGTTTTAGATTATTATTTAGGAACTAGATGCATGCAATTTGTTTGATAACTGAAAAGGAGAAATCAAAGGAGCGATAAAAGGATAATTGAAAAAGAGCATATTGTCCGAGGGGATGGGCCCGTTCATTTGTTTGATGAGATTATATAGATAACAATTCTATTCTACAGATAGTAGAAATTTTTAAATTGTATCAGCATTAAAAATATACGATGACAGGTATAATTCAGTTGAAGCTAAAATATAGGGTTTTAGTTTATTATTTAGGAACTAAATGCATGCAATTTGTTTGATAACTGAAAAGGGGCAATCAAAGGAGCGATAAAAGGATAACTGAAAAAGAGCATATTGTCCGAGCGGGTGGGCCCGTTCATTTGTTTGATGGGATTATATAGATAATAATTTTATTCTATAGATAGTAGCAATAAACTTCTTTAAGTTGATTACATATCAAATATAATATATTTACGTCTTTTTTTATATTATATACGATATAGGAGGGCAAGATGTCCCACAATATAGACAGAAACTGGATATATGAATCTGATCAAAGAACTACACACTATAGAGAGGGGGTGGAGGAGTTTATTAGCTTTGTTGAAGAAAACGGTGGTAAGAAAGGAGTGTATTTATGCCCTTGCATTAAATGCCAAAATTTGAAGACGATAAGATTAGAGGTCATTCATTTTCATTTGCTTAGATGGGGTTTTATCCAATCATATAGCGTGTGGGAATTACATGGGGAAAAACAACCAGTTAGTCATGCCACAAATACCGATGAGGTTGAACATATTAGAATGGAAGATCTAGTCAATGTTGTAGATAGATTTCATGATTTTCAACCTGAAAATCCATTGTATGATCATGCTAATGTTGGACAGCAGTTTACGGATGATGGCAATTGGCAGGCCAATGAAAGTAAGAAGTATAAACCACTTTTTGAGAGCGCAAAAGAGCCATTGTATCCTTCATGTTCAAAAGGGTTAACGAAGTTGTATGCCATTGTGAAACTGAATAGCTTGAAGACCGAATACAGCTTTTCAGATAATGGGGTGACTGCACTTCTCGAACTAATAAAGGAGTTACTCCTCGAAGGTAACACACTGCCGACAAAATACTCCGACGTTAAGAAGTTAATTAAACAAGTTGGAATGAATTACAAAACTTATGATGCATGCATCAATGATTGCATATTGTACTGGAAATATGATGCGAACAAAGTTTCTTGTACAAATTGCAATGAACCAAGATATAGGACATCATTTGACAAAGAGAGAAAAGGCACCAAAGTACCTCGAAAGACATTAAGACATTTTCCTTTAATTTCTAGATTGAAGAGATTATATACTATACCATGGATAGCAGAGGCAATGACCTGGCATGGTCGTGCCAAGTCTAATCCACAAGTAATGCGTCATCCATGTGACTCTTCTCAATGGAAATCCGCGGATTCTTTTGATAAAACGTTTCTCGTCGAGTCACGAAATGTCACACTAGAAATAGCAACAGATGGTTTCTGTCCACATGTTTCTCTATCTAACCCTTATAGCTGTTGACCAGTAATTGTAGTACCATATAATCTTCCTCCGTCTATGTGCATGAAACGGGAGTTTTCAATGTTAACACTATTGATTTCTGGGCCAAAACAACCGGGAAAGGATATTGATATTTATTTACAGCCGTTGATAGACGAGTTAAAACAGTTATGGGAAGGAGTCGTTACATATGATTCATTAAATAAATCCGAGTTTACAATGAGAGCTAGGGTACTGTGGGCAATCCATGATCACCCTGCTCTTGGTACTTTATCGGGATGTATAACTCACGGTTACTTTACATGTCCCGTTTGTGGGGAAAACACTTGTTCTTATCATCTCCCTGAAAGTAAAAAGATGTGTTTTATGGGACATCGAATGTTTCTTCCTAATAGACACAAGTTTCGATACGACAAGATAAATTTCAATAACGAACAAGAACTTCGTCGTCCTAAACGACCGTTGACTTGTTTTGAAGTTGAGAAGAAAGCAGCGAATATCAAAATGAAAGTCGGTAAACAGAAAGAAGAAAATGGTCGAAAACGGAAAAAGCCAGCTATTGAAGAAGTTGACGATGTTTCTGGAAGGTATAGGAGGTCTATCTTTTTTATTTACCATATTGGAAAGCAAATATGATTCGACATAATATTGATGTTATGCATACGGAGAAGAATGTCACAGAGCATCTCATAAGCACCATTATAGACCATAAAGATAAGTCAAAAGATGGCATCAATGCACGCAAGGATTAGAAAATCATGGCTATAAAACAAAAGTTGTGGGTGATGGAAGATCCTGAAACAAATAAAATAATAATACCAAAGGCAACTTTTACTTTGAGGAAAGAAGAAAAGATACGGTTTTTCACTATATTGAAAAATCTGAAAGTACCTAATAAATTCTCTTCTAACTTCCGCAATAATGTGACCATCAATCCTCCCGAACTAAGAAATATGAAGTCACATGATTATCACATCATAATGCAGCATTTGCTTCCGATATTTCTTCAACATTCTTATGCACAACACAAGGATCTGCAAAATGCTGTTCATCGTATTAGTTTATTCTTTAACATTTTATGCTCAAAGGTGATCAATAGGGAACACCTTATAAAAGCAAAGGCTGGTTTGATCGAAGCAATGTATGTTTTTGAAAAACATTTTCCACCTGCATTTTTTGATATTAGTATCCATCTTATGGTTCATTTAGCCGATCAGGCATTGATTGGTGGCCCTGTCAGATATAGATGGATGTATCCTTTTGAACGGTATGTAACTAATTTCAGTTATGTACATTATTATTCGGTGTAAATAGCTATCATGTATAATATATAATTGATCACATTCACAGATTAATGAAAACATATAAAGGATATGTACGCAACAAAAGATACATTGAAGGGTGTATTGCAGAAGGATATATCATACAAGAAGCTAGCCTTTACTGCATGGAATATATGCTAAACGGAGGTCGTGGCAATCATAAACATACCCGCGAAGCATTTTTAGATGAGGATGATGAGTTTGCTGGTGAGATACCTTTAGATAATGGTAAAAATATAATGTTAACCCAAGTGCAGTTTGAACAAGTGCGTAGATGGGTCCTTAATAAGTATGATGGATTGGATGAATGGAAGAAGTAAGTTCATGAATTTGTTTGAAATTTTCATTTTTTCAGTTCAATTATATATTAATTTCGATGTGTTTTTTATAGAAGGTATAACTCCTATGCGAAAAGCACTAGATTTCAACCACGACGAAAAGGTACAACCGTCGAAGTCATTCAAAATTTTACCCTATGGTTACGTAATGAGGTATTACATCATCATAAGTATTTCACGTGTTTATAAGTTGATAATACAAACCATGCATTTATTTATTTATTGTGTTTTATGTAGTTGGTGAAGTGCAGCGATGCTGATCCAACTTTTTGGCGGCTAGCACACGGGCCGAGGTTCATGGCGCTTAGTTATACGAAGTACCAAGTGAATGGGCTTTTTTTCCACGAAAATGTACGAAGATCGTATGGTCACACAGGATAGCGGTGTATGCATGAAAGCAATTACAAAATTTAGAGCGAGTGGTAAAGATAAAAATTATAAGGAAGCAGAAACAACGTATTACGGAGTCATTCAACAGATACTTGAGTTGGATTACACCGACTTCAAACAAACGGTTTTTTTTTGTGATTGGGTAAAAGTCGAGGATAAGATCAATGGTTGCAAAATAGATCCCGTTTCAAACTTAATCATGGTCAATTTAGGAAAAATAAAGAACAAAGACAACATGAATGATGAACCATTTATTCTTGCATCAGAAGCGAGTCAAGTGTTCTACTCAAAAGATTTAAAAAATAACGGATGGTCTGTGGTTTTGCATACACCGAAACGGTTGACAACAAATGTGGATGACATTGAGTTTCCTACCGTCTACCAATCAGCTTTTGAGGACAATGAAAAATTAGAAAATGTATTCGGAAAGTCATGAATTGTTGACTGTTTTTTTTATCACATGTATTTGGAATGTAATGAATTGTTAAATGCTTTTTCTTCTCAAGGAAATCATATGTATTTGGAATGTCATGAATTGTTGAATGCTTTTTTTACCAAAACCATATGTTAACTTGTGAATTGTGGATAACCTATTGAGCATGGTGGTGATGATCACAATTAGTTATACTATATTTTGCAGGAAATTATGTCACAAAATCCAATATCATCACATGCATCATGTTCAAAAGAGCAGAAAGTTGATCAAAACCCACTTGGTATCCCAATCTCAGAAAATGCTTCAAAAGTTGCTACTATGCTTGGTAAACTAGTAGGAGCTCATGTGCCGATATCATACGTAAGTTGGAATAAAATACCCAAAACATATAAGGACGACGTTTAGAACAAGTTGGTGGTAAGTTTTTACTTGAGCAATTTGGTAATATAACATTTAAATATCTAGTCTATTTTTACAGTTTGACTCTTAATTTTTGCAGAAAATGTATGCGCTTGAGCCGCTTTCAAAGGAAATATTTATAAAAAGAATGGCCGAGGCTTTTAGAAGACACAAGAAAAACTTGAGAGCAAGTTTTTATGATATTTTCGACAATGACGAAGAACGATTGAAAAATTGTCCACCTACAGTTGCTCAAGAAGATTGGAATGAGTTCATAAAAAATGAAGCAACGCCTGAAGCGAGCGGAAGAAGGAAGTCAGGCAAAAGAAATAGATTATTGCTCAATTATGGTCACAATGCAGGACGTAAAAGTCATGCTAGAATAGAATACGAATTGGTAATTTATATTCATTTTATTTTAAAAATAGTAACCCCCCCCCAATTATGATAAAAAATATACATAAACTGGAATATATTGCAGACCGTTGCAGATCCATCTGCAAATATCAACCGTCGTCAAGTATGGGAGAAGACGCACACGAAAAAAGATGGTAGCATATCAGATGCCGCTTCTGTGTACTTCGTAAGTTAATCAAATATTAACTTGCGTATTATTTGAAATTTCATCATTCATTTAAGATTTATCATTTCTTAGGATAAAATTGCGAAAATGAAGGAAAAAATCACCGATAGTGATGAAGAAAATTTGACAGTGGATGATGATATCTTATCACAAGTGTTTGGTAAGGATACGAAGGGTAGGAGCCGCGGTGTTGGGACCGTCATACCAATGACTAATGTTAAGGCTTGTGCTATTGCACATAAACGATTCAAATGTGTTAGTCAAGACAACGATGACTTGAAAACGAGGGTGGGAAGTTTGGAGGGTACAATGGGAAATATGGCGGGGCGAATGGAGCTTCTGATTCAAATGGTGGGAGACATCGCTGCTTCTAAAGGAATCTCCGCATCGGTAGATCTCCCTGATGGACACGCAACATACAACTCGGTTCTTCAAAAGTCGTTGCTTCTCAAGATACAACCAATGTTTCTAACAATCAAAAATGTGAAATTCTCAACTCTGATCTAGACATAGTAGCAACAGGAACTGTATGTCGAGATTCTACATCGTCCAGAATTCATGGGAAATATGTACCATCTACACATGAAAAATTGGTTTTGGACGATATACTACTGCCGGATGAGAAAACCACCAAAATAAATCATCAATTTGGAGAGACCTTTGATGAAGTCGACGTAGGTGGGTATGTGTGTCATCCGAAGAACCTAGTTCGATATCTTTAGACATTGGAGCAGGTATATATAATTTTACATTATGTGCTATCAAGTCACTTATACATTGCTTTTAAGTGGGTATGTGTATCATAGGTTAACTGCTTTTATATTTTATCCATTGACTCACTTATACATTGCTTGCATTGCTTATTTCAGGTATTGAGTGGCGTTACCAAAGCAATTCTTCTTTCAGAGCTATTTCAGGTATGATTTCGCTCTTATAAAATTTAGTTGCTTAAATTTTGTTTTTGCGACATTTTTCTTCATCATTTTTTGGCCTTTAGATATGTTTTTATGTTTTGTTAGTTATATGAGAGGTAGTTGCAATTAAACTTGATCACTTAAGTTAGTTATATGAGAGGTTACATCATCCAATAGTGATATGGTTACATCATCCAATAGTTATATGAGAGGTTACATCATCCATTTTAGTTTCAACTGAGCCGCGAGGCTTAGCAAAACTGAGCTGTAAGGCCCAATAGAAACTGAGCCTTACGGCTGAGTGTCGCTGAGCACGAGGCTCAGCGAAACTGAGCCTTTACGGCTCAGTTTCGCTGAGCCTCGCGCTCAGCAAACTGAGCCGTTACGGCTCAGTTTCGCTGAGCGCGAGGCTTAGAAAAACTGAGCCCTTCGGCTCTGCGAAACTAAGCCTTACGGCTCAGTTTCGCTGAGCAGGAGGCTCATCGCAACCGAGCCGCGAGGCTCAGCGAAACCGAGCCTTTACGGCTCAGTTTTGCTGAGCCTTGTGCTCAGAAAAACTGAGCCCTTCGGCTCTGCGAAACTGAGCCTTACGGCTCAGTTTTGCTGAGCAAGAGGCTCATCGCAACCGAGCCTTGTTCTCAGTGAAACTGAGCCGTAAGGCTCAGTTTCGCAGAGCGCGAGGCTCAGCGAAACTGAGCCCTTTGGCTCTGCGAAACTGAGCCTTACTGCTCAATTTCGCTGAGCAGGAGGCTCATCACAACCGAGCCGCGAGGCTCAGCGAAACCGAGCCTTTACGGCTCAGTTTTGCTGAGCCTTGTGCTCAGCGAAACTGAGCCGTAAGGCTCAGTTTTGCTGAGCCTTTACGGATCAGTTTTGCTAAGCCTTTACGGCTCAGTTTCGCTGAGCGCGAGGCGCAGCAAAACTGAGCCCTTCGGCTCTGCGAAACTGAGCCTTACGGCTCAGTTTTGCTGAGCAGGGGTCTCATCGCAACCGAGTCTTGTGCTCAGCGAAACTGAGCCGTAAGGCTCAGTTTCTACTGAGCCTCGCGCTCAGCGAAACTGAGCCCATGCTAAAGCAACAATAATTATAGTGGTAGTTTTCCCTATAATAAAGTCCCTAACATGGTCATCTATATTAATTTCACATTTGACGTACATTATGTTATTGTTCTAGCTATAGCATACCTTTATGTTAATGTGTGTTGTTGAAATGCAATCCTGTGTCTGATCAAATCCTATTCACACTATAATGAAATGATAAATATGGATGATAAATTGATAATTTAATGTTACAGCATAAGATACAATGAATTTGTCGATATTTTTATACAAAATATTATGAAGTGGTTTCCATATCGATCACAGGTAGGGATGTTACAAAGAAAAAGCTGTGAAACAAGCATGACTTGTATGGTCATCTATACAAAATATTATATTTTGTTTTGCATATTTAGTGTTAGTTGTGAAATCAGGACTTCTTGTTGTGGAGGCGAAACTAAACTGATGTTTGTTATTTTAATTTCTTTTCAGGCTTTGGAACAATCATGACTTGTATGGGCTCGACAAGTGCAGTTTTGTTGCCTTTTTTTTTGAGAAAGAACTGTGAACATTATGCTTTGTATATATTTTGTTATGTGGTTTGTATCAACTGAAGTTATGGTTTATGTATTAATTGAATTATGCATAGCGTATCTTCTTTATACTGTTATATGGGTGTAGCGTATCTTCTTTATTGTGCATATATATATCAACGGGTGCAGTGATTTTGTATATTGCATGTATGATATATCCATTTTGATACGGTTAAAAGCCGTATCTAATTCAGTGTTACCATTGTGGGAGTGAGGATTTAAACACGGTTTTAAGCCGTATCTAATTCAGTGTTATCATTGTGGGAGTGAGGATTTAAACACGGTTTTAAGCCGTATCTGATTGATAACTTGGTACGGGTTAAAACCGTATCAATTTATCAGTTTGATACGGTTTTAACCGTATCAAGGTGTGAATTAGATACGGCTTATAACCGTATCAGTCGAGAATTGGGCAGTGCCCCACGTACTGAATTGATTCGGTTTCAAGCCGTATCTGATTCTTACCTTGATACGGTTTAAAACCGTATCAATTTATCAGTTTGATACGGTTTAACACCGTATCAAATTAAGAAATTGATACGGCTTAAAACCGTATCAAACTGATAAATTGATACGGTTTAAAACCGTATCAAATTAAGAAATTGATACGGCTTAAAACCGTATCAAAGCAACAGAGACGCCATTTTTTGATACGGCCCAGGACACTACCAAATTGATTTTGATACGGTCATGAGCACTGTCAAATTGCCATTTTTGGTGTAGTGCTTCTCTCCCTTGGAGCCATGTGTTGGACAGGTAAAGCTACAGGCTTTGCGTTATCCACAAGATATATGCGGAAGTCCATTTCCCGCCTCGGAGGTAAGCCATTCACTTCCTCAAAGACATCCGGATATTCCCGGACTACTCTAACTGGTTGCAAATTCTCATCAGAAGCATCAAGCGACTCTAGATAACTAAGCATAACTACATTCAAAGGATTACAAGAAATTTCTAGAGTATTACCAAGCCGAGTCAAGAGCCTAACTACTCTTTTCTCACAGTCAAGAATGGCACTATTACCAGTTAACCAGTCCATGCCTAAGATCAAACCATATCCCGAGAAGCCCAAAACAAAGGCATTACAACTAAACTCAACGCTGAGAGATTTTCAAACCCAAACAAACCATTGACAAGTAAGCGGAGCCCCCAATTGGATTTGAAACTACTAAGGGATCTTCTACCATACTAGTGTCTAGATGCAGAGATTCTACTAAGGCAGATGAAATAAAAGAGTGTGATGCGCCAGAATCAAAAAGTGTACGAACTGGATCATCATAAAGATAGACTACACTTTCTACAGAAATATTACTACCTCGTTCCTGCTGAGGTGCCACTAGCGCATAAACCTGACCCCCTGAAGTTGATCCGGCTTTCTGTCCCTGCCCTTTCTTCTTTGGGAAGTCCTTAGCTTGGCGTCCAGTTTCTCCACAATGGAAGCAACCACCCATCTTCGCCTTCCTTTTCCGGTAGTCTTTTGATATATGGCCCATAATGCCACAGAAATTGCACCTTCTCTTCTCACGGGGCTTATTGTTCTTCCCTCCTTTCTTGAAGTCTGTTTTCTTTGCTTGTAGACCTTCTTTCTTCTCTTCCCCCATAGTTTCTTTCTTGCCGTGGTCTTCCTCGTGTAGCAACGCTATGTCCACCAGGCTTTCATAAGTCGCACCCGTGGATACATGGGTCATGGCAAGGCTGTGTAGAGGCTCATTCAAACCCTTGACAAAGCGGAGTGCCTTCTTGTGCTGGGTGTTTACTAAGTCCAGCCCAAACCTGGCCAGCTGATTAAACTGATTAACATATTCCCTGATCGTCATGCTTCCCTGTTTCAGAGTTAGAAACTTTTCCATTTGCAGGCTTCTTTCGGCTTGGGAGAGGAATTTCATCTCAAACCTTGTCCTGAAGTCTTCCCACGTTTCCATCGCCCTCTGAGCATTAGTAACTTCCCACCAATAGGAAGCTTCATCCTTAAGTAACCACACCGCAAGTTGTATCTTTTGCCTGTCATCCACTGCAAAGATGACAAAAAAATCCTCAGTCTCCTTTAACCAGTTTCTTGCTTCAACAAAAGATTATGTCCCATAAAAGTCTTTTCCACCCATAGCCTTGAAGTCTCTACATGTTTTTGCGAAGGCATTCCCAAGAGGAGGCGGAGGAGGAGGAGGAACCGCGGCCACTGGAGGAGGGATGTCTGCTGGGCCCGCGCCACTGGCCCTTGCTTCTAAGTACCTCCTAAACCAGCCGGGAATCGGCACTCCTTTCGGAAGGTTAAGGTCTCCAGACATGCTGAAACAGAAAAGAAAAATTCAAAACGAAGGATAGAGAAGGATAGATAGGGCACATGGCTTTGGGGGATTTTGTCTTTTTATAAATATAACACTTTTTCAAACAAAAATGCTTCTTTAAACTTTCTTTTTTTTTGAAAACAATTTTCAAAAACTTTTATCTTGTCTGGTAAACCTATGCTCTAATACCAAGTGAAACACCCCACCTCTATTAAGGTCACTTACAAAGGGAATGCCTTAACTTTGGTAGAGGTTTATAAGTAAAAGCCACAGATAAACTCAAGACAGATATAAATGCACATATTTTAAACAGCGGAAACCAAACAAACTTTTATTTCATCAATACGTGTATCAAACAAAGATTTCCATAATTGTCTCAAAATACTTCCAAAATTAAAACCTCATAACTGCCTTGATTATTAAAGAAGCATGAAAACATAAATAAAGCGACAAAAAATCCCCATAGTGATATCCAAAGCCATTTTCCGAGCAATAAAGATCCAAATCATACATCTACGTTCTTGGTGCTTGTAAAGAGCCTGACTGAGTTGAGCTGTTTCCTCCCTGTGGACCTGGGGGGGAGGGAAACGAAAGAAAAGAAGACGAAAAGAAAATAGGGTCAGACATAAAGACTGAGTAAATCTAGTAACTCTTCAATATGTGAATAAGAAAAGGGTATGATGGATGTAAACCAAAAATAGGAAAGTGTCACAAGCTAAGGAAGTGTCGAATGTACTATCACGCCCATACTATATCTCTGCACCTACTTGAGTTTATTCTAACTGGCACCCCGTGGTGAGGGTGGAGTGACCCCCATTCTTATTAAAGATCGGCTCCTACTCGCGTTAACATGTGTCATACGTCCCCCAAGAATTGTAGATACCTATGCTGGTCCCACCATGGGGTGTATCAAGACCTATGGTGGCGGCCCTGACACAAATCCTAGAAGGCATAGGTTATACTACTGGTGTCCCCAGTGTCCTGGTTGTCTGCTCTGGAGTGTGTGCACGCCTGCACCCTGTTAGACCTACACTGTGCACCCACCGCTGTCGTTTGACCGCTTACAATCAGCCCAGTAATCGTGCCCCACCCTGCCTAGTTTCAGGGTACCGTTGATACCTAACTTTGGGTTACTGCTGAAACGAGTCCCTCGTTACCAGGATTTTCTAGTCAAACATGTTAAGTGGTTAAGTGTCTGTGTTTACCTAACCCCACCCATCAATTTTTGTTAACATGTCGAATTTGGTTAAGTGTTATAGTTGACTTAACCCTACCATCTGTCCTTAGCCTCTTAGGAGCACCAGACCACTCACATTAGACAGGTATTGGTACGGTTACTGGATATGCCGGTCGGTTCCGGGCAGGTTTACACCATAACTCAGTCTAACCTCGGGTCCTTATCGGGCTCAATGCTTAACCACCCACATTGGATAGGTATTGTTGTGACTATTGGACAGCCGGGCGGGTCCAGGATGGTTTACATCACATCTCAATCCAACCTCGGGTTAAGCATGTCCTGTTTTTCTAAATTTACATATTTTATTACTTCTCAACTATATGTAAATGTCATATCTTTTATTTTTGGGTATTTCAATTCATATCGCTTATGTGTCATAATCGTTGGCATGTGCCAAACATGCCAACATATATTTTCATATTTTACACCCAACGTTATTACCCCCGTTTGTTCGCAACGTTATAACATGTGTTGGGCTTGTCACAATTCAGCCCAACTTTATAAACGTGAGGAAAAGGGGAAATCAAGAACATGTAATACATAAAGGTGTGTGGCGCATGAAACTGCAATTTGGCGATTCAACTAACATATAACATGGGTCATGTGAACTTGCATTCAAATCAAAGTATGTCTAAGTAGGTGACATATGAAATGGCATAGTTTAGGCAAATACAAACTTGTGTTCAAACATGTTAACTTGGCATAATATCAACCACAATACTAGCATGTTGTATATTCACAAAAATGTACAATTTTTACGTCTAATCATATAGCCTATTTCAACATGAACTTGCATAGTTTATGAAACCCAAACGATGTTCGACATAGAACCAATTATATTTTGCAAATAAACATGAACTTGCATAGTTTATGAAACATAGATCCAATTATACTTGCAAACATCGATCCAATTATACTTGCCAATAAACATAAGGATGATATCATAGGTTTTGGGTCATGTAGGCATAAAAGGTCTATAACATGTTTACGTAAATTCTAATTTAGACTAAGGGAATATACATAGTCCATGCCATCGACATATACAAAAAGGGATCAATTTCTAGTTTTTGCCACAAGCTTGCAAGTGCCATTGTTTTTCATATACAATTGCTCAATAGGCTTGCATCAATCAATTTATGCCACAAACCTCAATACATAAGTCATGATAGAACCATTACAATACATAATGATTATAAAAACATGATTCTATTTTCATTTACATCGAATCACATCATAGTTTTTATTCATATTTTGAAAGGTCACTATACTTACAACGTGTGATGAATTCTTGTTTTCTGATTTCTGTTATTCTGATTAGGAGATGCTCTCCTTTGGGTAGCAAAGTTGTGTTGAATGATTTGATTAAGCTTTAATCTTCTTCTAATTTGATTCGTCTCTTAGGCTTGTTGGCTTGTCTCTAGGCATTCTAATTGACGGCCATTCCTAGTTCCTCTCCAGCAGCATGACGGCTTTTGTATTCTATTATTTGTGTGAATTTAGGGTTAGACTTGAGTTGTATTTATAGAATTTTAAATTGTTTTGAGCCGTCAGATGAAGATAGGAGGAATCTAGACCATACAAAGTTCAAAGAGCCAATCAAGAGGTGACATGTAAGCCATAGTGGCTCAGCCAAGCATCAGAATTCGACCAGACCCTGACCAGGCCAGCCAGGACCATGACCAGCAGGTCATTCTGACCTGGGCGCACTTGGCATGTGCGCCAGGCTAAAAATGTACTGGCGCACTTCCCAAGTGTGCAAGTTCAACTTTGTTCTGGCGCACTTCCCAAGTGCGCCAGTGCATTCTGACCCGTTTTCTGGTTTTTCTGCCCAACTTTGTTCGTCCGTGTCTTCTTCACACGATATCCGTTTTACGCAAACTTGGACTCTATCTCAAGTAGAATTTCGAGACGAACGCAATGGAATAACCCATTTCACTTAATTTCATCATTTATAATTAATTGTACTTTAATTTGTGAAGCTTAACGTTATAAAATTCACGGGGTGTTACAGTAAGTATGGTCTGTAAACATGAATTTACTAGCTATGTTTGTAAGTATATTTGTAAGTACTATTTGCGTTGCTTGTTAATCTGAGAAGAGAAATTCTTTGTTAAATTCAGTAATGTTGTAGTATGTGATGTAATGTCGCCATAGCTATGATATATTGTTGCAATTTGTGATGTTAAATGTTACTATAGTTATGATATAGTGTTGTCAATGGATGATAAAAGTGCTGTCATAGATTAACGCATGTGGGCCCCACAACAGGATTCCGTGATCCCGGGTTATAGCCACAATAGGATTCCATGAACCTGGGCTACAGATTTTAGTGGGCCCCACATTTTTGTAAATTTAGTACTTGTGGAAACTCCTGTACCGATGTTGCCTTAGGATCGCAAAAATGTTGCCTTTGACTCTAAGGCAATTCTAAGGCAACGCGGCAAAATGAAACACCGAGAAAGTGTTGCCATAGATCTTGGCCTATAGCAACATTTTTTGGTACTTCCTACATTACTTCTCTGGTGTTGCATTATGCAATCTATGGCATAGTGCATGTACACAAGGAAAGTAAAGGAAATTCCATCGAAATTTTGTGAACCATTTAAAGTGAAATCATTTACGAAATATAATTACTTTTTAGTGATTGTAACTTATCGAATATAAGGTCGAATCCGACGAATGATGTATTAGAAAAATAGAGATGCCCGTTTTCTAAAAAAACAAATTTCCATATAACGATTATTTATGACACTTGCCAGACGTGGCCAAATAATATCTAAGGGTTCAAATATTTGTTTATATTAAATTTAGATTATAATTTGTTCAAATTTTACTATTTTATTACAAATGTACTAAATTATATATTTTTAAAATTTATTGAATTCTAACTACGACGAGTCTTATCAAAATCATTCATACACCAAATTATTTCGCATGTTCGCATATGCACAAAACTCATGTTCGCACAAATTATCCAAAACTATGATCACTCAACATAATATATACTTCGTGTTTGCATAAATTATACTATTTGCAAACTCTGTCACACACATACGTTCAATACTAACCAAAGCTACTAAAGCAAACACAACATACTAAACTAGAAAATTTTGAAATTACTAATATTTTGATCATTATGGTGATAATAATAGCAATTAGGAGTTAACACGATGTAATATACATACAGTAACAAGTATGAACCAATCATAGTTTAAATTAAATCTTAAATAAAAAAAACTAAATATTAGGTTTAGAGAAATTACCTGATTTGGAGAGGTAGGAGGTCGGAGACGGGCTGAATATGCTTCTAGATTGCATCGGAGGTAGTTGGATTAGGGTTGTGGAAGCAAAGTTGAAGGGGGAAAATGGTGGATCGAAAAAAAAATGATTACAGAAGATAATGGAAGCTTCAGGTCACGGTTCTGGAAAATATGTAGAAAATTTCCAACTGCTACCAACAGCTGTAAATGACTATTATTCCATCTGTTTCCAACAGCTACAGACGGTTTTTTTAAAATTGAATGAGCCGTTGGAAGCCGTTCGATTAGCCTTTTGCGGCCGTTCGAAACAAGGCAGGGGATACAATGTAGTTCTAGTAGTGAAAATTGTAGTTATATTTAGTACTAATCCTCAATCTGACATTTTCAAAGTTGGTCCTATAACTTAAAAAGAAAATGTGAAGACCCTTAACTTCCCCGGTAAGGAAAGAGCGAATACTTTGAGAACAACACACAAAAGAACGCAGACAGAAGAACATTTCATTGTTAATTACAACAATTCCATCAGAATACACGAATATACAGAGTATAAATAAATATTACACAGAAAATATCAAAGATTACAATACATTACATAGCAACGGAAAATAATACAATACACAACTAGAAGTAATACACGGATACAGAGCTTTCCGAGTATCGTTCCAGCTATAAATCAGGATCTTGTGAATATAAATCTGCAAAACCAAAACTACTAGCTGCCCGTGTCGAAATAAGGGCACCCAGAGTTTAGGTTAAAACAATAAACTCCAGGTCAGTCATGTGACTGGTGTGAGAACTAAAGCAGTTATAAATCTTTATTTTAAAGTTAGGTAAATCAAGGGACCACGCCGTATAACACGGAACGAGTTTCCTCCCAAGAATACCAGTGCATAAAACAATAGTGCAATGCTAAATAAAGAAAAATGAAGCTATTATAAGACCCAGGTCCCATCACACAATGCAACGCAAACCGGAGGATAGGGTTTTTACCTTATAATAGCCAAAGAAGGCTTGACATGCTAAAAACAAATCATTTGATACTATTATAAGTGCATAGAGTATAAAACAATTTCAATCATAAGTATCAATCATAGACGGCATGAGTGCCCCATCCCACTGTGTCGCCATACTAGGCTCTACAAATAAAACAGCAAAGTCACGTATTTGGAAATTGGGTTCCCTTCTGTGAACCGAGGCAAGGGATCGTCCTCTACCGAATTCGAGACAATCTAGAGTGACAGGGCCGGTCCACCGATGTGGATTAAAATGCCTGAACACTGCGTTTCCCCACCCTTTTGGGCGTAAATGAGCCAACGAATGACTCCATCGGCTTCACATAGTCACCAATATATCCGAGGCGCCTCGCAACAGCAACAACCACATAAGTCAAACTCGTCAGGGCGTGTCAAAAAACTGACGCCACTTCTAACTAGAAGGAAACGCATGCCCTCCCGGAGGTCCTCTCCCGTTTCTGGTTCACAACCGGGGTGTGAGGCTCGCGAATTAACGCTACACAAAGTTGTGCCACACAGGCCGTGCTTTGATCATTAACCACAAGACTTTGCTTTTCAATAAAAGCCTTGATCATTTGCCACTTAGGCATGCCACACAGGCAAACCACTCCATGCAACCGATATCCATCAATCACACAGAATGATATCCAATATCAGACACATAGTCCATTTACAAGTCCGTTCTGGGTCTGAACGAAACCGGAGGCACCTTGTACCTCGCATATCTATCGATCTCCATGTATGTCTGGACGACCACTAACTGATCCCCTCCTATTTGGTGTACAGCCCAATCAAGATCATCAGTAATCACCCAAACGACGTGAAGACCTCCGGTCTTCGACCACCGTCTTCATCCTCGACACCACGTCGAATCAGTTATTCAGAATGGGAAAAACCCGGTCATTCTGAATAACTCGCGTATATAATAAACAAGTGTTACACAAACACAACATACGCCTTATTCCAATTCACCAGTCACTAACCGTAAATTATTAAGGGAACAATTCCCCAAATATTAACCCCGAAGGCCGAAACCAACATCAGATCAATACCCAGGAAACCATCCATCTTAACTAATCCTCAGTTAGTTGCTAAATTTCACATTCTTAGGGATAGGTTCCCATTAATTTTATCAAAGATAAATCCCTTAAATTTATTCTTAAATCTTCTTTTGAATATCAGTTCAACTAGTCTGGATTAACGAATCTTACCGAAGTAATCATTTGTTTTAATTTCCCAATCCCAACCTATTCATCCCATGAAGTAAAACTGGTAATACTTCATATCTAACACCACGGTATTATCGGTAAATTCAATTACCATTTCACGTTCAAATCTAATTAAATATTTAACTATCGCCTGGAGCAAAACTGGTGATACTCCATTCTCGATCTTTTCAATCTAATTAAAGATTCATTAAAACTCCACTTAGTTTTAATTTTTAACTGGGCTAAAGAACCAATGTCATTTAAAACACTGTTCACGATAAACCCCAAAATCACATTCCATTCTATCAGCCTTTAACCGTAAAATAGCAAGTGAGCAATTCCCTAAGTATTAACCCCGAAGGCCGAAACCAACATCAGATCAATACCCAAGGAACCATTCAACTTAACTAATCTCCAGTTAGTTTCTGATTTTCTTAACTCAGTTGGGTCTAAGAACAGTGTTATTGAAGATACCGTTCACGACAACCCAAAATCACATTCCATTAATTATCGGGTTAAAGAATAAGTGTTATTTAAAACACCGTTCACGATAAACCCAAAATCAATTCAAATTCAATTCCAATTAAATACCATTTAATTGGTACACTTCATTGAATCTAAATAAAAATATTTAATCTTTTTCTCAACTGGGTTGAAGAACAGTGTTAATGAAGACACCATTCACGACAAACCCAAATCACATTTGATATTAAATACAAGGCTCTGAACAGAAAATATATCGACTTATATTCAATATCAAATTCTACGACCCGCAAATATCGTATTTGAAATAACGATATAAATATATCTTTCAGATTTCCATAACAATACCTGTATAATCACGAAATCCAACATCGAAATATTCCAAAGATAATTTCGATTCAAATCCATTCCAATTCAATTATTGGAAATTCTGGTTATTTTCAAAACCATTTCAAATCTACTTTATTTATTTAAAAATAAATAGAATTATAATTCTAGTTCAAAACTAGTTCATTTCGATAAAAATCTATTTTTATCTTTTCAAATAGGGAGTTTTTCATCCCAATTCTTCACAAATCATTTCTTATGATTTTACACAAATTATTTATATTTTTAATAATTTTATCAAGGCCCGTACAGTCGATTTCCATCAACGGCCATCGAACTGCACTTACAGCGACCTTTCCCAAATTTGATTTGGAAATAATTCCAAATCCAACCGTTAGATTTTAAATCTATAATATTCGCTAGAACGCTCTTTTCGATACGAACCCAACGGTTCAGGTTTCAGGAAAATCCGATGGTCAGATCTCCCGTAATATCCATTCGAAGTCAATGGTCGAAATTCGCAAACTACCGCGGCGCGGTGCGTTCTATTCAGGCCATTATATATATATAATATATATACTATATATATTTCATCGATTTCCTTTCAAAATGTATTTTATAAATCGTTTTAAATTCGTTTTCGAAACGATTTCAACTTCATATTCAATTTCTAATCAAAATTGAATCTTTCCAATATAAATTCGTTTCAAATTCATTTCAACTCGATTTCAATTCAAATCAATTTCAATTCAAATCGGTTTCAATTCAAATCGATTTCAGTTCAATTTCAATACGTTTTAAATTCAATTCAAAATGATTTCAATTCTATTTCAATCTAATTCGTATTTCAATTCTTTTCAATTTAATTCGAATTTCAATTCATTTCAAAATAATTCAAAGTTCAATTCATTTCAATTTAATTCGAAGTTCAATTCATTTCAATTTAATTCGAATTTCAATTTAATTCGAAATTTAATTCATTTCAATTTAATTCGAATTTCAATTCATTTCATAATAATTCGAAGTTCAATTCATTTCAAAATATCAGATTTTGAAATCACTTTCGATATTCATTGTAAAATGAATAAAATCGACAAAATTTCCGTTCGTGTTAAAATGGCGTTTAACTACTTAACACGGCTTCACATTTCAACATTCACTGAATATTATTTTAAAATATTCGATAATTATGAACTGGAATCAGACACAGTCAATTACCATATAATGTGATTATATGTATTTCACACAACAAAGGTGTATAACAATAATGAAAACAGCAATCCATCATCCAGAGTGCATTCTACACTGTATAAGCATTGAATATAAATATTCAATGCTTACACCGCCTGTCAATCAATCGATCGACATACAACTAATTATTGGGATTAGTGTAGGTCATATTTCATCCCAGTACCCGTGTTGGGTTTTCAAACAACAAACACAGGTTCTATTTGTGCAGTTGGGCGATGTGTAAAATTTATCGTCCCAATCAATATCAGCCAAATCAGTGTATATAAACAAATCGTCTGATTTGTTTATAAATATTTATTTTATATACACGTTAAAAATTATAATTTTTACTATAAAATATTTTCCACTATAAAATATTTTATTTTATTTCACATCGCACAATCAAATTTCACAACACAACAATCAAACAAACAAGTCATCCATGGTCTGTGGACGACGAGTATCGGGAGCTGCTAAGCACCGTCTGCATCCTAGTATATATTTCAACAAGAATTTAAAATAAAAGTGAGGAGTTCTCACCGACTAGCTAAACCAATACACCGCGACACTTCATATGTAGAAATCTTTGTCGTGCTCGCCTTTTGTCAATTTCATCGTCCGTAGCCACTACATATATAAAAATCGCATTTATATTGTTGTTATGTATATAAAAATCACTTTTTTATTCTTCTCACTATATATTTTAAAAATCATGCTATTTATATTATTATTATTTTTGAAAAACAAAGCGAAATTATATTTGAAAAACAAAGGAAATTTATATTTGAAAAACAAAGCGAATATACATTTGAAAAACAAAGCGAATTTACATTTGAAAAACAAGGGAAATTTATATTTGAAAAACAAAGCGAATTTACATTTGAAAAACAAAGGAAATTTATATTTGAAAAACAAAGCGAATTTACATTTGAAAAATAAAGGAAATTTATATTTGAAAAACAAAGCGAATTTACATTTGAAAAACAAAGGAAATTTATATTTGAAAAACAAAGCGAATTTACATTTGAAAAACAAAGGAAACTTACATTTCAAAAACAAAGGAAATTTATATTTGAAAAATAAAGTATTAAAAACTTAAACCTTTCTGTACCTCGCATATCCGTTTCTGCTGTGACAAGTACCCAATGTCCACACTAGGGTTCAGGAGCGCCTCCATCACTTTTCACCGGTCGCCAATCGAACACCGTCACGCCGAGCGCCTCCGCGTGCGCTACCTCCTCAAGCAGCTCCGGCAAACTCGATCACCAGCGGCGGCAGCAAAAAGGACCCAAACGTGTGACTTTTGGGAGCAAAATCCCACCAGTTCTTCATGTGAAAATCGATCAGGGCGGGATGATTTTGAAGCGTGGAAGAAGCTCTTCCATTTTCGTTTAAGTGGGGTTTAATTCATGATGGATTGGGGGAAATCGATCGAAGATAGATCGAACTAATTCCACCTTTGGGGGCGCGGGTTTCAAAGGAGTTGATCACGAGGAGGATAAGTGAAGGGTTTGACCGATTTTGACCTAGCCTAATATATATTATAATAATTAATTAATTCAAAAATTATCCCGATACGATAACGAACTCCAAATCAAACCCAACAACTATCATCCCTAGCTAATTAACCCCATTCCGAACACAATGGGATATGTATCGTAGGCTGATCCGACTGTTTCGATTAGTTTCTGCCAAAATCAAAATATAAGTCCATACAATGAATTTGAACGCGCATTTCAATTTACTGGGGACACATACGGACTCTAAAAATTCCAAAAAAAATATTTTCTAGCTTTGTATTGACGATACGGTTCTAACAAAACTAATTTCGTCAAATTCTAGGACCGCTTGAAAAATGGCCATTTTCTGGTCGATCAAAATTGACTGAAACTGTCAAAACATGTTTAACTTCGCCACGCTCACGTATTGATTTAGAAAATTATGAATTTTGAAACCTAGCAATAATTTGACTTCCCAGATCCAACAAAAGTGGTATCGTCGAAAACTGAGGTCATTTGCAAAATTTCCATTTTCAAGGGCTTTATATATATATATATATTAAAATATATATAAATTCCACAGCGACTTTTCAGAATTTTAAACTGGACGTATCTTTCAACTTCTAAAGTGAAATATCAGTTTCTTAACTTTGTTAGAAAGATATTCTTATACAGATTCAAATATTTCTTGTTTCGTCCAATTCCGACTCAAAATGAATTCTGTATATTCGTTTGAAATTCGAAATCGAATTTTTGAATAGTCGCGCCCTTTCAGGCTCGTTTTATAATTTAAAATAAATATTTATATTCTAATGACGATTCAAATAAATATATACGTTCTAATTCTATTCAAAATAAAATTTTCGTCGTTATTATTTAAAATAATTCATTTTAAATATTCAAAATTCATTAAAACTGCCAAAATAAAAATTATAAATTGGCTCAGATTTCCGGGTTATTACAATCTCCCCCACTTAAAACTTTTCGTCCCCGAAAAGGAATGAAGCCGAAAGTTGTTTAACTAATCAACTAAACTTTTCCTTATTTTCATTACGGCTTAAGTTCTTCAACTTTTCAGTTTCTAAGAACTTTTCAAAATTTTCAAACATTTGGCTAACACCCTAAATTTCCGCAAAATTTCGCCATAACCTCCCGTGCACCGGGGACTTCGGGATATTTCAAATAGCCTCCAACGGCCCTCATCAATCCAAAAAGAAAAAGAAACAGCCAAGCGGCTAGCCAATCGGCTCATAAAATCATCCAAACCCAAAGAAATACAATAAACATGTACCTATTTGTCGGGTAAACAATTTTATTCTTCTGCTCTAGCCTCTTTGCTATGACCTGTTCAATGTAAGTACATGTATATGCATGCAAATCCGATAAGTTTTCAATACAATTCACTATTTGGTTCAATTTTGCTAATGGTTCAACATTTTAATTAATCAAAACAATAATCAAACAACACAATCAGCAATCAATTGGTTGATTAGCTTTTCAAATTCATAGCTTTGATATATAGTCAAAAATCATATTTTTGATGCCAAATCACAACAATAAGCCCTATCTAATTTTGGTTCTCACACCAGTCTGATGGAAATATATAGATAGCACACCTTCGAAGCTCGAACATAAATACTGACAACGCTGCAGCATTATCAGAATCATTCCCGGACGACTAGAGTGCGATTCTATATCTATCCAGTATATTAAAACTTCGAATACACGTGGATCAGATGTATACACAAAATCTTTATATACTGGATAGTCCAAATCAATATAAATAAATACTCAAATACGAATAATTGAATTAAATTTTCAAAACAAAACTTGTTTTCAATTTTATTTCAAAAACACTACTCTTCACACTCGTTCTAGGATACTACTGATCCTATCTCTAACGAGTCATTCTCGTTGGATATTACTAATCCAATATCTGATGAATTCTTTCGTATGGTTCTAATGTGTCATGTTCTCTGAGCTTTGTAAACCAAAGCTCTGATACCAACTATGAAGACCCGTAACTTCCCCGGTAAGGAAAGAACGGATACTTTGAGAACAACACACAAAAGAACGCAGACAGAAGAACATTTCATTGTTGATTACAACAATTCCACCAGAATACACGAATATACAGAGTATAAATAAATATTACACAGAAAATATTAGAGATTACAATACATTACATAGCAGCGGAAAATAATACAATACACAGCTAGAAGTAATACACGGATACAGAGCTTTCCGAGTATCGTTCCAGCTGTAAATCAGGATCCTGTTAATATAAATCTGCAAAACCAAAACTACTAGCTGCCTGTGTCGAAATAAGGGCACCCAGAGTTTAGGTTAAAACAATAAACTCCAGGTCAGTCATGTGACTGGTGTGAGAACTAAAGCAGTTATTAATCTTTATTTTAAAGTTAGGTAAATTAAGGGACCACGCCGTATAACACGGAACGGGTTTCCTCCCAAGAATACTAGTGCATAATACAACAGCGCAATGCTAAATAAAGAAAAATGAAGCTATTATAAGAACCAGGTCCCATCACACAATGCAACGCAAGCCGGAGTATAGGGTTTTTACCTTATAATAGCCAAAGAATGCTTGATACGCTAAAAAAAAATCATTTGATACTATTGAAAGTGCATAGTGTATAAAACAATTTCAATCATAAGTATCAATAATAGACGGCATGAGTGCCCCCATCCCATTATGTCGCTATACTAGGCACTACAAATAAAACCGCAAAGTCACGTATTTGGAAATTGGGTTCCCTTCTATGAACCGAGGCAAGGGATCGTCCTCTACCGAATTCGAGACAATCTAGCCCATGTCTCAGGCAAGTACATAGTCAAGCCTTTGGAGCGACAGGCCGGTCCACCTATGTGGATTAAAATGCCTGAACACTGCGTTTCCCCGCCCTTTGGGGCGTAAATGAGTCAACGAATGACTCCATCGGCTTCACATAGTCACCGATATATCCGAGGCTCCTCGCAACAGCAACAACCACATAAGTCAAACTCGTCAGGGCGTGTCAAAACACTGACGCCACTTCTAACTAGAAGGAAACGCATGCCCTCCCTTAGGTCCTCTCCCGTTTCTGGTTCACAACTGGGGTGTGAGGCTCGCTAATTAACGCTACACAAAGTTGTGCCACACAGGCCGTGCTTTGATCATCAACCACAAGACTTTGGTTTTCAACAAAAGCCTTGATCATTTGCCACTTAGGCATGCCACACAGGCAAACCACTCCATGCAACCGATATCCATCAATCACACAGAATGATATCCAATGTCAGACACACAGTCCATTTACAAGTCCGTTCTGGGTCTGAACGAAACCGGAGGCCCTTGTACCTCGCATATCCATCGATCTCCAAGTACGTCTGGACGACCACTAACTGATTCCCTCCTCTTGGGTGTACGGCCCAATCAAGATCATCAGTAATCACCCAAACGACGTGAAGACCTCCAGTCTTCGACCACCGTCTTCATCCTCGACACCACGTCGAATCAGTTATTCAAAATGGGATAAACCTGGTCTTTTCTGAATAACTCGCGTATATAATAAACAAGTGTTACACAAACACAACATACGCCTCATTCCAATTCACCAGTCACTAACCGTAAATTAGTAAGAGAACAATTCCCCAAATATTAACCCAGAAGGCCGAAACCAACATCAGATCAATACCCAGGAAACCATCCATCTTAACTAATCCTCAGTTAGTTGCTAAATTTCACATTCTTGGGGATAGGTTCCCATTAATTTTATCAAAGATAAATTCCTTAAATTTATTCTTTAATCTTCTTTTGAATATTAGTTCAACTAGTCGAGATTAACGAATCTTACCGAAGTAATCATGTGACGGCCCGCCCCGCACCAGTATGCATTTCCTCCGCAGGTGCGCTGTACACATGCCCGACTAGCGCAGAACGGTAGCCAAAGAAAGGAAAGAAGAAAATTAACTAACAAGGAACCAGTAGAATGTCTCACAGCGCATGGAACAAAATATAATAATAACATACTTGACATAAAACAGGTGAGACTGTACATAAGCTGATAACTAAGACCAACATCATCATCAGAACAGCGTTAATCCAAATACAGCTTATGATTCAATATGATTATTACAACTTTAAACTGCCTCTAAAGCAAAAGAAAGCTAAAGTAGAAGTTGCACTACTAATGCCCAAGCAGTGATTTTCAACAACAAGGAGAATACTATATGTATCATACGTGGAAGCCTCCTGCTTGTCTCCGAATCAGCTACTCGTGCATC
The DNA here is from genome assembly GCA_030737875.1 of Allium sativum. Classification (NCBI taxonomy): domain Eukaryota; kingdom Viridiplantae; phylum Streptophyta; class Magnoliopsida; order Asparagales; family Amaryllidaceae; genus Allium; species Allium sativum. Next base: position 352,497,196 of record CM060916.1, on the reverse strand, counting down.
ACCAGCTAACCTGTCTCTAGTCTGCTCGTGTGAGAACCCAGAGTAATAAGAAGAGACATAAAACTCTGGGTCAGACAAAAAGTCTTGTACGAGCAATAAGCAGCTAAACGGAAGAATAACAGGTATATTAAACCATACCTGAACCTGGACCTGCAACCCAAGAGTTAGCACTACATACCGTACAATACTCTAAGGTGCCATAACAAATAGTGTAAAAAATACGGGGGTGGGGTGTGCATGTCATAATGATGGCAAACAAATCAAGCATAGCAACCATCCTCACATCTCTCACTCTGTGCGTAAAGCATACGATGTCCACTAATGTCAATCACTAGACCCATCGAAGTAGTGACGGAGTTCGACTTGTACAACTACTGCTACTACCAAGCTTACCACATGGAGTCATGACCAAATCTTTACAAATGACCCCACTTCATTGGTCTATAGCCCCTTTAGTCATACCTAGGCCACTGTAGCCCTGAACCCGTTCATATACTCCCTACACATAGTGATTCAAAGCTACAGACATCGACAACCCCTTTGCACACGTCCCGCAGCAAAGCCCAATCATGAAGGTCACTCATTGGTTCCCAACTGGATCCTGAGTCAAAGCTCCTCATTTGGACTTCCTTTGCATCTCGGGTTCTGGTAATCACCTTCTTCTCCGGACCGGTCTTAATTTCTTCACTTTACTTTACTTCAGGTCGTGGTCATCAGCTCCTCGGTTCGGATCGGAATACTCCTCCCTAAGCAATCGGAACGGTTCGGAATCTCCAGCTCAACCTTCCTCTCTGCTTCGGATCGGATCGGGGTGATCTTCCTCCAGCGGTTCGGATCGGAGTCCACACCTCCTGGCTTCATGGAAAACTCCTCTGGTTCGGTCCTCCTTCCCAAGCAATCGGATCGGGTCGGGTCTCTCAAGCTTCTCCATCGGGTCGACTCGAAATTCTAGCTCTATGGCACCAGGTCGGTTCGGTTCGGATATTCTCCTTCCGTTCATCTCGTGAGGTTACCTGACTCCAGAACATCGGTTCGTGGGGAGGTCTCCTGGTCGGTCCGGTTCGCGCTCCTCCCTCTGATCCGGTCCGGATCGGCCAAATTCCTGCAACTCATTCCAGCGACTGTTTACGCCATTCGAAGGCGTTTTCGACCAATCTAACACTTCTAGACCATCACGAATCATGTCATACAATCATAGAAACATGTAACATCAACCACAAACATCAAAACAATAACTATAGCATGTAAAATGGATCAAACGTACCCAAAATCCCATATTTTCCCTTAAGCATGTCTAAGCAAAACTAATCATAGGGTTAACAAAACTTAACCAAATCAAACCAAATTTCTAACAGAGGCATAAAATATTATTTAAGAATTTCTAAACATTTTTCCAGAATTTATTAATGTATAAATTCGCTAATCTTCACTAATTACCCTTAATTAACCGTAATTAGTGCAAAACTATGCAAATCACTCACTTTGGCCACAAATAAAATTCTCAGAACTGAAACCTCGCTGATTTGGGTGAATACTGATGTATAACAACAGCTCTAATACTGATTTGGTGCTATTTCTCCTTGATTTGATGTTGCTAAGCTTAATCCTTGATTAGAAAGTGATTTGGGGATGTTTCTAGATGTTTGCGGCCATTGTTGGGGTTCAAGAATGAAAGTGGCGGCTGAAAAATGAAAAATAAGATTGTTCTCTAACTGATTTCAGCCTCCTCATAACCCTAATCCCGAAATTCCCCATTGGACGTAGCTGTTAATCACCCTGTTAAGCCCAATTAAGCTGTTTTTCACTATCTGAAACTTGTTTCAGCCATATCTCCTGAACGGTGAGTCCGTTTGGCTAATGTGACCACTCTACGGAATTGTAAACCATCATCCGGAGCCAATGGAAGTGGTTTCAGGTCAAAATTCCTTTCCAGTCAAAAGTTATGGCCAAAACAGTACCAACTTGGGGTAAAATGGTCATTTAAAAATTGGGAAAAGTCGTGAACATGGGAAATGACCCCAATAGTCGTCTCTCAAAGTTACATGACCATACGACTTCGTATGTGAAAGAAATAAATATTCTACGATCCTATGATGCGTAGAATGCAGGTCGTTACACTCCCCACCCCCCCCCCCCCCCCCCCCCCCTTAAGAAATTTCGTCCCCGAAATTCCTTAACCCAAAACATACAAAGGATCCTGCATGCCTACCAGCCACATACAACAATCAAACATGCAAAACAAGCAAACAAGCCTATCCTAGCATGCGGAAAGACTAAATCGAAGTTAAAATCTTACCAGGCGAAGAGTTCTGGATACGTCTTCCTAATGCTCTCCTCTGTCTCCCAAGTATAGTCATTCTCATTCTCGCCCCACTGAACTTTGACTAGATTCACCGCTTTCCTCCGAAGTTGCTTCGTATCGTTCCCAACAATACGCATAGGCTTGCGGTTCCCAACCGCCTCGGGTTCAACTTTGATATCATCCAACTGATCAGGTGAAATAGTCACATCTGGGTCGTGCACGAATTTCCTTAACCGGGAAACATGTAATACATTGTGAACTCCTGCCATCTTCTCTGGTAATTCAACTTTATATGCCAAATTCCCAATTTTCTCAAGAACTGGGAATGGACCAACGAATCTTGGTGCTAACTTGCCTCTCCTGCCAAATCGTATCACGCTCTTCAACGGAGAAATCTTGACAAACACCAAGTCGCCAATGGAGAACTTTAAACCTCTTCTCCTCTTATCGGCATAACTTTTCTGCCTATCTTTGGCAACCTTCATTCGCTGTTGGATAACCTTAATCTTGTCTGATGTTTCTCTTATCACATCCAGTCCAAGCATAAACTTCTCACCAGTTTCTAACCAACATGACGGTGAGTTGCACGTTTTTCCGTACAAAGCTTCAAACGGAGCCATACCAATACTGGACTGATAGCTATTATTATATGCAAACTCTACTAGATGCAAATGGTCATCCCATGATCCATCAAAAACCAATACACAGGCTCTCAAGAGATCTTCTAATATACGATTCACCCTCTCTGTTTGACCGTCGGTTAGAGGATGATACGCGGTACTGAGATGTAATTCTGATCCTAACTCCTCTTGTAAGCTCTTCCAAAATCCACTAGTGAACAACGGATCACGGTCACTCACAATGCCTTTGGGTATTCCATGAAACCTCACTACCCACTTTATATACAGTCCCGCTAACTTAGCTGCCGTCCTGTTTGACTTGACGGGTATAAACTTTGCACTTTTTGTCAATCGGTCCACAATCACCCAAATGCTATCTTGGCCCGATCTAGTCCTTGGTAACCAATCAATGAAATCCATTGACACTTGTTCCCGTTTCCATTCTGGAATTTCCAATGGTTGTAACAAACCACTAGGCTTCTTTTGCTCAGCTTTAACTAGCTGGCAGTTCATGCATTTGGATATAAACTTTCCCACGTCTCTTTTCATCCCTTCCCAGTAGTATGTCCGCTTCATGTCTCGATACATATTGTTACCACTGGGATGTATAGTCAGTTTTGAGTGATGACATTCTCTAAGCACTTCATCTCTCAATCCATTGACATTGGGTACAACTAGCTTTCCATTCTTTCGAAGCCATCCATCTCGATCAAGCCCGTACTTGTTCATCTCCTCATCGCTTCCCATCTCTAACTTGGAGATGATTTCTAAAAGATTAGGATCGTTCCTCTGATTGGAACCAATCCGTTCAATCAAAGTGGGTCTGATCGTCAAACTTGCTAACATTTCTGGATCCAATTCGCACTTTGGTCTGAAATCATACCCAGCGATGTACTCCAGTTGCTTCCATTCTAGAAACATAGCCCCTAAACTGGCAGGTCTTCTACTCAATGCATCGGCTACCGCATTGCCATTTCCTGGTGTATATGCGATGTCAAAATCATAGGAAGCCAAGAATTCTAACCATCTTTGCTGTCAGAGATTTAGATCCTTCTGAGAGAAAAGATACTTCAAGGACTTATGATATGTAAACAACTCGAATCTTTCTCCCAAGAGATAGTGTCTCCACATCTTCAACGCGAACACGATCGCTGCCAATTCCAAATCATGGGTAGGGTATCTTCTCTCGTGCGGTTTCAATTGCCGACTTGCATAAGCTACAACCCTACCGCCTTGCATCAATACAGCACCTAGTCCGGTACCACATGCGTCCGTGTATACCGTCATCTCTTCATTCCCCTTAGGAATGACTAACACTGGTGCGCGCGTCAACTTTTCTTTTAAACTCTTGAATGCATTCTCGCACCTTTCATCCCAGACAAAAGCTTGATTCTTCTTGGTCAACTGGGTCAATGGTGCTGCTATCTTGGAGAAACCTTGGATAAACTTACGATAATATCCAGCTAATCCCAAGAAACTCTTATGTCTGTTGCATTCTTAGGCGTAGACCAATCTTGTATCGTAGCCACCTTCGCAGGATCCACGGCGATACCATCCTCTGAAACAACATGGCCCAAGAACCTCACTTCCCTCCTCCAGAAGTGACACTTAGAAAACTTTGCTTTCAATTGGTGTTTTCTCAACACCTCCATCACTATTCTTAAATGTTCCTTGTGTTCTTCCTCTGTCCTCGAGTAGACCAAAATATCATCCACAAACACAAGGACAAACTTATTCAACTGATCTCTGAATACCCTCAAAATATGTTGGGGCATTGGTCAGCCCGAATGGCATGACCAACCACTCATAAAATCCAGATGGCGTCCGAAATGCCGTTTTAGCTATACTCTCAGCTTCCACTCTAAGCTGATGAATACCTGTCGCGAGATCCAACTGAGAAAATACTCTCACGCCACTCAACTGATCGAACGAATCATCTGTCCGTGGTAGAGGGTACTTGTTCTTCCTCGTCACTTTGTTCAACTCGCGGTAGTCTACACACAAACGAAGGGAACCATCCTCCTTGGTAGCAAACATAACTGGTGCTCCCCATTCAAAAACACTCCTTCTGATAAATCCCTTCTTCAAAAGATCGCTGACTTGCACCCCGAGCTCTTGCTGCTCCCTTGGTGCCATACGACGAAGTGGCATCACTATAGGTCTGGCATCTTTCACCACATCAATACGGAACTCAATCTATCGATGTGGTGGAAGCCCAGTCACTTCTTCGAAGACATCCGGAAACTAGCCAGCCACGGGCAAACCTGACAACTCACTATGTGGAATGTCGAGGGAATTTTGAAAACTAGCCAATACCCCCTCACTGGGTAGACCACCAAACACTATCCTCCGCTCTAGTTGTCACCAAAAAGCCCTCACAGTCTACAACCACCCCGTATCTTTGGAGCCAATCGACTCCCAAAATAATGCCAAACCCAGTAATGCCCAAAACAAAGCAATCACAAACAAACATGCATCCATGACTCGATAAGACCACACTACGACGAATCATGCTAAGGTTAGTCGAACCACCAATCGGGTTCGCCACTACTAAAGGTCTATCGACAATCTCGGGCTCCAATCCCAACCTATCTACCAGGTCACTAGATATGAAAGAACAGGAAGCTCCGGTATCAAACAAAACTCTAACAGGAACATCATAAACAGAAAGCATACCTTGAATGACGACATTCTTTCCCTTCTCCGCCGCGGTTGGGGCATTCGACGGAGAAGGAATAGCATTAAGGGCATATGCTTTCACCATTTGCTTTTCTTTAGGAGGTTGCGGACACTTGTCCTTGTGATGTCCCATTTGGCCACAGTTGAAGCACTTCCTATCCGCTGGCTTGGCCCAATAATTAATGGCCCTTCTTACCACAGCTGAAGCACTCAACATCTTGCTTATTCTTTTTCTTTTGACCATCCTTAGTCTGATTCTGCTTTCTCTTATTCTGGGAACCACTCTTGCCTCCACCACTTGCTTGTGGCTTTGGCTCCTCTGCAGATGCAACCTCAGTCTTCGGCTTAGGGTAGAGACTTTCTGATCTTAATTCTTTCCCCACAATCGATTCAAACGTCTCATCGATGTGGTTAATAAGCCTTTCCCCCAAGTACTGATCCAAACCAGTTATGAATTTCTCATTCTTCTTCTTGGCAGTATCAATAAGAGATAACCCATACTTCGACAAAGTGTCAAATTCAGCAATATACTCCAACATAGCTCGGCCTTTCTGCTTGAGCTCCAAGAATTTCTTAAACAGCACTGACTTCTGAGCAGCTGGAATAAACTTCTCGCTAAATCGAACCTTAAACTGCTCCCAAGTAATTTGATCCTTGGGAGTAGCTGCCTTTATAGCATTCCACCAATTCATTGCCCGCCCTTGCAGCTGACGGGACGCTAGCTTTCTCTTCATCGCATCCCCGATACCCAAATCCTTAAAGATACGTTCGCAACTATCCAACCAATCTTGAACATCCGTAGCCGACTCCGTTCCGTGGAACGGCTTCCCACCAAGACTAGTATAATCCTTATTCAGCTTGGCGAAATCGGCCCTAGGCGCCAGCACTATTGGACCACCACCATTTTCACCATTGGGAGCTGCCCTCTGCACATCCCTAAGCATCTCTCTCATGAGGTCAGTAAACATCGTCCTCATGTCAGCAACATTCCCATTATTGGCTCCTCTACCGGCACCTCTTACGTGTCGGCTTATCGTTCAATCTGTAAAGAGAAACGATTAACCATTTCCATAGTGGTGCTAGTGCAGTGCGACTTCATCCATAGCTATATTAATAGTGTGTGTATATATATATATATATATATATATAGCTTTTGAAAACCAAAACAATCACAAATACGTGCTCTCATATACGTATACTATCTCTCCCTGATGACTTCCCTAGGTTAACTACGCAACCTATAGCTCTAATACCAAGTGTGACGGCCCGCCCCGCACCAGTCTGCATTTCCTCTGAAGGTGCGCTGTACACATGCCCGACTAGCGCGGAACGGTCGCCAAAGAAAGGAAAGAAGAAAATTAACTAACAAGGAACCTGCAGAATGTCTCACAGCGCATGGAACAAAATATAATAATAACATACTTGACATAAAACAGGTGAGACGGTGCATAAACTGATAACTAAGACCAAATTCAACATCATCCTAAGAACAGCGGAAATCCAAATACAGCTTATGATCCAATATGATTATTACAACTTTAAACTGTCTCTAAAGCAAAAGAAAGCTAAAGTAGAAGATGCACTATAAAATGCCCAAGCAGTGATCTTCAACAACACAGGGAGAATACTATATGTATCATACGTGGAAGCCTCTTGCTCGTCTCCGAATCAGCTACTCGTGCATCACCAGCTAACCTGTCTCTAGTTTGCTCGTGTGAGCACCCAGAGTAATAAGAAGAGACATAAAACTCTGGGTCAGACAAAAAGTCTGGTATGAGCGATAAGCAGCTAAACGGAACAATAACAGGTATACTAAACCATACCTGAACCCGGACCTGCAACCAAAGAGTTAGCACTACATACCGTACAATACTCTAAGGTGCCATAACAAATAGTGTAAAGAATACGGGGGTGGGGTGTGCATGTCATAATGATGGCAAACAAATCAAGCATAGCAACCATCCTCACATCTCTCACTCAGTGCGTAAAGCATACCATGTCCACCACTGTCAATCACTAGACCCATCGAAGTAGTGACGGGGTTCGACTTGTACAACTACTGCTACTACCAAGCTTACCACATGGAGTCATGACCAAATCTTTACAAATGACCATACGTCATTGGTCTATAGCCCCTTTAGTCATACCTAGGCCACTGTGGCCCTGAATCCGTTCACATACTCCCTACACATAGTGATTCAAAGCTATAGACATCGACAATCCCTTTGCACACGTCCCGCAGCAAAGCCCAATCATGAAGCTCACTCATTGGTTCCCAACTGGATCCTGAGTCAAAGCTCCTCGTTTGGACTTCCTTTGCATCTCGGGTTCTGGTAATCACCTTCTTCTCCGGACCGGTCTTCATTTCTTCACTTTACTTTACTTCAGGTCGTGGTCATCAGCTCCTCGGTTCGGATCGGAATACTCCTCCCTAAGCAATCGGATCGGTTCGGAATCTCCAGCTCAACCTTCCTCTCTGCTTCGGGTCGGATCGGGGTGATCTTCCTCCAGCGGTTCGGATCGGATTCCACACCTCCTGGCTTCATGGAAAACTCCTCTGGTTCGGTCCTCCTTCCCAAGCAATCGGATCGGGTCGGGTCTCTCAAGCTTCTCCATCGGGTCGGCTCGGGATTCTAGCTCCATGGCACCAGGTCGGTTCGGTTCGGATATGCTCCTTCCGTTCAGCTCGTGAGGTTACCTGACTCCAGAACATCGGTTCGTGGGGAGGTCTCCTGGTCGGTCCGGTTCGGGCTCCTCCCTCCGATCCGGTCCGTATCGGCCAAATTCCTACAACTCATTCCAGCGACTGTTTACGCCATTCGACGGCGTTTTCGACCAATTTAACACTTCTAGACCATCACGAATCATGTTATACAGTCATAGCAACATGTAACATCAACCACAAACATCAAAACAATAACTATAGCATGTAAAATGGATCAAACGTACCCAAAATCCCATATTTTCCCATAAGCATGTTTAAGCAAAACTAATCATAGGGTTAACAAAACTTAACCAAATCAAACCAAATTTCTAACAGAGGCATAAAATATTATTCAAGAATTTCTAAACATTTTTCCAGAATTTATTAATGTATAAATTCGCTGATCTTCACTAATTACCCTTAATTAACCGTAATTAGTGCAAAACTATGCAAATCACTCACCTTGGCCACAAATAAAATTTTCAGAACTGAAACCTCGCTGATTTGGGTGAAAACTGACGTATAACAACAACTCTAATACTGATTTGGTGCTATTTCTCCTTGATTTGATGTTGCTAAGCTTAATCCTTGATTAGAAAGTGATTTGGGGATGTTTCTAGATGTTGGCTGCCATTGTTAGGGTTCAAGAATGAAAGTGGCGACTGAAAAATGAAAAATAAGATCGTTCTCTAACTGATTTCAGCCTCCTCATAATCCTAATCCCGAAATTCCCCATTGGGCCTAGCTGTTAATCACCCTGTTAAGCCCAATTAAGTTGTTTTTCACTATCTGAAACTTGTTTTAGCCATATCTCCCAAACGGTGAGTCCGTTTGGCTAATGTGACCACTCTACGAAATTGTAAACCATCATCCGGAGCCAATGGAAGTGGTTTCAGGTCAAAATTCCTCTCCAGTCAAAAGTTATGGCCAAAACAATACCAACTGGGGGTAAAATGGTCATTTAAAAATCGGGAAAAGTCATGAACATGGGAAATGACCCCAATAGTCGTCTCTCAAAGTTACATGACCATACGACTTCGTATGTGAAAGAAATAAATATTCTACGATCCTATGATGCGTAGAATGCAGGTCGTTACAAATCATTTGTTTTAATTTCCCAATCCCAACCTATTCATCCCATGAAGTAAAACTGGTAATACTTCATATCTAACACCACGGTGTTATCGGTAAATTCAATTACCATTTCACGTTCAAATCTAATTAAAGATTTAACTATCGCCTAGTGCAAAACTGGTGATACTCCATTCTCGATCTTTTCAATCTAATTAAAGATTCATTAAAACTCCACTTAGTTTTAATTTTTAACTGGGTTAAAGAACCGATGTCATTTAAAACACGGATCACGATATACCCCAAAATCACATTCCATTCTATCAGCCTTCAACCGTAAAATAACAAGTGAGCAATTCCCTAAGTATTAACCCCGAAGGCCGAAACCAACATCAGATCAATACCCAAGGAACCATTCAACTTAACTAATCTCCAGTTAGTTTCTGATTTTCTTAACTCAGTTGGGTATAAGAACAGTATTATTGAAGATACCGTTCACGACAACCCAAAATCACATTCCATTAATTATCGGGTTAAAGAACAAGTGTTATTTAAAACACCGTTCACGATAAACCCAAAAATCAATTCAAATTCAATACCTATTAAATACCATTTAATTGGTACACTTCATTAAATCTAAATAAAAAAATTTAATCTTTTTCTCAACTGGGTTTAAGAACAATGTTAATGAAGACACCATTCACGACAAACTCAAATCACATTTGATATTAAATACAAGGCTCTGAATAGAAAATATATCAACTTATATTCAATATCAAATTCTACGACCCACAAATATCGTATTGGAAATAACGATATAAATATATCTTTCAAATTAACATAACAATACCTGTATAATCACGAAATCCAACATCGAAATATTCCAAAGATAATTTCGATTCAATTCCATTTCAATTCAATTATTGGAAATTCTGGTTATTTTCAAAACCATTTCAAATCCACTTTATTTATTTAAAAATAAATAGAATTATAATTTTAGTTCAAAACTAGTTCATTTCGATAAAAATCTATTTTTATCTTTTCAAATAGGGAGTTTTTAACCCAAATTCTTCACAAATCATTTCTTATGATTTTACACAAATTATTACTATTTTTAATAATTTTATCAAGGCCCGTACAGTCAATTTCTATCAACGGCCATCGAACTGCACTTACAGCGACCTTTCTCATATTTGATTTGGACATAATTCCAAATCCAACCGTTAGATTTCAAATCTCTAATATTCGTTAGAAAGCTCTTTTCGATACGAACCCAACGGTTCCGGTTTCAAGAGAATCCGACGGTCGGATCTCCCGTAATATCCATTCGAAGTCAATGGTCGAAATTCGCGAACTGCCGCGGCGTGGCGCGTTCTATTCAGGCCATTATATATATATATTTCGTCGATTTCCTTTCAAAACGTATTTTATAAATCGTTTTAAATTCGTTTTCAAAACGATTTCAACTTCATATTCAATTTCTAATCAAAATTGAATCTTTCCAATATAAATTCGTTTTAAATTCATTTCAACTCGATTTCAATTCAAATCCATTTCAATTCAAATCGATTTCAATTCAAATCGATTTCAGTTCAATTTCAATATGTTTTAAACTCAATTTAAAACGATTTCAATTCTATTTCAATCTAATTCGAATTTCAATTCTTTTCAATTTAATTCGAATTTCAATTCATTTCAAAATAATTCGAAGTTCAATTCATTTCAATTTAATTCGAAGTTCAATTCATTTCAATTTAATTCGAATTTCAATTTAATTCGAATTTCAATTCATTTCAATTTAATTCGAATTTCAATTCATTTCAAAATAATTCGAAGTTCAATTCATTTCAAAATATCAGATTTTGAAATCACTTTCGATATTCATTGTAAAGTGAATAAAATCGACAAAATTCCCGTTCGTGTTAAAATGGCGTTTAACTACTTAACACGGCTTCACATTTCAACATTCACTGAATATTATTTAAAAATATTTGATAATTCTGAACTGGAATCAGACACAGTCAATTACCATATAATGTGATTATACAGATTTCACACAACAAAGGTGTATAACAATAATGAAAACAACAGTCCATCATCCAGAGTGCATTCTACACCGTATAAGCATTAAATATAAATTCAACGCTTACACAGCCTGTCAATCAATCGATCGACATACAACTAATTATTAGGATTAGTGTAGGTCATATTTCATCCCAATACCCGTGTGAGGTTTTTAAACAACAAACACAGGTTCTATTTGTGCAGTTGGGCGATGTGTAAAATTTATCGTCCCAATCAATATCAGTCAAATCAGTGTATATAAACAAATCATCCGATTTGTTTATAATTATTTATTTTATATACACGTTAAAAATTATATTTTTAACTATAAAATATTTTCCACTATAAAATATTTTATTTTATTTCACATCATACAATCAAATTTCACAACACAGCAATCAAACAAACAAGTCATCCATGGTCTGTGGACGACGGGTGTCGGGTGCTGCTAAGCACCGTCTGCATCCTAGTATATATTTCAACTATAATTTAAAAAAAAAGTGAGGAGTTCTCACCGACTAGCTAAACCAATACACCGCGACTCTTCACATGTAGAAATCTTCGCCGTGCTCGCCTTTTGTCAATTTCATCGTCCGTAGCCACTACATATATAAAAATCGCATTTTTATATTGTTGTTATGTATATAAAAATCACATTTTTATTCTTCTCACTATATATTTTAAAAATCATGCTATTTATATTATTATTATTTTTGAAAAACAAAGCGAATTTATATTTGAAAAACAAAGCGAATTTACATTTGAAAAACAAAGCGAATTTACATTTGAAAAACAAAGGGAATTTACATTTGAAAAACAAAGGAAATTTATATTTGAAAAACAAAGCAAATTTACATTTGAAAAACAAAGGAAATTTATATTTGAAAAACAAAGCGAATTTACATTTGAAAAACAAAGGAAATTTATATTTGAAAAACAAAGCGAATTTACATCTGAAAAACAAAGGAAATTTACATTTCAAAAACAAAGGAAATTTATATTTGAAAAACAAAGTATTAAAAACTTAAACATTTTTGTACCTCGCATATCCGTTTCTGCTGTGACAAGAACCCAATGTCCACACTAGGGTTCAGGAGCGCCTCCATCACTCTGCACCGGTCGCCAATCAAACACCGTCACGCCGAGCGCCTCCGCGTGCGCTACCTCTTCAAGCAGCTCCGGCGAACTCGGTCACCAGCGACGACGGCAAAAAGGACCCAAACGCGCGACTTTTGGGAGCAAAATCTCACCAGTTCTTCACGTGAAAATCGATCAGGACGGGACGATTTTGAAGCATGGAAGAAGCTCTTCCATTTTTGGTTTTTAAGTAGGGTTTAATTCATGATGGATTGGGGGAAATTGATCGAAGAAAGATCGAACTAATTCCACCGTTGGGGGCACGGGTTTCAGAGGAGTGGACCACGAGGAGGATAAGTGAAGGGTTTGACCGATTTTGACCCAGCCTTAATATATATATTATAATAATTAATTAATTCAAAAATTATCCCGATACGATAACGAACTCCAAATCAAACCCAACAACTGTCATCCCTAGCTAATTAACCTCATTCCGAAGACAATGGGATATGTATCGTAGGCTGATCCGACAGTTTCGATCAGTTTCCACCAAAATCAAAATATAAGTCCATACAATGAATTTGAACACGCATTTCAATTTACTGGGGACACATACGGACTCTAAAAATTCTCAAAAAAGTATTTTCCAGCTTCGTATTGAGATATGGTTCTAACAAAACTAATTTCGTCAAATTTTGAGACCGCTTGAAAAATGGCCATTTTCTGGTCGATCAAAATTGACTGAAACTGTCAAAACACGTTTAACTTCGCCACGCTCACATATTGATTCAGAAAATTATGAATTTTGAAACCTAGCAATAATTTGACATCCCAGATCCAACAAAAGTGGTTTCGTCGAAAACCGAGGTCGTTTGCAAAATTTCCATTTTCAAGGGCTTTATATATATATATATATATATATATATATATATATATATTAAAATATATATAAATTCCACAGCGACTTTTCAGAATTTTAAACTGGACGTATCTTTCAACTTCTAAAGTGAAATCTCAGTTTCTTAACTTCGTTAGAAAGATATTCTTATAAAGATTCAAATATTCTTGTTTCGTCCAATTCCGACTCAAAATGAATTCTGTATATTCGTTTGAAATTCGAAATCGAATTTTTGAACTGTCGCGCCCTTTCAGGCTCGTTTTATAATTTAAAATAAATATTTATATTCTAACGACGATTCAAATAAATATATACATTCTAATTCTATTCAAAATAAATTTTTCGTCGTTACTTTTTAAAATAATTCATTTTAAATATTCAAAATTCATTAAAATTGCCAAAATAAAAATTTTAAATTGGCTCAGATTTCCGGGTTATTACAGAAAACTTGGCGTCCTTCAACCTAATTTAAAAAGAAAACTTGGCTCGGGTACCTATTATGCTTCAAAATACAAAAAAAAACTCTCTGTCTAAAAGCTTTATAAATCAGATCGCTATTTTTAGAAATTCATCAAAAAACAATGAAATTTTTTACGAAAATTCAAAATTAATCACATAATAATCATCATATTCATCCATTAAAACTAAGAAAAATATGATTCAAAAAAAAATATACACACTATGGTTTATTGCAGAAAACAATGCAACTATCATCGATTGTCATTGATATTTCAGTAACTTTTCCAATTATTTGCATCAGCTGCAAAACAATTGCTAATATATAACTTATAATAATAATTGCAGACTTTGCTGCAATTTTGCATCCGCTTCAGTTTTACATCAACTATAAAATAGTTGTTGGTATATCAGCAATTATTCATAGCCTTCCATTAACTGTATAATAGTTGCTGATATATCAGCAACTGTATAAAATAATGATGATATATCTGCAATTATATACAGTAATTACTGATATATCAACAATTATTTGTAGCCTTCCATCAACTGTATAATAGTTGTTGACATCAGAAATTATATAAAATAATTGATGATATATCAACAATTACTGAGAAGCCTTCCATCATTTTTAAGAATTATTGCTGATATATCAGCAACTATATATGAATAACTACTGATATATCAGTAATTATTCATCCATATTTGAACTAAAATAGGGGTGAATAATTGCTAACATTTTAGTTTTTTTTTTGTAGAATACTTCCACGATTATTTGCAATTTTTTTGAATTTTTTCTATACACCAGCGCAAAAAAACATTAAAACACGCGTTGCTGTAGTAAAATTAAGGACCCGCTTTACATCAAACTTTACAGGAGGATCCGCTTTAAAACAGGCTTGAAAAGAAGGATGCATGCCATATTTCCACTATATTATATTGATATTTTATTAATAGCATCAAATCATGTTTTCAAAATATAAAAGTATAAATTTAAATGTATTTATACTTATAATAAAAATACAAGTAAAGGTATATTAAAATATGCGTTTAAATAAATATTACCTTTTTATTACTAATATTAAATAATGATTTTTGAATTATAGAAATATTCATTTCTATATTCAATTGCTTATTTTATTATTAAATTTCAAAGCACGATATTTTATTTAAAGCATAACTATATAAATCTTATTATATTATCAAACATACATTTGAACACATTTTAAAAATAATTTTTTCTACTTTACATACATATATATTTGTAGAAAATTAAAACTAAATTTTGTATAATTAAATTAATGATTTAAAAAATCTATTAAAAACCTTTAACCCATTATTTAATAATTAAATTGAATTCCCTAGCATAAATTGGCATTTAAATATGGAATTTAATGATAAACATTCAAACTGAATATTTAAATGAATTAAATATTTATAGATTAAATTTGAAACTATTATGGGTTATTACACACAATTTACCCAGTCTGGTTGTGGTGTGCCTCCAACACGCAGCCTGGGCAATTTGTCTCGATTCTTAAAGGACTAATGTTAGCACCGATTTTGGTAAATCGAATGCTAACATCTAGTTCGTAGGAAATCTGTTAACAATCAAACAATAGCAATACAAATCTAGATACGTAATGCATTAAAATAAATGACACAGCGATCTATAGTGGTTTGTCTACATCCATTATGGGTAAAAAAATTATACTGCTTTGATAACAACTACAGTCCTAATTGTTTGCAAGAATGTGGAGATAAGGCAATTGTAACTGGGCAGTAACAATATTCTTGAGAATGACTGCCAAATAGCCAAGAGAAGTGTAATGACCAGCCTTTTCAACCACTACAAGTCGGCAATTAAGCCAACTTAAACCGCTCGAAACGACAGATTGTTATTTAGCTTACGTGGTTTAATCGGAATCAAACACAGAATTCACAGAATAAATAAACTACAATATTTCACAGGAAAAGTGTTTTACACAAAATATTAGAGTTGTACAATAAATTTTACACAGCGGAATATAAAATTGTTTCCATTTTTTTTATAACTTTAGAGAGCTATATAGTTTGTTCACAAAACCAATTGGTTGTTGTGAACTATAGCCTCTTAGTATTTATCCTAGATTTTAGTTGATTATTTTTCGATGTGGAACTATTATTTTCATCACCCCCCTTCACGTGTGGCGTATTTGAGCCATCTACATGAACATAGTATTTTGGATGGAGTGGGGAACGTATGGTGGTTAAGCACATACGTATTTTTTGCATTGGCTCTAATCCTGAGCTCTGATACCATGTCGGATTTTTTATTTTTTTTTATAACTTTAGAGAGCTATATAGTTTGTTCACAAAACCAATTGGTTAACGTGAACTATAGCCTCTTAGTATTTATCTAGGATCTTAGTTGATTATTTCCCGATGTGGGACTATTATTTTCATCATTCCCCCTTCACGTGTGAAGTATTTTGAGCCATCTACGTGAACATAGTATTTTGGATGGAGTGCGGAACGTATGGCGGTTAAGCACATACGTATTTTTTTGCATTGGCTCTAATCCTGAGCTCTGATACCATGTTAGATTTTTTTTTATTAATCCCCTTATTATCCCAAAACTAATTGGCAATGTGATGAGGAATATCTTAGTTTCATGTCATCTAATACAAGATCTGACATCATGTTTGCAGCCAACCTACTTTCTCGGTTCATGAATGATCATAGTCATATCCATCTAGGTGCAACAAAAAGGGTGTTGAGATATATTCAAGGCACTTTGGACTATGAGATCAAATATGAAAATAATGTTGAAACTAATTTAATTGGGTTTTGCAATAGTGACTGGGAAGGAAGTATAGATGACATGAAAAGCACTTCTGGATATGTGTTTTCTCTTGGATTAGGAGCATTTTCTTGGTGTTCAAAGAAGCAACAAACAGTTGCTCAATCTTCTGCAGAAGCTGAATATATTTCAGCTGTCTAGCTACCCAACAAGCAATATGGTTGAATAAAATACTAAATGATTTTGGTGAGAAACAAGAAGCTGTGACTATCCATTGTGACAACAAATCAGCCATTGCTATAGCTAAGAATCCAGTCCATCATGGAAGAACAAAGCATATAGCCATCAAACATCATTTCATTCGAGAAGCAATTGGAAATGAAGAGGTGCAGCTGAATTTTTGAAAAACAAATAATCAAGTTGCTGAAATTTTCACAAAAGCATTAAAGCCTGATAATTTTAAAAGATTGCGAGATCTTCTTGGAGTTCAAAAACCAGGCTTACAGGGGAATGTTGGAAATAATCTTGGCTTTTCAGGAAACAAATTATTGTATTGTTAAATTAGCAATTGTATTAATGAATTGAATAAAAGGCAAAATCTAGAATTCCTATTTTAGATATTCTAGATAAGGCGTTCCTTGAATATTCTAGAGAATGCAGTGCATTATAAAAGCAAGGCAATCAAGTTGATGTATGAATGCAATCAAAATTTGTAATCAAAAGGAAAACAATGAAAATTTCCTCCCCATTAAAATAATCCTCTCAAAAATTCCTCCTTCTTCTCTTAAAAAATATTCCTAACAAAAATACATACATAAATTTGTAAAGAAAAATAAAGTTTTACAATTTTTTTGTCGATTTGCGCACGCATGCGTTTTCGCATGCTCCTCTTCTTTACGAGCTGGAAATCTTAAATCTGCAACACTTGTATCTAACCCGAGTGTTCCATGCAAAACATAAAACACTCGAGTCAGGATTAATCATTGTTCAAGTAAATTTGTTCAAAAGCAATACTCAAATATAATCGTTAATCCCATAACTGCATGAAGTAACTAAAATCCAAGATACAAGGGGCATGAGGTAATACAGGGGCAGAGTCGAAATGGCGGCCTAAAAGGTCGAAGAAAAAAAACAATAGTAGGGGCAAAATTGTGTAAATTTTCAAATGATAAATGAAAAGTAAGAGGCAGCAAACGTGCAACTGACGCTAGGTGGTACAATAAACGCCTTTTTTCAAGTAAACTTTACAGTATTATTTTATTTTGATGTCAACAAAACCCAAAACTATCCAATTATACTTTCCAGCATATGTAAGATGCCAATATGAATAAGATAATAAACTACCAATGTGTCCATACTTAAAATCAAGCAGGCAGTACATGTCTCAACATTTCAACAAGTTCAAGTATGGTGCAACAGTGGACGCATGAAGGTGTTTGACTACCACATAGAGATTTTTCCAAGCAGACAAAAGATTTTATTCCTATTACATATTATATTGTCCTACTATTCAAAAAAAAAAAACTAAACATAGTCATAATAACTCCTAGTTATTCTTTTCATACAGGGTGCAACCTAGTTTATTATTTCTTTTTCACAGTGATGTGCAGTAACAAATTGTCATATATTTCAAATATGTCAAGTTGACAGGCGCAAGAAGGGGTATGAACAACATGTACAACTTGGCCAGCAAATGTAATTAAACCATATTTTACAGCATAGACAAGATATACATACAGGTATGTCATATACAAAATTAAGCCTCACATAAATAAGACAAATAAAGGAGTACGAACAGTATATGCAACTTGGTCTATATCTATATACATAATCAAGCCTCACATAAACAAGACAGGCACAAGGGGGTACGAATAGTCTATGTAACTTGGTCAGAAAATGTAATAATTATAACTCAAATGAATAAATAGACATGAATCAAAGGCTAATCATGAGTGAAAACTTACCTTACGGACATTCTTCGATTTAGCGGTGAAATCTAGAAATCGACCCTTTCATTTGGGTTTTACTCTGTTCTCTTTTTTTTGTTGGAGAGGAGGAAGATCTAAAATTTGCAGAAGACAATAACATAGAAAAAAAAGAATGAGGAAAAGATTGGTTAGGGTGGATACTAGGTTTATGTCTAGGTTTAGAAGGGAAGAGAGGTAGGAATTTTCAAAGGAAGAAAAAAAGAAAAGAAAAAAAAATAGACAGAGAAAGGAAAAGATGAGAAATGAAGGGGATGGAATTGACAAGGGAGAAGTTTGCGAATTTAGGGTACTATAAAAGCAAAGGAAAACATGAATAAGAAAAGTCAGGTTGCGTGAAAAAAGAACAAAAATAATAGGTAGAGAAAGGAATGTTTAATAACTTCCCTAAGATGTCTCTTAATCAGATAATGTTATAGAGAAAATCAAACGTGGCTGACTCAGCATGAAATGTGATAATTTGAATATAAACTAAAGATAATTGTAGATTATAAGAGAGACCCTTACTAATGGCGTCCTCTCTCTCCGATTCATCCTTTTTCTTTTTCTTCCATCGATCCTCCTTCTCCTCCTCCTCCCATGCCACCTACTTCTCTTCCTCCTCCTCCTTCTCCCCCTGATCCTCCTTTTTTTGGCTCTAAATCTTCGGTAGATCTTTTACATGTAAATATTTCTTTAGCTTCCACATATGTTGAGAACTCATCGATTTTAAATCTTGTTGATAATAATTTGTCCAGTGTTGATAATAATCTGTCCAGTGTTGATAATGATATTGTTGATATGAATTCTTTAATATTGATGTAAATCTACAATCTAAGAGTGATATACTCAGTTTCTGATGAATTTTCTTTGAATCTGGATAATGGAAATGTTTTTAATGCCAAGAATGTTGATCCCACTCAATTGAAAGCTTCCACTGAAAAACTTAAAAATAAGGGTAATGTTTCTTCTAATGTCATTTCCTCAAACACATCTACTGCAGGGGAAAATTGTCTGAATATTGATAATGCCAATATTAATCTTGCTAAGAATTGTGATATTGATTTTGTTTTAGTCGAGAAATCTGATAATACCTCATCCACAGCTAAATCATTTCTTCAAATACATCTGAATCTGATGCCATTCCGGATAATTCCGGAAAATCCAATGATACTCATTCTTTCTCTAGGCCTGTTATTCCTTCAAATCCTTGTTCTTCATCTGTTAATCCTCCAATTATCTCAAATTCGAATGTTAATTCGTTGACTATTCCCAACAAGAACTAGTTGCCTGTTAAATCTAACTTTCCTTCTCTTTTGATAGCTCTTCTACGTAATGCGGGTACTTTCAAGCCTATTTAGTATGACATACCTAGGGATGGTAAGAGAAAGAAGATTCCTGACCTAATCAAGCAAGAAGGTATGAAATACTGGAATGATCATCTAGTGGGATTCTTTCTTGATGGTACTCTCTCTTATTTCTTTGTCGTGAACTTAATAAACATTGGAAATTGAATGGTTAACTGGACATAAAATCTGATGGATTCAATTATTTCTTTAAGTTCTCAAATGATGTTGATAGGGAGAGAATTTTGCATGCGAATCCTATTTTTATAAGGGGTAGGATGTTTATTATTACGAAATGGGATCCATCAATTAGAAGTTCTGTAACTCAAATTCGAAGTGTGCCTATCTTGATTCATATACATTGAATTCCATTATTTCCCTGGATTTTGCATAGGATTAACTGGTTAGCTTGCCATGTTGATTAGCTATTGTGTTTTAATGAGAGTACGGAGAAAATGTAGAGATTCAGGTACGCTAAAGCACTGGTGGAAATCTCCTCTGATTAGGAGTTGCCAGAAGTAGTTGAGCTTGATGATCTTGGTGTGAATTGCCCTTCAGTAAGAATTTCATATGATTGGAGACAATAAATGTAACGTCCCGGAATTTTCGGGATTTAATAATTGATTAATTTAATTATTATAATATATGGTTCGATAATTTAAATGGTTTTGAATTTAAATATTTGAATAATATATAATAGTGGAATAATAAAATTAAATTCTGAAATGGTCGGAATCAGTTGAACTGACAATGTTGTGTAAATTGGATAATTTAATAAATTTAATTCAGTTTAGAATTAAATTAGAATAAAGAATATATTTAAATAAACGACAGTTGAACATATTAATTATAATACAAATTATAATTGAGCTCGAAATGTCACGAAAGTTCGTAATATTTAGTTTTGAACTTCAACTGCATATACAGGATTCATTATAAATTGGATTTCTTTGAAACAAAAAACGTTGGACTCTTTTGAGCTATATTTTTCTAATGGAAGAGAAAAATGGAGATTTCGCTTTATAGGTTGTAAGTTATGGCTAAACCAAAATTTGAAATAGTCGTTATGGAACGTTTATAAGTCATAACAATATGTTTAATCATAATTAATTATTGGCTTCGAATTTGTACAAGATATTTGAGACGTAATTATAATTTAATTTTTAGAATTTTACTGAAATTTTTATTTGAAAAATAAGCAACTTTTTATTTGAAGTATTTTACACCCTATACCATCATTTTGGGACTTCACAGAATAAGCTAACTTATCGATATTATTACATATTTGGGAGTGTGACATAATGCTCGTCTCAATGGTATTATCAATTTTGTCAATAGCGGTTCGTAAGCGCACGATATTATATGTAACGGTTACCCTGAATAAATATCTAATAATAGCATTCACTCTGATTTTTGTTCTAACATGCATATGCCTAACTAGAATCGTGTTCTCATTTGTACATACAATATGTTTACATTACATGATTTCCCGACGAAAGAGCACTTAAACATACAACATGCATGCTCAGCCTAGAACTAGATAATAAAGTCTAATAAGGAACAGAAGGTTATATGTCGTGTAATTAAAGTTGTAATAGTTATTTATATGGTCTATGTTGATTCATGTATGCATGGGAAAGAAGGTATATGCTGGGAGTGCGTTGTATATATGGGGGACGGCGCACTGTTGTGTGAACATATAAAAAGGAAGTTACTGTTAATTTCCAGGAGGTGTGAAATAATGGAGGAGCAGCTAGGATAGAAGTTGCGAAAATGGTGTAAAACATGGCTCGAAATACACTGGAAGTTGGGACCAGAATTACTGAAGTGGGGATGGTTTTTTTTTTGTACAGTTTGTAGTTGGCGTTAGCGTATGGGGTTTGAGCACAAGTTTTGGAGGGAATGGGAAAGTTAGATGAGTGAGCGCGAGGAAGTTGAGGAGCAGTTAGATGGAAGAAGTTTGAAACCCATTTGTATAAGACGCAGCTTGAAGGTGGAACTGGGAAATGGCTTTTGCGTGACCATGAACTGGAGAAATTATTGATGGGGGAAGATTAAAGCACTGTTTACGTGGATATGGTGGGCCGGTTATGTAAAGAAATAAATGGGTGAGGCCAAATCATTTTAAAAAGATAAAGTTTAGTTCAAATTAAATGGGTGTATGATTATATACACGAGCCTGCACATTTTTCATCGAAGGAAAAACGCTTTGGCGTCAGGAGCAATACAGATCAAAATGGTTGATTATTGGGCCATATGTATATGTGTGTATATATATATATATATATATATATATATATATATATATATATATATATATATGAGATAGGATCAAGAGCACCCCAAATAGTGTAGCACCCCTTTAGCTCTCCGATTTCCACCACATATTCCTCATTCTCTCTCCTTCTACTAACTTTCTCTCTTCCCACTAACATATTTAAGTATAAATGAGTGGCTACAATTCGGGTGCAAATGGGGTGCAACGAAATTGGGGTGCCATAGAGCGTGTCTCTCTCTCTCTCTGTATATATATATATATATATATATATATATATATATATATAGACACACACACACACACACACACAGAGGAAGTTTCCATTTTTTTGTGATGTGAAGGGGAGGTGGAGTATCTTTGTTTCATGGTTTCAAACCGAAATGGGGGAGAAGAGCTGTGTATAGGAGAAAGATGTATCACTGTTTTTAAGCGGTAAAAATACCGGTTTGGGCTGGCTGAAGAAAGAATTACGAACGGTCGGTCACGTTAGGATCATATGATCTTAAGCTACATGCTGGAACTAGTCTGGAACCCTTTGGCGCTGGTTTGAATTTATGGCAAAATTTAAACAACTAACTGGATTGATCGACGTTAATCGGTATTCAAAGATTAACAACCAATGTGAGTAATCTCACTAACTCTGATCAGTTTATATTTTTATAACGTATTTTTAGAATTTATAAATGGTGGTTGATTGCTGCGTGTTGACAGTTTGGATGAACTGCTAATTAATTGGTTGAGAATATAGATAACGGTATATAAATATATATCGTTAATCAAATATTGATTTTGTTTATCAGAATATTTCATATTGAAATAGAGTTGATGTTAATTATATTGTTTAACATTTTTGGATGCAGGGAAACAGGTTGGAGGGATCCAACTGGAATCCTCAATATTTAAAATACTGTTTTTTTTTTTTTTTTTTTTTTTTTTGATATATGATGTGATATATAATCTGTGATTGATTATGATGAAACTGGTCTTGTTATTTGGTATTTTAAATACCATGAGAAATACTTGAATGTAAAAAGGGAATTTTCAAAGTGTATATTGAAAAAAAGAATTATTTATATAAAATCAATGGATTTTATAAAAAGGAAATAATTTGAAAATTAAATAAGAACTTCTGTGTAAGATTTTTAACAGTTATATGAATGTTTTAAAAGGATGTTTTTGGTATAAATACTGAATGAAGGTAAAAAGAGGTAAATAAGTGAGTATATGGAGTAAATATAATATTTTGGGAGATTTATAGGATTATTAAAAAAGAGAATTTTACATTAGAGAGGTTTCGACCCGTACTTCGCACATGGATGTAACATGATATTGATTAAGGGGAATTGGCGAGATATAAAAGAATTATGGGAAGATTAATTTAAAGTAGACTATAAATAGAATCTATTTTAATAGATAAATTGAGAAGATCAATTTATAAATAAGATTTTATAAATTAAATAAAATATTTATCATTTGATAAATGGAATAAATAAGTTTGAGATTTATATAGAGAAGTAAAATCGGTTCCAACACCGATATTTGGATTTGAATGTGAATGTAGCACTTGTAAAGGGAGTTACAAATAAGATTTTTACGAATACTCTATAAATAGAAGTATAAATAGAATTTGGGTTTGAGATATTATTTTTAAATATGAAATCAAATTGTTTTGATTTTATAAAGAAATATTTTTTTTCACATTCTATGTGAAATTTAGATTAAAGTAAGTATTTTGCTAATAAAATATTTATAAAGGAAATAGGGTTTGAAATAGGAATTTAAAATGGAGTTAAAAGAATTAGAACTGATTGGAGATTAGTTAAGTTGAACGGTTGTTTGGGTATTGATTGATGTTGGTTTCGGCCTTCGGGGTTAATACGTAGGAGGTTGTTCTCTTACTTGTTTATAGTTAGAGACTGATGGTGTAGGAGGATAGTGATGCGTGAATAAGGAATGGGAATGTTTTCCAACGTTAATAATGTTTATTTTCTAAATTTAGAAAATAAGGATTTACGAATATATGGAAACAGGAAATGGGGAAATGAATAAATTAATGATAAATTAATTTAAAAAGAAAAAGTGTTGAATGATGATTGATCGGTAAGATTTCCATTTGGAAATACGACCGTTGTTTGTACACATGTTTTCCTTTGATAGTTAAATCACCGACTATCAAAGTTTTTGACCGTTTCCGTTGTTAATACGGAGAGACCGGGATCAGATTTATTATCTGGAAACCACTCCGTATGGGCATTATCGTTCGAATCAAATATATCGAAGACAATTAAAGACGGATTTTATGCAAGGGTTATTCTGGCGATCCTAGGTAGAAATTGCCTAAGATGGATTTACAAAATAATTCCTTCGGGTTGTCCAGTCCCAGGACAACTGGAATGGACGAATGTTTGACAAAGTATATCTGGTAGATCGCGTAAGTTGATCGTTTCAAACGTATTTACATTAGTGGCAGAGGAATTCGTTTCTCTTAGATTATACCCATGGTATTTTTTGGGAAATCAATTGGTGATTTGATGGGTATGGCGATGTGGCATTCAAAGTAAATAAATGAGTGATTTGTTAACAAATACGTTATGACCTCAAGCCTTATCAACTGGGAAATGACAGAAATCGGTCAGACAGCATGGCTAAGTGGGTTGCACCTAAATAGGGTATATTGTTACCATCTAGAGAATATTCATATTTGTTACTTCTTTCAATTCTGTATCTCCCAGGAATGGTTATGTTGGTATACGAACCGTAAGGTGAAAATATATTCAGAACATTCAAGGAAATGAATGGTCGGTCATGTGTGGTCGAGTTACAAGATGTTCTTGTTGAACTCCAGTGTGTCGCTTCTAGAGTACACTGATCGGAAGGTGGTTCCATACCCTGTCATAGTTGGAAATCCATTACCCAATAAGAGCCCACGGTTTTTGATTGTATATTATATATGTAGAGCGTGAGATGAAAGCGTTCTGCTAGATTTCTTAGTACTCGTATTAGACATTATTATAATATCAAATAAGTATTGATTTTAAGAAAGGTTTTGGGTTATCGTTAGATAAAACCGTCTGTGTTATGTGTGGATCGATCTTATGATTATCATTTCTTTTAAAAGGATTTTAAAAGTTAAACTAAGTGATTAGAATTTACTTACACCAGTCATGCACATGAATCACCCAGAGTTTATTTTATTTTGTTTTCCCTAAATTCTTGGGTGCCTAAATTTTTACGGGCAGTCAAGTAGTCGGGATTTTTTTGATACGTGGAGGAGCTCGGAGCAGGAGGCTTCAGAGTTAGATATATAGAGTTTATTTTCACTGTGGTATTATATGATAAATGTATGTATGTACAGTTACTAGTTTGTATTTCCCAAGTTGTTATATAATATATTTTATTCATTCTGTTATGAGATTCATGTTTACTCTTTTGTGTTCTTCTTCTTCTTCTTCTATTCTAAGTTTTCTTTCTTTTCTATTTCTCATCCTCTAACTTCTTTCTATTAATGATCTGGTATTTCCGATGCTTGATAGTCGATATAGTATTTTTTATCTCAATTTTCAAAGTCAAAAATATCTGGTTCATTACAGTGGTATCAGGGGTGAAGGTTAAGTGATTAACTTGGCTCTGTGGCGTAACTTAGTAGAGTTGGGGTTGGAAATACCCTAAATTGAGTTGAGTGTACATATAAGAAAGAGCGTATTTCTAGATTTTATAAAAGTGATTTTATATTGTGGAGATTCATTGGTAGGGTGGGTTATGAATCTTGGTCGACGGTGGGGCACCACGAAATCGATAGGGGTTTCTAAACACTCGAATACGATAAACCGACATGGTATGTTTTGAAAGAGAGTAAATGAAATAATTTTATCCAAAATATATTTTGATATAAAGAAGTATATATATTGGAATTATTATAATATATATTTGATGTGTTGGTTGTTATTATAATCAAATAGGATTATAATTGGAATGGTTATAAATAACCAAGTAGAATTCATATTAATATAATCAAATGAATTAAATCTCGAGATAAAACAGAATTGGAATTAAAATTCTGGAATTGGAAAAAGTGTTTGTAAATGGATTTTGGATATAATATATGGAAATTTTAAGATCCTGGGTGAATTTGGAAATGTTTTCCAAACATTTTTAAAGAATATTTTGAAGTGATTTCAAAATGAAAGTGTTTAAAAATAAATTTTGAAAGTGATATAGTATTGAACTCATTTTGGACACTAGAAAATAACACTGATGATGGATCGCGACATCATCAATATCCATTTCGAGTTTCTAAGCGACGGATTACTACCAAAGATTTTTCTTTGAAATGTTTTGAGAAAACAAGTTGTCGAAAATTCAAATATTTTGAATTACTATTGTTATATATAAATATATATGATTTCAAACTGATTTGAAATAAAACCCATGGATTTAAATTCTAAAATTTAAATTTAACTTACGAAGTTAATAGATTGAATGGTAAAAGTGGATAAATAAATTGGAATTTAACTTAAGCAAAGTTAAGTAAAATTAGAATGGATTAGAGATAATCTGGAATAGAATTGGATTGTTGAGTAAGAGTTTGAAATTGAAATGGAATTTGGCTTAGTTATAAGCAAATGGTTTGGTTCGAGAATTGAGTGGAGATCAATTGGGAATGCATTGATATATGCTGAAATGATAACAGATGGAAGTGATAGAGTTGAATGCCTGACAAAAAGGTACGAGTTTATATTTTAAGTGGATATGAGGTTTATGAGCATGTTTGGCAAGCCTCTTGGCTATTTGATTTTCTTTTGGATTGGAGAAGACCTAGAGAGGCGAGTTGTACCGATTGAGCCATGCAAAAGAGACGCTAGCGAATTTTTTTGGAAATTTAAAGCATTAGAAAATTTTCAGGATTTTTGAGAATTTTCAATAATAAATTAATATTTTAATTAAATAGATCAGTTGAAGAATGAAATTAATGATATAAAACAAATTATTATTAATCTGGATAATAAGAGTTTGTAGAGATTTTTCTACCTTAGTAATTTCCGGGACGAAACTCTTTTAAGGGGGAAAGAATGTAACGTCCCGGAATTTTCGAGATTTAATAATTGATTAATTTAATTATTATAATATATGGTTCGATAATTTAAATGGTTTTAATTTAAATATTTGAATAATATATAATAGTGGAATAATAAAGTAAGATTCTGAAATGGAGTTGAACTGGCAATGTTGTGTAAACTGGATAATTTAATAAATTTAATTCAGTTTAGAATTGAATTAGAATAACGAATATATTTATATAAACAACAGTTGAACATATTAATTATAATTGAGCCTGAAATGTCGCGGCAGTTCGTAATATTGAGTTTTGAACTTCAACTGCATATACAAGATTCGTTATAAATCGGATTTCTTCGAAACAAGAAACGTTGGAATCTTTTGAGCTACATTTTTCTAATGGAAGAGAAAATTGGAGATTTCGTTTTCTAGACTGTAAGTTATGGCTAAACCAAATTTTGAAATAGTCGGTATGGAACATTTATAAGCCATAATGATATATTTTAATTATAATTAAATATTGGCTTCAAATTTAGATAAGATATTTGAGACGTAATTATAATTTAATTTTTAGAATTTTACTGAAATTTTTATTTGAAAAATAAGCAACTTTTTATTTGAAGTATTTTACACCCTATATCATCATTTTGGGACTTCACAGAATAAGCTAACTTGTCGATATTATTACATATTTGGGATCGTAACATAATGCTCGTCTCAACGGTATTATCAATTTTGTCAATAGCGGTTCGTAAGCGCACGATATTTTATGTAACGGTTACCGTGAATGAATATCTAATAATAGCATTCGCTCTGATTTTTGTTCTAACATGCATATGCCTAACTAGAATCGTGTTCTCATTCGTACATACTATATGTTTACATTACATGATTTCCTGACGAAAGAGCACTTAAACATACAACACGCATGCTCAGCCTAGAACTAGATAATATAGTCTAATAAGGAACAGAAGGTTATATGTCGTGTAATTAAAGTTGTAATAGTTATTTATATGGTCTATGTTCATTCATTTATTTAGATGTGTCATAGCTTGTTAGTTAGAACATCCAGCTCTAACATGTTAGTTCCTTACTTCAACTTCTTTCTCTTTTCTTCTATCAGTTGTTCATTTGTTTTTGCCGCTGTCATTTTAGCATTGTTGCATTCTTTGTTACCAGTACGTTTTCTAAGTTCCTTAGTCTAGAAGAAATGGGAGTCTACTAGCCTAGACGTAGACTTGACATGAATAGTGTAACATAATATAAAAATCCTTACTTCCTTGTAAAGTATTCGCACTGGGCTAGGAAAGACTTACTGCAAACGTATAATGAATTGTTCAATCAAAACCACATGCTAATACTTAATCACCAAGTTTCCAATTGTATAAAGGAATCCTCCCCTCCACTTCATTTTTCTTTTACTGGAGAGTGGAAAGCCTACCTCCAAATGTTTTTTCGTATCTTCCTGCAAATCAATGGGCAACTTTCTTTCTCCCACTCACCCCATGAAGCAATAATATATGCGAATATATATACAAACATATATGTACATATGTGGGTTCAAAAGTGTATTTACAGAAGGAGTCGCGAATTACATTCGGGAAGATGGAGCATAGAGGACAACCAATAATGGCTTGTTCAGTTACTAAACAAGCCACGGAGCAACCATGTATGGCTTGTTCAGTTACTAAACAAGTCACGGAGCAACCAGGTGTGGCTTGTTCAGTCACCCGTGGCAAGTCTGTGGCTGCTTTGGAGCCCGTTCATGGCTGGTGCACCGGACAAGGGTTGGTGGATATAATAGCAAAGTGTTTGCCGTTATAAGTTTATAACGGCAAACTCTTTGCCGTTATAAGTTTATAACGACAAAGAGTTTGCCATTATAAACCTATGACGGCAAACCCTTTGCCGTTATAATACATAGCCGTTGCAGCCCAACAGCTAGTGCATTTCCTCCCCTATATACCAACCTACCTCCTTATTCTTCCATACAACCACTCCACCTTCTCAACTTCAACTTCTTCAACAACAAAAAATGTCTTCTTCTACACCCAAGCGAACTGGAAAAAAACTGCAAACAAGAAACCCTTGTCCAAACCACACTCGTCATCATATGTCATGCAACGGTCAGTCCAACAGCAGCAATCGTTGCAGCCATCTCATGAATATGGCTACTCGCCATTTTCAAATTATCCATACCAACACTGTACCAACCGCTCGCTCCTCCTAATTTTCCTCCCATCCATTCTACCGCCTCGCTACAATTTTACCAACGACCGCCCGTGGTAGGCGTGTACGACGATCATTCGTCGTATATGTCAATGATGATGCAGACCGATCAAAGTCAACAACCTCACCTAACTCCGCAATAGACCGAGGTTCGCGACTGTGAATGTATGCAAAATCTACAAAGACAGTTTTCGTATGGGTATGTCTCAACTACTAACGAAGAAAATGTTGAAACTTCAACGGAGGAGGCGGAGGAGGAAGATGAAAATGAGGATGCGAATGTTACAAATTCTGAAGAATGTAATCAAGTATACGTTGCACCTATCAGTCCCGAATATAACCAAAAGAAGACGAAGTGGATGTCTTTAAGCGGCATTTTCAGTAAATGACACCAAACCGAAGTTGAATCAGAGCCGGATCCCGGAATAGAAGATAATGAGGATGAACATGCTGAAGGCGAAGGAACGACAGCAGATGGAAGAAAAAAAGCAATGCATGTTTGCTTCCGAGCAGTACGTTTCACTTGCTAAATTATGGATATGCATTTCACAAGACAGCATTGTTAGGAATAATATGAAAGGTCAGAAATTTTAGGAAAGGGTTGCAGAATTTTACAATTCGTTGGAAGCGAGTAATAGAACATGGGGATCACTTAGAGGTGGTTATAGAGTTTTGAATGTCTCATGTCAGAACTATCTGGCAATACTGACAAGCTTGCTGAACAGACAGCAAAGCGGTGCTTCACATTATAACGTTGTAAGTACCATAGATTACTTTAAAAAATAACTTATTATATTATGATTGATTAGTTAGAAATGTCATACACTCATATAATTTCGACTTTGTGTTATAGATTAAAGAGTCCCGAAAGGCCTACCAACAAAAGTATGGACATCCATTTAAATTTCATGACTGTTTCGAGCTTCTATCTAGTTTGCCGAAGTGGAAGAACCCAAGCAACTTCATGTTTGAGCAGCAGAACAAATCTAGAAGGATGAACTACTCCAATTCTAGTCCAGGAAGTGACCTGAGTTCGCAAGAAAGAAACCCTTTATTTGGGACTAGGGATATATGACTTATTGGCAGAGCCAAGTAAGTTCAGCTGGAGCAACGCGGCGCAGAGTTATCTAGATTTATGGAAACAATGGAGAATTCATCTAAGGAGACAAGAGAGCATAGAGTTCAATTTTCGGTGCAAAGAAACCGCAGTGACGAAGAGTTCCAAAAGTTAGTTAGGGATGATCGAGAGCTCCGCAGACAAGCACATATGGAGAAACAAGTCATGCTACAAGAGAAGCAGGAGGAGAAGAAAGCAATGGTACGAGCGGAGCTGGAGGAGACGAAAGCTATGCTGCGAGAGAAGAATTATATTAAAATGATTACATGTGATTTTAGTAAGCTTTCCCCTCTACAGCAAGAACTATTAACCAAGAAGCTTGGAGAGCATAGAAAAAATAAAGGAAGCGGAAGCGGTAGTGGCTCGTATAAGGACTAGCTATGTATGTTGAGTTAAGTTGTAATATGATTGTGAATTGTTTGTAGTATTTATGTACTGGTTGGTGTTTATGTACTAGCTATATATGTTGGGTTGAGTTGTAATATGATTGTGACCTGTTTGTAGTATTTATGTAGTAGTTGTTGTTTATGTACTAGTTGTTTATTTTGGGTTGAGTTGTAATATGATTGTGACCTGTTTTTAGTATTTATGTACTAGTTGTTGAAATAATGATACAATCTACAATATGATTGGAAACCAGATTTATTGACCCAACTACACACTGATACATAGTACATGACTACACACTGATACATAGTTCACGACTTGAATTGACCCAACACTGAGGAGATATTTAAGTTAATAGTTAAGTTCTAGTACCAACTAATGATTCCGACTATTCCTTCCTTTATGCGCCCACAAATGTTCCACCAACTGGTCATGCAATTGGAAGTGCGCAGATTGATCTTCAATGTGTTGAACCATATCAACATATTCTCCCATTGAGTTTACATCTTTATGGGGTTTTGCATTTGACCCCGTAAACATGTCAGGATAATTACACTTTTGATTCTTATATCCGCCTCTTTCAGACTCCACAATCATGTTATGTATTAATATACAAGCATACATGATTTATGAAAGCACTCTTGCATAGTGAAAATGAGTAGGATTTCATAAAATATGAAATTGGGCTTGTAAAACACCAAACGTACGTTCGATGTCCTTTCTGTAGCTAGCTACTTTTTTTAGCGAAATAACTTTCTTTGTCATTTGATGGTACTCTGTATCCTTACATCAAAGTTCTTCACTTTGGGTATATTCCATCCACTAGGTAGTATCCAATTTTTTGTTCGATATTACCAACTTTGTATGAAACATCTGTTGACAGTCCGTTAGCAAGTTCTGTGAAAAGATATGATTGTTTTAAAACATTTATATCATTCAATGAACCTGGGACTCAAAAAAAAGCATGCCAAACCCATAAATCGTCTGGTGAAACTACTTCAAGGATCATTGACGGAATTTTTTTTATGTCCGGTGAACATTCCTTTCCATCTTATTGGGCAGTTTTTCCAAGGCCAATGCATGCAATCAAAACTTCCAATCATACCTGGAAATCCTCTAGCTTCTCCCCTAGTTAGTATCCTGTTCATATCGTTTGGTCCAGGCGTCCGTAGATACTCCTTCCCGAACTGTTCAACAACTATTTTACAGAATTCTTTCAGACACTCTATTGTTGTTGATGCAGCGATTCTGAAATATTCATCCATTTGGTCACTAGATGTTCCATAGCTTAACATCCTCAATGCTGATGAAATTTTGATGTGAACAAGAATCGGCCATAGTTGTTGACCAGACCGAAACAAATGCCGGTTGTCGATTTTCGGCTATCAAGCCTACAACGACCACAAGAATTATCCTGATGAAATTGATTGTTGTTGCTTTAAGCAGTGGATTGACCCTCCCATGCGCGAACGTGGACATCAGTATGCACTGGAAGCGCAAGTGGAAATAAGACGCTTGAGCAAGATTGTTTTCGATGAAACTAGAGATGGTCCTTTCCATAGGCCATGGTAGGTGTATGTGTTTGAATTTGTGGCTTGTGTGCTCAGCTGTTGTAGTTTGTATGATTATGGTTTGGCATTTCTTTCTGTTTTTCTATTTGTTGTTGTAGTTGTTATAATTGCTCAATTGTTGTAGTTGTTATAATTGTCAAGTCAAGTATGCTTCTAAGTTATGTAAGGCACCTGGGAACGACCCATTTTTCTTAACTCCTCCGTGAATTGTAATGGTTAATGCACCCGAGGACGACCCCTATTTTTTAATATAATATCATGAGAACTCTGTAATATCACGAGAACTCTTTAATGAGTATTCTACTCTGTTGAATTGTAACTGTTGGTCGTACATTACCCTTATAAGTACTGCATATTTGATACTCCATCTTGTACCTTTTATAGCTTCAAGCAGCACCGTTCAAGGCTCAAGTGAGAAAATTTATTTCCTTGTTTTCTAAAAGGTAACGTTTATTATCAACAAACTTCGTACTTCTAGTAAGTCTACATATTCTACTGATGCGTAGGTTACATGGACGATTCAGAAATGAGCGATGAACAAATGGAAAGGATTTTTGATGAGTACGAACGGAACTTAGGCAATAATAACGAAGTTGGATTAGTTCATGATACACAAATTGAAGAGGTGCCTGTCACGATTCAGCATCGAGCAGTTACAGCTCCTCGTCCTTTTCTAGTAAATCAACGACCTAGTAATAGTGTTCAAACATTGAATTCTCCAACTCGAGAATTTTCTTCCAAGGATTTGCTGGCCCTCGTAAAAGCCTATATTGAGGTTGAAAAGAAAGATGAGTTATTAATGCAAAGTGGAGGGGGTTTAACATATGAAGAAAGATAGGCAATGATTACGAGGCTATACAACAACCATCATTCCTGACCCACTAGATAAATATCAGTTGAAATCCAAATGGCTAATTGTCATATTGCAGACGCTTGTGATCGGTACACAAAGATTATCGAAATGGTTGAAGACGAGAACATTTTTAAAACAAATCAAGCAACGTATGATTTTCGTTACCTTTTCGAGTATGGTGAGGAATTTGTTGGTTACGAAACGTATAAATTCCGCTACAGTTGGTTGACCCGCTATAGAACTGAGTAGGCTTATGGTATTATGATTTTATGGTTGTTGTACTATCTATTTAATTTGATGTTTGTACGTAGAATTTGGAGATATCTGTAAACCTTGTTATGTTGGTGTACTATTTAAGAATTTTGCATTTCAAAACGAGAAGAGGGCAATCTTGTTCAACATCAAATTCAAACGTCAATACATTCCAAACAACACTTACAAGAACTAGAACAACAGAACATAACGGCTCTACACAAAAACAATCTCTACACAGAAATACAGTCTCTACATAGAAATATAATCAGAACGTACACAAAATATATCAAAAGTACATAATAGTGGTAGTGAACAAATACATAACGTCTACTCAAACAACAGGACCATACAACTGACAACTATGAAAACGTAATACATCGAAAGTACATAATATTGGTAGTCAACAAATACAGAATGCCTACTCAAACAATTGGAACATATAACTGACAACTGTGAAAACGTAATACGTCGAAAGTACATAATAGTGGTAGTGAACAAATATAGAACGTCTACTCAAAAAACAGGAACATACAACTAACAACTAGGAAAACGTAATACATCAAAAGTACATAATAGTGGTAGTCAACAAATGCAGAACGTCTACTCAAACGATAGGACCATACAACTAACAACTGCAAAAGTACATAAAAGTGGTAGTAAGTCAGTCGTCCGAGTCATCTGAACGTGGACCTGTGCGGCGCCGATGAGGTCTCTCATCATCACCAACATCTGGAGGCTGACTCGACCCAGCACTAGACTTATGGTGGTAATACATCTGCAAGTCCTGAAATCTCTTGCGCTCTGCTACCAGATGGGCTTATGAATGCACCTGATGTTGTCGTGCCTCCTCTGCAACACGACGCATCTCACCATCGTAGTAATCTAGGCTACACCTATGCTCTATGTAGCCCGTATGCCTAATCCCCATCTGCATATCATACAGATCATGATATGATATCTGTGTAGGATCCAGGTAATCGTGATGGGCCGGAGGAAGATACACGTCAACATAACGATCTGGTCTAATAGTGGGCACTGCCATGATCCAACCAAAATGTCTGGCAGCCGCCACATGATCAGCTGCATGAAAACTCTGGCTGGGTTGGGTAATATCCTCGACAACAGATGGACGTATGCCGTGTCATATAGTAGATGGACCTACTAAATCAATCGATGCTGCATGTGTAATCGTGTCTGAAGAACCGGTGAAAAATATGCGCCAGAAGGCAAGGTATGACTCCACGGTAATAACAAAGCTCCCGGCCGTCCACCAACCTGCTGCCCTTGCTATATCTAGCTGTTCCGATGGGTAAATCATACACCGATAAGAATGTGGGTGTGGATCATCGGGAATAGCGTCGAAGTCATACAACTATCTCCAGCACCTCTCACCAAGAAACCAATAAGCACCTAGCGCTGAGGGATAAGATATAAGTGGAAATCTTCGTTCGGCAAGCAACCTAGTAATCTGTATGATATCAAGACCAAATGATGTACTCTGCTCAAATGGATGCCATATAATCTAATCCCTATACATCCTCAGCTCGATCTGGTTGTGGGCAACTGGATACACATAGCGTGACTCATTATCCCTGGATCCCCAGTTGTCCGCAGTCCAAAAGCATGTACGGGGGAAAAAGGTCGATGGGTCTGAAGTACGGGTGACAAAATGAAAGTTCCTAGTGTACTTAAAATACCAATACTATAACAACTCCAAGAATCCATATAAAGAAACCTGAGAATCATAGATGGTGCACTACATGTCGAGACATCTGTATAGGTATGCTAGGATAGGTGTGCCCCAATCATATAAAATCGCCCCATCGGCATTTAACTCAGCCGCGACTGCAACAAACTTGACATGCAACGTCTGAAGTACGGGTGACAAAATGAAAGTTCCTAGAGGACTCAAAATACCAATACTATAACAACTCCAAGAATCCATATAAAGAAACCAGAGAATCAGAGATGGTGCACTACATGTCGAGACATCAGTATATGTATGCAAGGATATGTGTGCCCTAATCATATAAAATTGCCCCATCGGCATTTAACTCAGCCGCGACTGCAACAAACTTGACAGGCAAACTACTGCTCTTAGAACTAAATAATAGGTTACCCATAAGGTATAACACAAATAATCGAGTAAGGTCCAAGTCGTCAACAACAGAGTACTGATCGAGTATGCTATCCATGGCCACACGGATGGCGCTCACTCTAATAACGCCTTCTGTAACACCCCGCAAATTCTATAACTTTGAAATTAACAAATTAAAGTATAATTAATCTGAAATCAAAGAACTAAGGGAAACGGGATACGCCATTGCGTTCGTCTCGGAAAAATACGCGAAATAGAGTCCGAGTTTTCGAAAAACGGAGTCCGTATGAAGAAGATATGACCTTCGGAAGTTTTTGAATTAAATTTAAAATTCAAACAGAATAAAATAATTAAAAATCGGGCCCAATGGGCCAGGGCGGATAAACACCCGCCTAGGCCACCCAGGTCGACTGGGCTGTCGACCTGGGCTACCCATGTCGACAGGGCTGTCGACAGCCCTGTCGACAGGGGTGTCGACCTGGTCGAGCCCAGCCAACCTGGCTGGCCAGGTCTGTGCTTGGCCGATTTTCTGTGGTCTGCTTTGTCATTAGGGCTAGGTGGCAGGCTCTAATTGGTCTCTCTATCGAATGAATGGCTACGATTAATCCAGGCAACATCAATGGTCCTAATCAGTTCCTAACCTCTATATAAACAACCCTAGACTAAACCCTAATCTATTCATTCAAAAATAAGAACATAGCCGCCATGTTGCTGAGGAACGACAAAGAGTAGCCGCCAACTAGAGAGAGAATTAGGAGGAAAGTTCTAAAGCCTAAAGCAATTCAAGCAACCTAAGCAAATCAATTCAACAAAGGAATTTGCGTCTTCAATCCCTAAATTAGAGAATTCATCACACCATTGTAAATAGAGTATTACTTTGGTATGAATAAACAATTGTGTTGGTTTGTATGCTTGAATTGTGGCAATAAAGTTATTCATATTTGTGCGTTCTTATCAATTTGAAATATTATATACGTTTGGATATTCTTGAATTATGTTATTCATGTTATAAAGAACTACATGCGGTAGTTCTATGCAAGTATACGTTTGGAATATTTCGCAAATTATGTAATCCATGTTGAAGCTACATGTATGTAGTTGATTTAAATTCATGCAAGTTTGGGGTTTGCTTCTATGCCACCATGATGTATATTTTTGTGCATAAATCATTTTGTAAGTAATTGGAACAAGTTTGGTTATTATCCATATGAAATTATGTTGAGAATTTGGCATTATGTATTAAGCCATGCTTTTGTACTAGAAAACCTATTTGCAAACTTATGAATATAGCTAGGCTATGATTGATATTTGGCAACCATGATTAGGTCTATCTTGTTTACAAGAATTATATGATGACATATGTGGTACATGGCTAGGTTAGGTTCAAAAGGTCCCTTTTTGTAAGTTTACATGGCTAAAGTAAGAATCATGATTTCATGTTAGAAATATTTATGCCATGGTTATGTGAACAAATTTAACTATACTTATGCCATGCTTATGTTTGATATTATGCCATGCTTATGTTTGACATTATGCCATGCTTATGCTAGAAATATTTATGCCATGCTTATGTTGACATTATGCCTAAATAAAAATATAGGTTCATGTGACAATAA
Source organism: Allium sativum (assembly GCA_030737875.1). Taxonomy (NCBI): domain Eukaryota; kingdom Viridiplantae; phylum Streptophyta; class Magnoliopsida; order Asparagales; family Amaryllidaceae; genus Allium; species Allium sativum. Next base: position 352,459,774 of record CM060916.1, on the reverse strand, counting down.
TGATATCTCAATTACAAGTTCACATGCGTTGATTCATGTCACCTATGTTACCACTATGCAAGTACACCAGTTTCTATTTTGTATTTCCAACATCGTATTGCAAGTTCATGCGCTCACATTCCCCTCTTTGTGTATGTAATTACGCTTTAAGCCTCCCCTTTTCGCATGGCAAATTTGGGCTTTAAAAGGCTAAGCCCAAAATATATATAAACGGACGTGTTAAACGGGGGAAAACAACGTTGGGTTAAAATTACTAATGAATGAAAATATAAAATAGAAAGGCCCAAGTTCAAGTATGGGTTGGGCCCATGATTGGTGTAACCTTTACACCATTAACTTAATAATGGGCCGCAAATATTTACATATAAGAAATAAAGAAGAATGACAAAATATGTAAATGTAGAACATACGATGTGTTTAACCCGAGGTTGGATTGAGTTGTGATGTAAACCTGCCCGGAACCGCCCGGCTGTCCAGTAGTCACAACAATACCTATCCAATGTGGGAGGTTAAACATGGAGCCCAATAAGGACCCGAGGTTAGACTGAGTTGTGGCGTAAGACTGCCCGGAACCAACCGGCAACAGGCAGCCACAACAATACCTGTCTAATGTGAGAGGTCAGGGCCTTAATAAGACAATTAAGGCTGAGTCAGGATTGTTAGGATTAAGTGAACTAAAGACTTAATCAAAATGGAACATGCTAAACTAAACGGACTGGTGGGGGTTAGGTTAGAAAACACTTAACCAACTTAGCATGTTGGCTAGAAATAGAAAACCTAGTAACGGGGGACCCTTTTCAGCAGTAACCCTAAAAGGTGTATCAGGATATCCTGAAACTAGGCAGGGTGGGGCACGATTACTGGGCTGATTGTAAGAGGTCAAAGCGACGGCGGTGGTGTAGCAGTGTAGGTTCTAACGGGGGTGCGGGCGTGCACACACTCCGGCGCAGAAAAATAAGGCACTGGGCACCAGTAGCATACCTGTGCATTCTAAGGTTGTGTCGGGCCGCCACCATGGGACATGATACACCCCATGGTGGGACCAGCATAGGTAACTACAACATCGGGGGCCGTAAGACACATGTAACTATGCGAATAGGAGCCGATCATCATAGAATGGATCACATCACCCTGATTATGGGGTGCAAATTGGAAACTAGTTTATATGGGTTCAGAGATTAACATGGGGTACGATGGTCTATTCGACCCTAGACAACTTAACCAAGTTTATAGTGCTTGCCCACTTCTTGTTTATACTTATCACACCCAGTTCTTTATTCATAGACAAAGAAGTACTAGACTTACTCAGGCTTTATGTCTGACTCTACTTTTCTTTCGTCTTCTTTCTTCCGTTTCCCCCCCCCCCAGGTCCTCAGGGAGGGAACACAGCATCTTGACCAACCTCAACATCCAGCTTGAAGAAGAGAAATGTATTGCTTGGACTTTCCTGTTTTGAACTATGGCTTTGGACAATCCACTATGGGGCTTTTGCAGTTTATCTATGTTTTATTTATGCTTCTTTAAATAATGTACTCAAGACAGATTATGAAAGTGTTATGTTATGTTTTTGGAAAGGATGTTGTTGTAACACGTATTTGACTTTATGAAATAAAGTTTGTTGTTCTTCCGCTGTTTACAAATATGTGTTCTTATATCTGTCTTGTATATCTGTGACTTGTACTTATAAACCTCCACCAAAATTAGGGCATTCCCTTTGAGAGTGACCCTAACGGAGGTGGGGTGTTTCACTTGGTATCAGAGCATAGGTTTACCAGATAAGATAAAAAGTTTTGGAAAATTTATTTTCAAAAAGGAAATTTAAAGAAGCATTTTTAAAAGAAAAATATTATTTTATTTTAAGAAAAAAGGGCAAAGTCCACTCCCCAAAGCCATAGGTACTATCTCTTATCCTTCGTTTTGAATCTATCCTTTTTGTTTCAGCATGTCCCAAGAACTTAACTTGCCGGAAGGGGTGCCAATACCTGGTTGGTTTAGATGGTTCTTAGAAGCAAGGGCCACTCAGCCAGGTCCTACCGTTCCTCCTCCCCCAGCTGAAGGAAATCATCCAGCTGCACCGGCACCTTCTCCTCCACCTCCTCCTCGGGGAAACGCGTTTGCTAAGATATGTAAAGATTTTAAAGCTATGGGAGGAAGGGATTTCCATGGAACTGAGTCCTTCGTGGCAGCTAGAAATTGGCTGAAAGAAACGGAGGACCTATTTATCATCTTTGAGGTAGAGGATAGACAAAAAGTACAATTGGCAGTGTGGCTATTGAAGGGTGAGGCTTCCTACTGGTGGGAAGTCACTAATGCTGAAAGACCAGTGGAGACATGGGAGGACTTTAGGGCAAGGTTTGAGACCAAATTTCTCTCAGATGCGGAAAGAAGTTTGCAGTTGGAAAAATTCTTATTTCTTAAGCAAGGGGACAAGACGGTCAGAGAGTATGTGAATCAGTTCGATGAGCTGGCTAGGTTTGGGCTTGACCTAGTCAACACCCTGCACAAGAAGGCTCTCCGTTTCGTCAAAGGGTTGAATGAGCCATTACACAGTTTGGCCATGACCCATATACCCATGGGAGCCACGTATGAAAGATTGGTGCAAATGGCATTGCTGAATGAAGAGGACAAGGGCAAGAAGGAGACAAAGGCAGAAAGCTCTCAAGGGAAGAAAGAGGGTTTGCAACCTAAGAAGACAGACTTTAAGAAGGGCGGGAAAGGCAACAAAGAGAAGAGGAAGTGCAATTTCTGTGGCAAAGTGGGGCACTTAGTAAAGGACTGCCGTAAAAAGAAGGCCAAGGAGAATGGTGGGTGCTTTTCTTGCGGTGAGACGGGCCATAGGGCTAAGGACTGCCCAAAGAAACGAGGACAGGGGCAGAGGGCTGGATCCACCCCAGGGGCACAGGTTCATGTGCTGGAAGCGCCACCTCTGCAACAACGAGGTATAAATTCTTCTGTAGAAAGTGTAGTTTATCTTTATGATCACCCCGTTCGCACTTTATTTGATTCTGGCGCATCACACTCCTTTATCTCGTCTGCTTTAGTAGAATCTCTGCACCTAAAAACTAGTATGGTAGAGGACCCCTTAATTGTTTCAAACCCAATTGGGGGCCCAGCTCATCTGTCTATGATCTGTTTGGGATTGAAAATTTCTATTCTAAGTGTAGAATTTCAATGTAGTGCCTTTGTTTTGGGCTTTTCGGGTTATGGTTTGATTTTGGGTATGGATTGGCTATCCAGTAATGGGGCCATCCCTGATTGTGAGAAAAGGGTTGTTAGGCTCCTAACCCAGCTCGGTAATACTTTGGAAATTTCTTGTAATCCCTCGTATGCGATTATGCTTAGTTATCTTGAATCGCTAGATGCCTCTGTTGAAAATTTGAAATCAGTTAGAGTGGTCCGGGAATATCCGGATGTCTTTGAAGAGGTGAAGGGCTTACCTCCGAAGCGGGAAATAGACTTCCGCATATATCTTGTAGATAATGCAAAGCCCGTTGCGTTGCCCGTTAGACATATGGCTCCACGAGAAAGGAAAGAGCTCGGTAAACAGATTAAAGAGCTTCTAGAAAAGGGGTTCATTAGGAGGAGCATTTCAGAATGGGGCGCTCCGGTGGTGTTCGCTACAAAGGCGGATGGTTCACTCCGTCTATGTGTTGACTATAGGGAGTTCAACAAGTTAACGAAAAAGAATAGGCACCCTCTCCCTAGAATTGACGATTTGTTTGACCAGCTTGTAGGAGCGTCTGTTTTCTCCCAACTCGATTTAGCAACCGGTTTTCATCAGCTAAGGGTGGCTGAATATAGCATCGATAAAACGGCGTTCAGAACCCCAGACAGTTTCTTTGAATGGCTTGTCATGCCTTTCGGCTTGACAAATGCACCTGCTTACTTCGTGGACCTAATGAGTAGGGTATTTAGAGATTTCCTCAACAAATTCGTAGTGGTCTTCGTAGATGATATCCTTATCTTCTCAAAGAGTGAAGAGGAACATGCTCAGCACTTAAGGGCAATCATGGAAACTTTGCGAGTCCATCAACTAAAAGCCAAGTTCTCCAAATGCCACTTTTGGAGGGAAGAGGTGAGGTTCCTTGGGCACATAGTATCCAAACAAGGGTTAGCAGTGGACCCTGCTAAGGTAGTGGCGGTACAGGATTGGAAGACACCAAGGAATGCAACTGAGGTCCGAAGCTTCCTAGGACTAGCAGGTTTCTATCGAAAATTCATAAGGGATTTTGCGAAAATCTCAGCTCCGCTCACGAAGTTGACAATTGTTTATTTTCAAGAGATAATTCATCTATGTGGGATACCTTCTAGTAAGTGAACAAGATCCAAGATTCACTAGTGAATTTTGGAGAGCTTGCATGGAACCATGAGTACACAGTTAGGCTTGAGCCAAGTATACTAGAAGGAGAATAAGTGAAAGAGGAACGAGAAATAGGTTCCAACTCATATTTTGGAAACAAGAATTAAGAAGCTACGAAATTGTGAAGTTAAAGATGGACAAAGCATAATGGAGTTAAGCTCAAGAAATGCGACTTAGAAGATTGAAGACTAGATTCGTGCATAATATCTCTTCTTAAGAGTATATCTTTGATCCCTCTCTTCCTGTAGAGCTTACTTGCATGCTATCTTTTGTGTATATCCTCTCGGTCCCATTCTCAATCCAATTTCTGTTGCAAACCACATAGGGAGTATGACTCATCTGTTAGTAACACATGTTGGGGCGAGGGTGTTCATTGGTTTGACTAAAGTTTTTGGGTTTTATAGGATACAGATTGGTCTTAGGAAGGGACTCCCTTGTGACCTAAAAGGAGTCCATCATGCTTAGTTGCCTAGAATCATATATGGTGGTTGGGTTGAGTAACTCTTTGGGTGTCAGTCTGATGTTGATTTCGGTCTTCGGGGCTGATGCTTAGAGAGTTCTTCTCCTAATCAATATATATGTGGCATAGGTTTTCAGTTTTGACATTGCCTAATGGGCACCAAGTTTTACTTCGACTATACCTTTAGATAGGAACACTTGGGAAAATTTCCTATAGATTAGAGCTACCCGAGAAGTTGGCTGGAGTCCACAACGTTTTTCACGTTTCACATCTCCGAAAATGTCTACATGAGTCTGCTGAAGTGGTAGAGCCAAGTATCCTCGAAGAGGCCGAAGTGGAACGCGAAGCAACCATAAGAAAAGTTCCAACCCGCATATTAGGAACGGAAGTGAAGAAGCTACGCAACCGCGAAGTCAAGCTCGTCAAAGTACAGTGGAGCGATGCCGAGGGAGACGCGACTTGGGAAACTGAAGCTAGAATCCGTACAGCCTACCCTTTTCTATTCGAGGGTACATCCTTGATCTTTCCTTAAGTTGCGCTTTTATCTATCTTTTTAGGTATATTTCCTCGATCGTATCTTTTAGGTAGAAACCCTTTGGATGGAAACATGTAGTTGAAACATGTTATGGATGATGGTTGTAAGTGGTTGCAAGTGATTGCTAGTGGTTGCTCGTGGTTGCATATACACACACAATCTAGGTTTTAGATCGGCTCAGTCACTTCATATTGCATATGCATATATGTTTGCATTCATATGTGGTTGAATTTTTATGTGTTGTCATGTGGATGTTGCATTTGTATTGAATGATTGTGCACTCATGTAGAATCAAGAATAGGAAAATTTGCATACATGATGGATTCATGGCACTTACATAATCCGCATTAAGGAGGTCAACTGAATCAGTAGACCGCCTGATTTTGCATTAGATAAGTTCATGTACACACACACTTCGCATATGATCATGAAGCATTAGAAGTCTTTTAAGGACAATGGATGCTCGTGTTTGATGGATGAGTAGATGGATGATTGGATGTTAGGATATACATTCCTCCTAACTTGAAGATTTCGGGGACGAAATCCTTTTAAGTGGGGGAGAATGTAACACCCCGCAAATTCAATAACTGTGAAATTAACAAATTAAAGTATAATTAATCTGAAATCAAAGAACTAAGGGAAACAGGATACGCCATTGTGTTCGTCTCGGAAAAATACACGAAATAGAGTCCGAGTTTTCGAAAAACGGAGTCCGTATGAAGAAGATATGACCTTCGGAAGTTTTTGAATTAAATTTAAAATTCAAACAGAATAAAATAATTAAAAATCGGGCCCAATGGGCCAGGGCGGATAAACACCCGCCTAGGCCACCCAGGTCGACTGGGCTGTCGACCTGGGCTACCCATGTCGACAGGGCTGTCGACAGCCCTGTCGACAGGGGTGTCGACCTGGTCGAGCCCAGCCAACCTGGCTGGCCAGGTCTGTGTTTGGCCGATTTTCTGTGGTCTGCTTTGTCATTAGGGCTAGGTGGCAGGCTCTAATTGGTCTCTCTATCGAATGAATGGCTACGATTAATCCAGGCAACATCAATGGTCCTAATCAGTTCCTAACCTCTATATAAACAACCCTAGACTAAACCCTAATCTATTCATTCAAAAATAAGATCATAGCCGCCATGTTGCTGAGGAACGACAAAGAGTAGCCGCCAACTAGAGAGAGAATTAGGAGGAAAGTTCTAAAGCCTAAAGCAATTCAAGCAACCTAAGCAAATCAATTCAACAAAGGAATTTGCGTCTTCAATCCCTAAATTAGAGAATTCATCACACCATTGTAAGTAGAGTATTACTTTTGTATGAATAAACAATTGTGTTGGTTTGTATGCTTGAATTGTGGCAATAAAGTTATTCATATTCGTGCGTTCTTATCAATTTGAAATATTATATACGTTTGGATATTCTTGAATTATGTTATTCATGTTATAAAGAACTACATGCGGTAGTTCTATGCAAGTATACGTTTGGAATATTTCGCAAATTATGTAATCCATGTTGAAGCTACATGTATGTAGTTGATTTAAATTCATGCAAGTTTGGGGTTTGCTTCTATGCCACCATGATGTATATTTTTGTGCATAAATCATTTTGTAAGTAATTGGAACAAGTTTGGTTATTATCCATATGAAATTATGTTGAGAATTTGGCATTATGTATTAAGCCATGCTTTTGTACTAGAAAACCTATTTGCAAACTTATGAATATGGCTAGGCTATGATTGATATTTGGCAACCATGATTAGGTCTATCTTGTTTACAAGAATTATATGATGACATATGTGGTACATGGCTAGGTTAGGTTCAAAAGGTCCCTTTTTGTAAGTTTACATGGCTAAAGTAAGAATCATGATTTCATGTTAGAAATATTTATGCCATGGTTATGTGAACAAATTTAACTATACTTATGCCATGCTTATGTTTGATATTATGCCATGCTTATGTTTGACATTATGCCATGCTTATGCTAGAAATATTTATGCCATGCTTATGTTTGACATTATGCCTAAATAAAAATATAGGTTCATGTGACAATAATGATATCTCAATTACAAGTTCACATGCTTTGATTCATGTCACCTATGTTACCACTATGCAAGTACACCAGTTTCTATTTTGTATTTCCAACATCGTATTGCAAGTTCATGCGCTCACATTCCCCTCTTTGTGTATGTAATTACGCTTTAAGCCTCCCCTTTTCGCATGACAAATTTGGGCTTTAAAAGGCTAAGCCCAAAATATATATAAACGGACGTGTTAAACGGGGGAAAACAACGTTGGGTTAAAATTACTAATGAATGAAAATATAAAATAGAAGGGCCCAAGTTCAAGTATGGGTTGGGCCCATGATTGGTGTAACCTTTACACCATTAACTTAATAATGGGCCGCAAATATTTACATATAAGAAATAAAGAAGAATGACAAAATATGTAAATGTAGAACATACGATGCGTTTAACCCGAGGTTGGATTGAGTTGTGATGTAAACCTGCCCGGAACCGCCCGGCTGTCCAGTAGTCACAACAATACCTATCCAATGTGGGAGGTTAAACATGGAGCCCAATAAGGACCCGAGGTTAGACTGAGTTGTGGCGTAAGACTGCTCGGAACCAACCGGCAACAGGCAGCCACAACAATACCTGTCTAATGTGAGAGGTCAGGGCCTTAATAAGACAATTAAGGCTGAGTCAGGATTGTTAGGATTAAGTGAACTAAGGACTTAATCAAAATGGAACATGCTAAACTAAACGAACTGGTGGGGGTTAGGTTAGAAAACACTTAACCAACTTAGCATGTTGGCTAGAAATAGAAAACCTAGTAACGGGGGACCCTTTTCAGCAGTAACCCTAAAAGGTGTATCAGGATATCCTGAAACTAGGCAGGGTGGGGCACGATTACTGGGCTGATTGTAAGAGGTCAAAGCGACGGCGGTGGTGTAGCAGTGTAGATTCTAACGGAGTGCGGGCGTGCACACACTCCGGCGCAGAAAAATAAGGCACTGGACACCAGTAGCATACCTGTGCACTCTAAGGTTGTGTCGGGTTGCCACTATGGGACTTGATACACCCCATGGTGGGACCAGCATAGGTAACTACAACATCGGGGGCCGTAAGACACATGTAACTATGCGAGTAGGAGCCGATCATCATAGAATGGATCACGTCACCCTGATTATGGGGTGCCAGTTGGAAACTAGTTTATATGGGTTCAGAGATCAACATGGGGTACGATAGTATATTTGACCCTAGACAACTTAACCAAGTTTATAGTGCATGCCCACTTCTTGTTTATACTTATCATACCCAGTTCTTTATTCATAGACAAAATAGTACTAGACTTACTCAGGCTTTATGTCTGACTCTACTTTTCTTTCGTCTTCTTTCTTCCGTTCCCCCCCCCCCCGGTCCTCAGGGAGGGAACACAGTAGCTTGACCAACCTCAACATCCAGCTTGAAGAAGAGAAATGTATTGCTTGGACTTTCCTGTTTTGAACTATGGCTTTGGACAATCCACTATGGGGCTTTTGCAGTTTATCTATGTTTTATTTATGCTTCTTTAAATAATGTACTCAAGACAGATTATGAAAGTGTTATGTTATGTTTTTGGAAAGGATGTTGTTGTAACACGTATTTGACTTTATGAAATAAAGTTTGTTGTTCTTCCGCTGTTTACAAATATGTGTTCTTATATCTGTCTTGTATATCTGTGACTTGTACTTATAAACCTCCACCAAAATTAGGGCATTCCCTTTGAGAGTGACCCTAACGGAGGTGGGGTGTTTCACCTTCTGCCTGATACGATGCATCAGAAACGTCAAAATGAGGCAGTAGATCATGAAGAAGTGCATGATCACGCCATCGACCATCATCAAAAGGCGGTGGGGGATAAGCATCTATTCCAGTACTAATACCAGTAAGCATGGAGAAATCAAGCGGGGTAAGCCCTAACTCACCACAAGGAAAGTGAAATGCGTGGGTGTTTTAGTACCACCATAGAGCAATGGCCGCACACAATTGAACATCAGCATTTATAACATGGTTTATTCCTTAAATTGTAAAGCGCACAATAAGATAAACTAGGACTAACAAATTATCCACTTGTTTCATTAAAAGATCTTTAATATTACCTAGAAAAAATGAAATCCAAGAGCATGTAACAGTGCTATGACCCCCTCCTTACCCGCCAACTGTGCATGATAATATCTAAGTGTGGTCTTTAAAGAACCAAGTGAACGTATATTCCGCGACTACCAATAGTTCAACAAAATGTTATACTATCTACCCAATATCAAATACTCAAAGAATATTATTTAGATAATACAAAAAATACATACAGCCAAACTTGACTACGTGCTAACGTGTAATTCTCCTTCTGGAAGAATGCGAAAGTTAGATAGCATAGGAAGCTTCGCGGCGCTGAGGTTCGGATCTAGAAAATCATCGAGACCGGCCTGTCTAGCGGAAACCGATCCCACACCCCTACGCACACTGCCTACTCGTCCGCCCCTACGGCCACCACGTCCACGACCGCCGTCTTCCTCGTGCGCCCCTACGTCTTGGTTCTCCATGTTTTCGGCAGCTGCAAGCAAGTCTTCTATTCTGAGCACTGGTTGTTTGCCACTACCCCCTGCACCACTCCCGCCTGCGCCACTACCCCCGGTGCCACCATCGTCACCGTGCATGAATTTTTGGGCGAATTATTTTAGTAATATATCCATATTTTCGAACGAATATCTCAAATACGTTAGTTAATTTGGTTAAAAGCTGACGGATTGGTGAATTGGTGGAAAAATTTTGGTGAAAAATGGGGGATGATGTGGGTTTTTCGGGTTTGATATTTGGTGAAGAGGAGGGGTGGCGGCGCGGGTTTTCTGGGGTTTGGTTTATAACGGCAAACACTTTGCCGTTATAACTTTATAACGGCAGAGTGTTTGCCGTTATAATGTTACAACGGCAAAGAGTTTGTCGTTGTAACCTTATAACGGCAGACTCTTTGCCGTTGTAAACCCCTCCTTAGTCTAGCCCGTGGCTTATTCCCCCTTCTGGTTGCTCAGCTCGTTGGACCAGTTTCAAAACAAGAGAGAGAATAACTGAATAGAATGGATTCACTACTACAAAACAGGTCTGTTGCATCGCCACAGTTGCATCAGTTGTATAAACAACTAATGCAAATAGCATTATTTGAGTCAGTTCCCTATTATCTCGTGAAGCAATTGTCATAGGTAAAGCGGTTAAAGGGTGGAAAATGTAATTAACATCAGTTGTGAACCATTTTTGAAGCAAATAATCTAAAGCAAGTGTTTTTACTTGCATCACATATGTTAACAACTAATGCAGTTATATTAATTTGCATCAGTTTCTTAAATTATAAACAAATATAATGAAGCAAAATACAAATTAAATTAAAAAGTGTACATCTACATGTCAATAAAATTAACGTTCACTTATCACGAGCGTGTGCCACGAAATCTTCCTTCATTTTCCCTTTTACGCGCTTTTTTTTATTTTCGCACCAGTAGGAAAAGAGAAAAAAGAAAAAGAAAAAAAAACATGATTTCGATTTCGATTACAGATTACAGATTTGGATTTCAAGACAAGATTATAGATTTCAAGAAAAGGAAAAAAAGAAAGACAACGAAGAAGGAAAATTCAAGATTACATATTTCGATTCGACTCTTTCGATTACAGATTCAATTCAAGACCGCGCCCCTCTTTTGATTCGACTCAATTCAAAATCACAGATTTTGACTACCGCTATTTTCAGGTATTATAATTTTCTGACTTTAATTTGCCTCTTCTGATTTGATTTTGATTGCGATATTTTGATTTTTATTTTATTAGATAAGAAGCCTTAAGTTGGTTCTATTAGATAAGCTCTGGGTGAATATAAAAAAAAAACAGAATTAGCATGACCCAGCTCTTCATTAATTTTTCGTTTTTTAATGCTATTAGTCTATAAAATTGCACTGTTTAGCTTTATATTTATTATTATTATTCATGTATATAGCAGATTAGCACATTATAATTGGATTATCGGTCTAGTCATTACTCTACTCAGTTTATTTTATAATTGATTGCTATGTTGGAATATAGGTTGGTAGCCAAGATGACAAGATCTGCATTGTTACACAGATTAATTTGTTCTTTTGGTGCCGAGCATGTTGAAGTCAAGAAAAAGTGTTAAATACTTTTACCATCTATGTTCTATATAATTTATAGACCAAATAATTATAGTTCAATCCCCCTTTGAATTCATGATTTGAATTTCCATCAAGATTGTCTTCATACTTCAAGGAATAGAACCTTCAATGGTAAAGACCTTCTAGGGTGTAGAAATCCATAGTAGTATTTGTCAACAATATTCATGAACGTTCACGAAATCTTAACAGAGTTGATAAGAATAGATTTTTTCTGTCAGTTCATATATATTTGTTTGACTTGCATATTGAGAGTAACTGGAAAGTTCATTCAATCTTCTTTGCACTCACTGAACAATGAAAAGTTAATTGAAAACAATGAAAACTTGCAATGATTGAATTTAATTCAAGTATATCAATAATTCGTCCAGTGGAAATGCAAGTAGGAAAATTTGCAATGATTGAATCAAAGAAACAAATTTAATGAGACAAACAACAGCAGCAGTTACAACCATTTTTTACTTTTATTTATACATTAATGCAAATAGATGAATAAGCATTTGTAACACCATGAACAGAAATCCTCTTTTTTGAATTGTATTGCCATTTGAATTGTCTGTGTTTTCGGATTTTGAGTTTGTAAAATCATGCTTTGTACTACTTGCTCCTCGATTTTCTTTCACCTACTTGATTAAAAGCTGCGAAAACATCAATTCAGCGATGATGTTGGTTGTCCCACTAAGCTTGTATAACCTGCTTTATATGTACATATATAGCACGGTGAGAAAATAAACTATCAAACAAGTTGGCAAAGCAAATCATTCCAAGAAATTATATTTTATCCTCCTTTATATGTCCATACATACTGAAGAGATCCACATATGGCAAAACTGTAAGATAATATGGTGCAATACTAGCTGCTTATATGATGTTTTGCTCCTTTAGCTTTGTAACGAGTTCTCCTATACAATATGAAAATGTGGTTTTGTTCTTCGGGAATTTTCATAATCAATGTCTACTCCATTGAGATGGTATTTTCTTATGATTGCTTTTAGGGAGGTAAAGGCATTTGAGATCCAAGCGTCGCTTGATTTAGGCTTGTACCTGTAAAATAGATGATGTAATATTAATGCAGGATTTAGATAAATAACATGCAGCTAAATGTCAGCCTACATAAACTTGTATATAAAGTACTTCAAAAAAAATATGCAGTCGTCTCTTGGAAAATTTTCAATATGTAACAATGATAGGTTAAATTAGTAAAATTTTGTGCTACCATCTGCTTCTTTCCAAAATAAAATTTAACAATATCGAGATCGAGGGAAAAAGGTTAACATGGTTACCAATGAAGCACTTTATCACCAATGCTCCAGCCAGAGAGGCTAGCAAGAACCCTCACATTCGGGTGACAAGCTTTCAACGATTTTACAGATACTGGTGTAAGTTTGGGGGCCCAATATGGGGAAAATTTACCATTTTATATCTACTAGAAGGGCTGGCATCAATGGCGAAGCTGAGGAGAAAGTAGAAATCTAGTTCAAGATTAATAGGAACTTTCTTGAAAGAAATGGAACTCTCGTGGCTCCTATATACTCCATCATCACCATCCCATATTTGAAACAAAATCACTGTTAGTGATATATAACAATAAATAATGCATGTTTAGTTAAACTGTTAACACCTTTGGCGATTTGAGTACATGAAAATGTAATTACCACAAAGTGTTAGAGAAAGCAATATAAAAGAAACCAAAGAAGGAAGCATGCACTTATTCCGAGTTTTGCAGAACATTTTGAGTTAACTGGTAATGGAAGAAATATACATGCTCATTTTATATTATTACAGACATTCCCTTTTGGCCTGTTGTAAATTTGTTAACCTGCAATTCAGTAAAACAGCGCACAAATTAAAATGCAGAGAAAACTAGATAAACACCATTTGGACATATTTCAAGTGGAATGGAATCCTATATGAAATGGTTATTTAGGAAATGAGACAAATTGATTCAGAAGGTGCAAGTACAACGTTAATAAAAATAAAAGGGAAAGAGATTGGCAAAATGATTTTTGTTGTGTATCATAGAAATTGTGAACAAGACAGATAGCATTATGCTCAAACCACAAGCATTTTCCTGGGTCATCCGATCTTTGATAATATATATGAGAATTTAGTAAATATTCAAATCTGATTAGGACTAGTAGGTTCCATTGCTGGTAATTTAATGTTTTCTTAGGATATAGGTTTACCTAACAAGGCGTAGAAAATCTATGTCCTTTGTTACTCTACTTTCAGAAAGAAATTGTGCTAAATTATGAAACATATGCCGATCAAGGGTATGTTACCTAGAAAGAAAAAGTTTGGTGACTATGTAACAATATCAAATTTGGTGACCAATACAAGAGTATAACTAAGAAAGAGTGGTTTTCTTTGACCAACACAAGACCATAAGTAATAATTTTTATGAAATCATTCCAAGAAATCATAAGCAAATCATTTTTGTATATGGGTTTCGTAATCGTATTAAAGGAGTTGTTGGTATATATGGTGTTGGATAAAATTGTTGTTAATGGTGCAAGCCAAGTCAGGAGAGGGGTAATGCATAGATGTTACTCCAGTGCTACAAAATGACGGCGTTGTAATGACAAATTTTTTGAAAACAGTTTGGCGCTAATGTTAAATTCCAAGTAAAATCAGAAGAATATGCACCGTTATTTCTATGTTATTAATTAAATAAATTATAAATTGAGTAAATTATAAATTGAATATAAATTAAAAACAATTTGGTGCTAATTTTTCTTCTTTGTATCTCTAATCGTCGGCCCTCAAGATGCTTCTCGGAGCTGCCTAGGAAACAAGGTGGAAGGAGTAGATGAATTGAAATAAAGTTTCATTCGTGCTATTGGATTTAAAGAAATAGAAAGAGAAATTTGAGTATATTGTTTGTTTATCGTCGATTTTTTCACAGTTAATGGAGAAGAAGATGAGAGGGTTATTGACGAAGAAGCCATTATACTTCAGATCCGTGTTATACAATTATAACTTATGATTGAGTGCACTACAAGAAACGGCTCAATTAGTGAGGGCAAAAAACCGTCGATGGCTGTCACTAGCCGTCGCCAATTGTCGCCAAAAGCCGTCACCAATTATGTGGACGCTAAGCAAATAGCGTCGGCCATGGCGACGGGAATGGACACCAATTTTGCGACGGTTGGCGACAGCAAAATTGCCACATGGACAAACGGTCATATTTCCTACAAACGGTTAAAAGCCGTCACCAACTAGCCCTCGCAAGCCGTCGCCAATCGTCACAAGACATTGCAAAAGCGCCGTCGTCAACAATCGCTATTCGTGGAAAAACTGGGCAAAAAACCCTCGCTAGCCATCGCCATGTGTGACCAGAAAACCGTCACCAGCCGTCGCCAAACTGGAACTTTTTTTTATATTTCAGCAGCTAACAAGCCATCAAACCACACAAATTCAAAACGCAGTTCATCTGCAACTCATATACAATCAGTTTCACATTTATTCACCTCATAAATGCTATAAATCAACTCATACCATCAACACATCCAAAAACCATAAATATAAACGATAAACAATCGAAAAACCATCGACACATCCACATCAAATAAACGAAGTCCAAAATACCATCATGGTCTCCACAAAACACCACAAACATCTCAACTCCGTCACCAACAAGTAGTTTGTATTTACAAAACAAGTCCAAAAAAAAAACAAGTACCTACCTACTCATCCTCATCCTCATCATCCACATTCTCTCCGTTATGCTCGTCCTCATCATCCTCATCGTCCTCCTCCACGGCCTCACTCGGCGGCATCACACCATGCTCCTGAAGATATGCAGCAATCCGCGCATCCAGCAAGTGTAGGCTCCCGTTGGAGAGTCGACATCTGAAATGATAAAATATATATTTGGAAATAATCAATACGATTTAAAAAGTTTAGAACTATTTGTAAATGTGATTTATCGTTCGTACCAATTCGCGACGATGCTGGGAGAAGGACTTAGATCCAGCCCGATGCAAAGCAGGATTTTTGAGCCTGTTTGCTCGATTTCGCTCTGACAGCTCCTGTATATTTAATGATATGATTAATTGATGGATATACAAAATAATATTTTAAAACAAGCTTAAGTAATTTTCCCTCGCAGCTTCCGTGGCCCGCAATTTCTGGGAATCGGCGTAGACCTCCTCGCTCATCCACTGAGGCCTAT
The DNA here is from genome assembly GCA_030737875.1 of Allium sativum. Taxonomy (NCBI): domain Eukaryota; kingdom Viridiplantae; phylum Streptophyta; class Magnoliopsida; order Asparagales; family Amaryllidaceae; genus Allium; species Allium sativum. Next base: position 352,444,039 of record CM060916.1, on the reverse strand, counting down.
TTTTCGCTTTTATTGCCTTGTATACATTACCTGAATAATTTTTCCTCATCTTCTGGTTCCATGCGGTGAGGAAAACATCCATATCTTCATCCCGGACAAGTACATAACACTATAAATTAACAAACAAATTGTATTACATATTTTATTTAATTTTGCAAATGAGAAATATATTTGTACTTACAAGAACCTCCGCGAGGATAGCATTCCTAATCTGCATAGGAATATCGTCCCAGTGACGCCACGCCTCTGTCCACCTAGCGACATATGCTTGTCTAGACACATGTAAAACAAGCTCTTCTGGAATAATATAAAACCCCTGTAGAAAGTACGATATTAGCATTTAATAACTTTTGAATACTAAGCATTTACGAAATTAAAAACTTACCCTGCGGACTTGGGCACGAGCTCTACGACCGGACGTGTATCCGGTGCTGTACTGCTCGCACCTGCCTCTGAACTGTGGGGTAAGTCGGCCTCTAGGAGGCATATTTGTCACGAAATTAAAAACTCATATATCATTATGCACATCCATTATCAAATATACTCATACAACATATGTTATCAAATGCAACTACAAGACTCATTTACATAAAAGAAGAAGAACCAGATAATAGATAACCGTAGCACATCATATAAGTTCACAACATAGCACATCATATAAGTTCACAACATGGCACATCATATAAGTTCACAACATTGTACGTATGTATGTAAACAACTAACGATACAAATAATATTATTCTTCTTCATTTTCTGATTCAGTCTCGGTTTCACACTCTTTATCGTTGTCCTATGTACTCTCAAAAGCTTCTATTAATTCATTTGATTCATCATTTAAAGACTCCAAATGGACATCATTAGCAATTATTATTTCATCGTTTTGATTTGCATCCGTTTGATACGCTGCATCGTTTGGAATAGCAATTCCTTCAAATGTAAATCTTGCCTTTGTTTTAATTACAGCAGACCAATCTGCTTTATCTCTTTTTAAGGACGGATACGGAACAAAGTAAACTTGTAATGCTTGATTTTCCAGTACAAAAGGATCATACTTATAGTAATGAGATGTGTGCTTTATTTCTATAAGCTTATAATCTTTATGCACGTTGATTCCAGTACCAGGAACATTGCTGAACCAGTTGCACTTGAATAGAACAACTTTTTCATTGGGTTGTATATAATATGTCAACTCTAAAATCTGTGTCAAGACGCCATAAAAGTCTTTTATATGCTCTTCGGGATCATCACTACCTTTGACAAATACACCACTGTTATATGTTAATCTGTCAGTACCATGGTCTTTGGTGTTGAATTTAAATCCATTGACGAAGAATATTGGATAAGTCTTAACCTTTCTTTTTGGTCCAAGCACAAGATGTTGCAAATGCTCATCATTGACGCAGTATATTGGATCGAAAACGTATTTCGAAAACCATTTAGCAAAATCTTTACCGAGATCGCCATTTGGATTTTCTGATTCGTAAATACTGCAAATATAAATGATTTTATTACTGGACCTCAAAGAATAGCTTCGGATGGAAGATGAATAGGTAAATGCTCCATTACATTAAAAAATCCCGAAAGGAAGATTTTCTCTAATTTGCAAATCAATATCGGAATTTCTACTTCAAGTTTACGGAGACGATCAATTTTTAACGTTGCCGAACAAAGATGTTTATAGAATAAGCTTAACTCTGTTAAAACACCCCACACTTTTACAGGCAATAATTCTTTGAACACCATTGGTAATAAATATTCCATCATGATATGACAATCATGACTTTTCATCCCACTCAATTTATTGTTTTTATAGTCAACACATTTACCAAGATTAGAAGAAATCCCATCCGGACATTTCAGTCCCTCAACCCATTTCAGTACAAGTTTTATTTGTTTGTTGTCTAGTTCATAACACACTTTGGGTTTTCTATTATCATTGGGCTTCATATGAAGTTCTAGACGTTTACAATATTCTTCTATGTCACGTCTCGAATATATATCATCTTTTGTTTTTCCTTTGACATTCAAAACAGTATTAAACACGTTATCAAATACATTTTTTTCATTGTGCATAACGTCGATATTATGTCGAAGTTTGAGATCTTTCCAATAAGGTAGCTCCCAGAATATGCTTTGTTTACACCAATTATGAATGTCAGATTTACCCGGAATTTCTGTCTGCTCTCTAGTCTCATGGATCTTGGGATAATCCTTTACAATATCATATATTTCTTCACTTATCCAAATTTTGGGTGCTTGCACAGTCATTCCGCTGTTAGCTTTAAAGTTTTTTTACCTCTTCTAAAAGTATGATTGGTATGCAGAAAACAACGGTGACAATCAAACCACGAATGCTTCCTTCCATACCGTAAGAAAAATGTTTGTGTTTCTTCCATGCATAAAGGACAAGATAGACGACTAGCGGTACTCCAACCTAAAAGCATCCCATATGCAGGAGAATCGCTAATCGTCCATAACAAAGGAGCGAACATACGAAAATTCTTTTTTTTTTTTTTTTGAAATGTCGTATGTTTCAACTCCATCATCCCATAGCTTTTTCAACTATTAGATTAATGGTTGTAGATAAACATCGATGCCTTGTTTTGGATCATTAGGACCAGGAACGACAATAGTGAGAAACATATATGGAGTTTTCATACACATCCACAGAGGTAAATTGTAAGGAGTAACGATAATAGGCCAAGATGAATATTTACTACCAAACTGAGAAAATGGTGAAAACCCATCTGTACATAAACTAAGTCTAACGTTAGGGCTCTCTACGGCAAATGTAGGATACGTCCTATCAAAATGTTTTCACGCTTCTCCATCCGATGGATGTGTCAAAGTTCCATCTTCTTGTGTTCGCACACTATGCCATCGCATATGACATGCAGTGACTGATGATGCATATAACCGTTGTAGTCTAGGGATGATTGGTAAATAATGCATTCTTGTATACGGAACTTCCTTACCTTTCTTTTTTCTAGGTTTATGTTTTTCTCCGCCACATTTCTTACAGTTTCTAAGATTAATATCATCTTTCCAATACAACATGCAACCTTTAACACAAGTATCTATTTTTTGGTACGACAAACCAAAAGCCGACATTAGTGTTTTCTCTTTGTAATGACTATCACACATTAGATTATCGGGTGGCATATGTCTTTTCGTAGCTTGTACAACTGCTGTAAATGCAGCTTCTGTAAGGTTAAATTTTGAATTCATGGTGATGTACTCAGCAGTTACCGATAATTCAGTTCCACTTTCACAACCATTCCACAATGGCCGCTTAGCTGAAGCCAATAAATCCTATATTTTTCTGGCTTCCGTGTTCGGTTCTTTTTCAATATTGACGTCATCGTCGTCAACCTGATCGGTAGGGAACATTGACCGTACTGCATCTTCCACCATATCTTCTATTGGATATGTCATAACTAATTTGACCTCTGACGCTACAGGATTTATTGTAGGCGCAACAAGTTCTCCATGACGATCCCATAAATAATAATTTGGCACAAAACCTAATTTATATAAATGTACTTTAACGATGTCTAGTTTATGAAACCTAATCAGTTCACACTTACTACACGGACAACGAAGCTCCTCGTAATTTCGATTATTGGATACTGCAAATCTAACAAATTCATTTACATCATTATAGAATTGTTCTTTCACTGAGCCTTTCATTCCAATTCTAACTTCATACATCCAACTATGGTCAATGTAATAATTGAACATTTTCCTGATTCAAAAATATATGTCAGTGATTTCGATAACACATACATATATTGTTCAAAGAATTTATTTAACGCATGAATATTTTTAATGGTTCATACATATAATAAAAATGTGATTTTTATTGTTCAAAGAATTTATTCAACACATGAATATTTTTAGTGGTTCATACATAATAAAAATGTGATTTTTATTATCTAAGCAATTTATTTCTATCATGAATAAATTATCAACACATGAATATACTTGAACATATGAAAATAATTCAAACACATGAATATTTTTGAAAATTTCGGCAGCATAATGGCAGGTTAATTAAAACCGGCACCGTCCCGATGTACGGCTCCTCGCGCTGCCTTAAAGCCTCTAGCTTTTGACAAGGGGGATTTCAATAATCTATTTCGTACACAAACGAATTTTTTTTCCACAAACTAATCCTATTTGGTTTCAACCAAAATCAACCATCAACCACAATCCTACTTGCGCCATACATAGTCATTCCATTTCAATAATTTCCATAATACAATTCATTTTCAATCCCCGTCTACAACCCAACAATTTCAGAACCATCGTTTTTAAATGGCTATATCCAACAACATGTACACCAATCTGATATCCAATAATTACATACACAAAAAATAACGGTTCATTAATACATACATTAACACAAAATCAACCATCACACCGATAAACAACTAAATCAACAATTTAGAGTTCCAATCATTACTAAATCAACTACATTAATTCAACAATCATTGTATAATCAACTAACACATATATTTATATCATTATTTAGTAATTAATTCATGAAATAAGGTTAGAAATCATACCTTAGAGAGAAAGCAATTGGTTTGGAGGAATGGAGAGGGCTTGAGAAGGCCAGAGGGGGGAGGAGACAGGCGGCGGCGTCTGAACGGCGGCGGCGGGTGTCGGTTGGCGACGGCGGCGGTGACGGGTGCTCTGATAGGGTTTGGGTTCGTGGGTTTTGATTTGGGGGGAGAGCAATCGTGAATGTTATTTCTTCCTGTAGCTTCACGGTTATATTCATATGGGCGATGGCTGGTGAGGGCCGCTTTTTTAGACGTCGCCAACCGTCGCTATAGTCCGTAACCAATTTGAGCTTCTCTTGTAGTGGTGGGCATTGAATTGTGATTAGATTATTTTGAGGCAGATGTTTAATGTGTACTTTCTGTGTCAAATTCAATAGATAACATCCTAGGATATACGTTTCTAATGATACATATATATATATAAGTCCAGCAAAGAGGATCTAGTACTTAATTTACTTCTGTTTCAATAGTTCGACAGTAAATAGCGTGCCAGTTGTAATGCTTTGAAAAAATAAAAATAAAAGTGATAATTTCAAATTGAACACTTATGATATATTATTTTCTTTTGTAGTGTGTCTCTTTCATTTGCACATGGATCGGAGTTGGATGTACAATGTGAAACGCTGCGATGGTTAGTTCCTAAACAAAATGGAAGAATTCATCAAGTGTGCATTGAATGATCAATTAAGAAGAAGGGATGTAACACCCAACCTCCGTTAGGGTCACTCGCAAAGGAATGCACTAGCTTTAGAGGGGTTTTATTGGTAAACATGTACAGAAATATTACAAGACAGAACATATAAAATAGCGGAAGTAAAACCAACTTTCATATCATTAATAAATAAGGTCTAACGCCTTTTACATCAGAGAATTTCTTACATGAAAACCTGTCTTGCAATAGTAAAGAATCTTAAAAACCTTTTCATAAATTATTCCCCAAGTGAAACAGTAAAGTAGCCATAGCCAAGAAAAGTCCAAGCCATACATGATGACCTTCAAACAGAAGAAGTCTGAACTAACAATAGCATTTCCTCCTTGTAACCTGGGGGGGGGGGGGGAAACGAAAGACAAAGAGGCGAAACAAAACGGGGTCAGTCATAAAGACTAGTAAGCCCTATCAACTATCAGTATATAAACTAGTAAAGTAAACTGGCATGAGGAACTGAGATGAACATAAGTATGATGACAAGATAGATAAGCTAAACCAAAATAACATGATGAACTACTGTACCAAGATAAACAAGTGTGTCATGATAAACTACGGTGTCAAGATAAGTCAAGGTATCACATCGTCAGGTTTCTATCAAGTACAATATCGCAAGGTATCTATCATGTATATTCGCTCTGCACCTCCCGTACTAGTATCCCGGCCCGCGTCATGTGTTAACTATGAATGTCTCTTGCCCAATGTCATGTAATGGTCCATGTCATCCTAATATCTCGTATATGTAGGTTTCCTGATTCGTATGATTCTTTCCATGCATAAGTTCAGTCCTTTTCCGTAGGCCGTACGGGCTTTCTTATGTAAATCTATACCACTTCAACGTAGTACCGTTTTATCCTTGAGGTTATTTTGGACTGCTACCCTTGATCTGGTTATGTTTTCTTACCATGTACTATCGCGTGTTCACTTAGGATTTATGCCACCTAGGGTCACTAGGGATTATGCTACCTAATGAACGTTTCCGTGTTTTGGGTTCAAGCCACCTAGGGCCACTAGGGATTATGCCACCCGTCAACCGCGCCCTTTATCCCACGTATGTATCGTGAATCGTTTCCATGTCTAGACGCATGTGTATCTCAATGTGCCACCCGAGTTCCGTGCCAGGGCAAATCAAGAAATACGGAACTCGGTCGGGAGCTTTAAGTCGTCTGCTGATGCAGATACCAAGGTCTGTTTTTGTATCCGTGGCTATGGTCCCACGTGACCCCTCCCTCAACTACTGAAAGGCAATCCAAGAAAAATCATGTATGAGAACTACATCCCAGCCCCACTATAGCCCCACTTTCCTATGGGCCAACCTCACCCATGACTCGATAGAAAGAACATGGTCTGTTGGGAGTTATCTGCCTTTCTGTTCGTACACGATTGACTAAAGATGGTAGGTAGTCGTCGACGCGCTATCCAGGGCAAAAACAAGAATCGACGACTCCACGCTAATACATCCCAGTCTTTAGGTCGCTCGCATAGCAACCAAGGCATACTCTTGGCTCTTCTACCGCAGACCTTGACCTCTGTGAGGCCGGGTTTCATGGAGCACCTGCCACCTCACAGAGGGATACCAAGAGTACCCTCATGTCCCCCGAAGCTACCGCTTCGTCACCCAGTTCGCTGGAGCTTTTTATCCAAGTCAGATAAGTTGCTCCTCCTCGTATACTAAGCGATGACTTACCGTATCTATTTATGAACTAGTCCCATGTCCTTGGCTAAGAATTATTACTTAGTTATCCTTAACTAAGGTTTACCACTTAGCTTCTCTTCACACTATCCTTGTTAACTACGATTTTCAACCTAGTCCCCTGAGCTAGGATTTTGTCTAATGGGTTAAGTGTTGTCATTCAAGTTCATGACCTAACCCGCCCACGAATCATGTTAAGATTGGCTAAGTACTCAAGTTCAAGGCTTAGCCCTGCAAGTTGGTTAAGTGTACCAAGAAGCTCATGACTTATCCCTATCAAGTCAAATTGGTTAAGTATTTATTTGTCTTAACCCTATCAGATTATCATGTTAGATTGATTAAGCATAGATTATCTTAATCCCATCAGATTATCGAGTCGGATTGGTTAAGTATGGGTTAGCTTAACCCCATCCACTAATCGTATTACAATGGTTAAGCCTAAGTTAAAAGGTCTTGTGACTTAACCCTATCAGGTCCGCATATTAGATTGGTTAAGTATAGGTTACTTAACCTCATCAAATCATCATGTATAATTGGTTAAGTATAAGTTACTTAACCCCATTAAATTATCATGTTAAGTTGGTTAAGTATTGGTTATTTAACCTCATTAAATTACCAAGTTTAGAATGGTTAAGTGTTTAACTTAACCCCATCGAATTACCGTGCTTAGATTAGTTAAGTGAAGGTTACTTAGCCCCATCTAATTACTGTGTTTAGATTAGTTAAGTCTAAGTTACTTAACCCCATCTAATTACCAAGTCGGATTAGTTAAGTGTAAATTACTTAACCCCATCGAATTTACCGTGTTAGATTAGTTAAGTATGGATTACTTAACCCCATCTAATTACCGTGTTTAGATTAGTTAAGTGTAGGTTACTTAACCCCATCTAATTACCAAGTCGGATTAGTTAAGTGTAAATTACTTAACCCCATCCTCTAATTGTCTTATATGGTTAAGTGTCATTAAGGAACCAAGTCCGGTTTAACTTAACCTAACCATTCGTGTCATATCGGTTAAGTGTCATTAATCAAAATTACTTAACCTTTTCATGTGGCACTAATTAGATTAATGCACCTCAACCTCTCACATTAGACTTTGTTGTGGTTACTAGTTAAGCCGGGCGGGTCCGGGTAGATTTACACCACAACCTAGTCTAACCTCGGGTTTTAAGTGCTATATGACCAACTACGCACATTGGGTCGGGCGGGTCCGGGTAGATTTATGCTACAAACTCAACCGAACCACGAGTTGGCCACTTTAATGTTTGGTCTAGTGTCTTATTACACCTACAACCCTTACGTGTCAAGTTTTCAAGTCCCATGTTCATAGCCAAAATTACATGTTGTCATGTTTATACCAATTTACCCAAATCATGTTTCATGTCATTAAAGTTTACCCATAACGTAACCCCAACGCTTTTAAACTCGCATATACATTCGCAACAACGCATAATGGATTAAAAGAAGGAACTTGGCAAAGGTATGACAAAAGGGGTATAAGGCCGCAAGTTAAACATGGTGGCATATGAGACATAATGTGTTCACAAACTTGCATGTTACATTATTAAGCCCCAAAAACATGCATAACCCCAAAACTTAGCATATAGGTGAATCATGGTGATAGATGACATAGAAAAATGGCTAGAAGTTCGCATCTAGCATTCTATGCAAGTTAACTTAAGGGATAAGAGAGTTCTTATGTTGCATAATGCAACATTTCAACATAAAGCTTATAGCTTTTAACCCACAAAATCAAGGTGATGACTTTACGAATATGCATAGGATAAATCTACACATAACATGATAGTTTCTAAGCATGTAACCTACTCAAGTTCAAACCCAAAACTTGCAACATGAACATTTAACTTCATAGTTAATATCTAAGAGTAGGAGGGGGCTTACAATGTTATGAAGGCACAAATAAATATATAAAAAGATTGAGACGAAGCCACACTAGCAAAAACCCAAAATCAATAAGCTCCAATAAAACCCTTGAGAAAATAATAAGAAAGATCCTTGCTTTGATGAAGATTTGCCTTGAAATCAAGTTTAGAAGCTCTCATATGAACATAGAAACTATCATACACTCATATGATCATGTAATCTCTCATGTGAATGAAGATAGAATTTATGACAAGAGGATGGAGGCTAGGGTTTTGAGTGGAGGCCATGATCATTAGAAATTTTGGCATAGTTTAGTTGTAGGATCAATTTATGAGGGTTTAAGGTAGGGTTAGGGGTCTTTTTATAGAAAACTAGGATAGTTTAGGCCATAGGATAAACCCTAGTTTAGATCCTAGCCATCTAAATCCATCACAAGCCAACAAACTAGACCCAAAGCATGTCTTGGGGAAGAAGTCAAGTGTAGGAACCATTTAGGGCCTTTAGATCAACCCTAGAGTCAATCCGGACCATCAAAACTCATCCTGGGCCTTAAAAATGGGTTCTGGACCACCCCAGGCCGACCAGGTTGACCTGTACAGGAGGGAAATCGACACTACAGTCGACACAAGGGGGGCAGGTCGACTTGGGTGTCGACACTACAGTCGACACGGGTCAGTCTGCCAGAAAGTCTATAGAAATCTTGTTTTGGCCATATCTTGGTCATACGGACTCCGATTTTCGAAAACGCGGACTCTATTTCGCGTATTTTTCCGAGACGAACGCAATGGTGATGTCCATTTTACCTAATTCTAATTTTAAAATTTAATTCTGCCTTGATTTCTTGTTTTAACGTGTTGTTAAAATTCAGGTTGTTACATTCTCCCCTCCTTAAAGGATTTCGTCCCCGAAATCTCCAAGTTAGGAACAACGTATCCTACCATCCAGCATCCATCTACTCAAAACATCATCCACAGGCAACCACTGTCCTTAGATGATTTCTAATGCCATATGAACATATGCCAAGCGTGTGTGTATATGCTCCTTAGCTAATGCTATTGATCAGGCCTGAATGATCTTTCTAATGCAAAGTTTGTTTAGTGCCATGAATCCAACATGTATGCAAATAATCCTAGTCATATAAGTACTACATGCGTGCACAAACATTCATTCATATGCAACATCCGCATGACAACACATTAACATTCAAACAGGTATAAATACTCATGCATATGCAATGCAAAATGTGAGTGCGTCGATCTAGTATCTAACATGTATTCGGGCATCCACGAGCAACCACTTGCAACCATTTGCAACCATATCAATCATAACATGTTTCAAATACATGTTTACATCCATAGAGTTCTATCTCAGGTTCCCAAGATAAGATTGAGGAGATAAACAAGACAAACTCCTTACGGGGTTTGCAACAGAAACAGGACCGAGAGGATATCCACCAAGCGATAGCATGCAAGCAAGCTCTACAGGAGAACCAGGGATCAACGATATACTCTTACAAAGAGACACGATGCACGCGTCTAAGCCGCATTTCCTTGAGCTTAATTCCAGTGTGCCTTGACTGCCTTTGACTTCATGATTACGTAGCTCCTTGATTCCTATTTACAAGGTATGAGTCGGAACTCTTTTCACTGTCGCCTCTCGTTTCACTTTCATTTATTCTTTCCCTAGTATACTTGGCTCAACCATATCTACGTACTCATGAAAGCTCTCCAAAATTCACTAGTGAATTCTGGATCTCGTTTACCAATGCCAATCCATGTTACCACGTGCACTTACTAGGGTGATTCCTATAACCCATGCTTAAGCGGAATGGACCATCCGCCTTAGTGGCAAACGTTACTCGATCGGATCAGAGATTTCCGATAAATGCATCAAGAGATTCTAGGTAACTAACCATGGCAGAACCCAAAAGGTTACACGAGACTTCGAGGGTATTACCAAGGCAAGCTAAGAGTTTAACTACCCTCCTTTCAAAACCGAGAATGGCATCCCTTACTAGATAACCACTTCATCCCTAGAATCCATCCGTAGCTCAACAATAGAAGTATTGCTTCTAATCTCAACACTTGACATTTACACTCTCAATTCCAAACAAGTCATGAATAAATGGACCTACTCTCCAACCAGATTTTTGGGCCAAAAGTGGGATCTTCTACCGTGCTAGTACTAAGGTGCAGAGACTTAACTATCGAGGCAGACTTAAATGATGCGATGATCAATACAAAGTCTGGACGGGATGATAGAAAAGAAAGGCTAAGCCTTTAACAGAAACGGTACCATTTCTCTTAGGTACGCTAGAAATGAGAGCATACAATTTCCATCTCGCTGATCTTGTCCTTAACTTCCTTTGTGGATCAAGCCATACCAACAAGTTGCTTATTCTTAAGCTCGTGTCCTTTATCCTTGCTCTTATTATCCCTTCTTATAACTTCGGTAACAGGTCTCTCGAGAACTTTCTCCATCGCACGGGGAAAACACTCACGTAGTTAGACAAGGATTAGTCGCAGTTAAAACTACTGTGACTACAGATGGAGGAAAGAGAGGAAAGAGATTCAATCAAGGAAACAAAGGATAGTGCTAATGGCTTTAGGGGAATAGCCTTTAAAAACTTTTCTTGAAAAATGCTTCTTTGTAAACGGTTTTTCAAATAGTTTTCAGAAGGTTTTAAAAACTTTTGCCCAGTCTGGTAACCTTCTGCTCTGATACCAAATGTAACACCCAACCTTCGCTAGGGTCACTCGCAAAGGAATGCACTAGTTTTAGAGGGGTATTATTGGTAAAAATGTACAAAAATATTACAAGACAGAACATATAAAATAGCGGAAGTAAAACCAACTTTCATATCATTAATAAATAAGGTCTAAAGCCTTTTACATCAGAGAATTTCTTACATGAAAACCTGTCTTGCAATAGTAAAGAAGCTTAAAAACCTTTTCATAAATTATTCCCCAAGTGAAACAGTAAAGTAGCCATAGCCAAGAAAAGTCCAAGCCATAAATGATGACCTTCTAACAGAAGAAGTCCGAACTAACAATAGCATTTCCTCCCTATAACCTGGGGGGGAGAAACGGAAGACAAAGAGGCGAAACAAAACAGGGTCAGTCATAAAGACTGGTAAGCCCTATCTACTATCAGTATATAAACTAGTAAAGTTAACTGGCATGAGGAACTGAGATGAACATAAGTATGATTACAAGATAGATAAGCTAAACCAAAATAACAGGATGAACTACTGTACCAAGATAAACAAGTGTGTCATGATAAACTACTGTGTCAAGATAAGTCAAGGTATCACATCGTCAGGTTTCTATCAAGTACAATATCGCAAGGTATCTATCATGTATATTCGCTCTTCACCTCCCGTACTAGTATCCCGGCCCGCGTCATGTGTTAACTATGAATGTCTCTTGCCCAATGTCATGTAATGGTCCATGTCATCCTAATATATCGTATATGTAGGTTTCCTGATTCGTATGATTCTTTCCATGCATAAGTTCATTCCTTTGCCGTAGGCCGTACGGGCTTTCTTATGTAAATCTATACCACTTAAATGTAGTACCGTTTTATCCTTGAGGTTATTTTGGACTGCTACCCTTGATCTTGTTATGTTGTCTTACCATGAACTATCGCGTGTTCACTTAGAATTTATGCCACCTAGGGTCACTAGGGATTATGCTACCTAATGAATGTTTCCGTGTTTTGGGTTCAAGCCACCTAGGGCCACTAGGGATTATGCCACCCGTCAACCGCGCCCTTTATCCCACGTATGTATCGTGAATCGTTTCCATGTCTAGACGCACATGTATCTCAATGTGCCACCCGAGTTCCGTGCCAAGGCCAATCAAGAAATACGGAACTCGGTCGGGAGCTTTAAGTCGTCTGCTGATGCAGATACCAAGGTCTGTTTTTGTATCCGTGGCTATGGTCCCACGTGACCCCTCCCTCAACTACTGAAAGGCAATCCAAGAAAAATCATGTATGAGAACTACATCCCGGCCCCACTATAGCCCCACTTTCCTATGGGCCAACCTCACCCATGACTCGATAGCAAGAACATGGTCTGTTGGGAGTTCTCTGCCTTTCCGTTCGTACACGATTGACTAAAGATGGTAGGTAGTCGTCGACTCGCTATCCAGGGCAAAAACAAGAATCGACGACTCCACGCTAATCCATCCCAGTCTTTAGGTCGCTCGCGTAGCAACCAATGCATACTCTTGGCTCTTCTACCGTAGACCTTAACCTCTGTGAGGTCGGGTTTCATGGACCACCTGCCACCTCACGGAGGGATACCAAGAGTACCCTCACGTCCCCCGAAGCTATCGCTTCGTCACCCAGTTCGCTGGAGCTTTTTATCCAAGTCAGATAAGTTGCTCCTCCTCGTATACTAAGCGATGACTTACCGTATCTATTTATGAACTAGTCCCATGTCCTTGGCTAAGAATTATTACTTAGTTATCCTTAACTAAGGTTTACCACTTAGCTTCTCTTCCCACTATCCTTGTTAACTACGATTTTCAACCTAGTCCCCTGAGCTAGGGTTTTGTCTAATGGGTTAAGTGTTGTCATTCAAGTTCATGACCTAACCCGCCCACGAATCATGTTAAGATTGGCTAAGTACTCAAGTTCAAGGCTTAGCCCTGCAAGTTGGTTAAGTGTACCAAGAAGCTCATGACTTATCCCTATCAAGTCAAATTGGTTAAGTATTTATTTGTCTTAACCCTATCAGATTATCATGTTAGATTGATTAAGCATAGATTATCTTAATCCCATCAGATTATCGAGTCGGATTGGTTAAGTATGGGTTAGCTTAATCCCATCCACTAATCGTATTACAATGGTTAAGCCTAAGTTAAAAGGTCTTGTGACTTAACCCTATCAGGTCCGCATATTAGATTGGTTAAATATAGGTTACTTAACCTCATCAAATCATCATGTATAATTGGTTAAGTATAAGTTACTTAACCCCATTAAATTATCATGTTAAGTTGGTTAAGTATTGGTTACTTAACCTCATAAATTACCAAGTTTAGATTGGCTAAGTGTTTAACTTAACCCCATCGAATTACCGTGCTTAGATTAGTTAAGTGACGGTTACTTAGCCCCATCTAATTACCGTGTTTAGATTAGTTAAGTCTAAGTTACTTAACCCCATCTAATTACCAAGTCGGATTAGTTAAGTGTAAATTACTTAACCCCATCGAATTTACCGTGTTAGATTAGTTAAGTATGGATTACTTAACCCCGTCTAATTACCGTGTTTAGATTAGTTAAGTGTAGGTTACTTAACCCCATCTAATTACCAAGTCGGATTAGTTAAGTGTAAAGTACTTAACCCCATCCCTTAATTGTCTTATATGGTTAAGTGTCACTAAGGAACCAAGTCCGATTAAACTTAACCTACCCATTCGTGTCATATTGGTTAAGTGTCATTAATCAAAATTACTTAACCTTTTCATGTGGCATTAATTAGATTAATGCACCCCAACCTCTCACATTAGACTTTGTTGTGGTTACTAGTTAAGCCGGGCGGGTCCGGGTAGATTTACACCACAACCTAGTCTAACCTCGGGTTTTAAGTGCTATATGACCAACTAGCCACATTGGGTCGGGCGGGTCCGGGTAGATTTATGCTACAAACTCAACCCAACCACGAGTTGGCCACTTTCATGTTTGGTCTAGTGTCTTATTACACTTACAACCCATACGTGTCAAGTTTTCAAGTCCCATGTTCATAGCCAAAATTACATGTTGTCATGTTTATACCAATTTATCCAAATCATGTTTCATGTCATTAAAGTTTACCCATAACGTAACCCCAACGCTTTTAAACTCGCATATACATTCGCAACAACGCATAATGGATTAAAAGAAGGAACTTGGCAAAGGTATGACAAAAGGGGTATAAGGCCGCAAGTTAAACATGGTGGCATATGAGACATAATGTGTTCACAAACTTGCATGTTACATTATTAAGCCCCAAAAACATGCATAACCCCAAAACTTAGCATATAGGTGAATCATGGTGATAGATGACATAGAAAAATGGCTAGAAGTTCGCATCTAGCATTCTATGCAAGTTAACTTAAGGGATAAGAGAGTTCTTATGTTGCATAATGCAACATTTCAACATAAAGCTTATGGCTTTTAACCCACAAAATCAAGGTGATGACTTTACGAATATGCATAGGATAAATCTACACATAACATGATAGTTTCTAAGCATGTAACCTACTCAAGTTCAAACCCAAAACTTGCAGCATGAACATTTAACTTCATAGTTAATATCTAAGAGTAGGAGGGTGCTTACAATGCTATGAAGGCACAAATCAATATATAAAAAGATTGAGACGAAGCCACACTAGCAAAAACCCCAAATCAATAAGCTCCAATAAAACCCTTGAGAAAATAATAAGAAAGATCCTTGCTTTGATGAAGATTTGCCTTGAAATCAAGTTTAGAAGCTCTCATATGAACATAGAAACTCTCATACACTCATATGATCATGTAATCTCTCATCTGAATGAAGATAGAATTTATGACAAGAGGATGGAGGCTAGGGTTTTGAGTGGAGGCCATGATCATTAGAAATTTTGGCATAGTTTAGTTGTAGGATCAATTTATGAGGGTTTAAGGGAGGGTTAGGGGTCTTTTTATAGAAGACTAGGATAGTTTAGGCCGTA
Organism: Allium sativum; assembly: GCA_030737875.1. Classification (NCBI taxonomy): domain Eukaryota; kingdom Viridiplantae; phylum Streptophyta; class Magnoliopsida; order Asparagales; family Amaryllidaceae; genus Allium; species Allium sativum. The sequence goes on along the minus strand of CM060916.1, from coordinate 352,428,490 downwards.
GGATAAACCCTAATTTAGATCCTAGCCATCTAAATCCATCACAAGCCAACAAACTAGACCCAAAGCATGTCTTGGGGAAGCAGTCAAGTGTAGGAACCTTTTAGGGCCTTTAGATCAACCCTAGAGTCAATCCGGACCATCAAAACTCATCCCGGGCCTCAAAAATGGGTTCTGGACCACCCCAGGCCGACCAAGTTGACCTGTACAGGGGGAAGGTCGACACTACAGTCGACACAAGGGGGGCAGGTCGACTTGGGTGTCGACACTACAGTCGACACGGGTCAGTCTGTCAGAAAGTCTGCTGAAATCATGTTTTGGCCATATCTTGGTCATACGCACTCCGATTTTCAAAAACGCGGACTCTATTTCGCGTATTTTTCCGAGGCGAACGCAATGGTGATGTCCATTTTACCTAATTCTAATTTTAAAATTTAATTCTGCCTTGATTTCTTATTTTAACGTGTTGTTAAAATTCGGGTTGTTACAAGGGAAGAAACTATTTTTTGTCCGTGTAGACGATGCCAAAATAATAGAAGACTGCGTGATATAGATCATGTTAGAGACCAAATAATTCGTAATGGGTTCAAGCTAAATTATACTCGGTGGATATGGCATGGTGAAAGCATAGATAACAGGACTAGTTCTGGTACTCATCATCATTACGACAATGAAAATGACTAGGAGGATAACGTGGTAATGAGGTGAATGATGAGAACGACCGTGTTAATGAGCTGTTTGGTGATGTTGAAGAACATTTGATGGAAGAGCCAAGATTATATGAAAAAATATTAAATGATGCTGAGATGCTTTTGTTTTTTGGCTGTGCTAAGTTCACGTACGTTCATATGAATGTGTACGTATATGCATGCACGTGTTTTTGTCCTATATGCATGTGCACGCACATATAGGGACAAAGCCATAGTGGGGGTGAAGTAGCCATGTATCCCTCTTGATTTGTGCTATGGTTGATCAAATCCATCATAATTGCGGAAGTTTCATGAAAACAAGTACATTCAAATTTGCAGGATCTATGGATTTCGACATGGTGATAGAAAACAACTAATAAAGCAAGACTGAGTTGTAGATGGTGTTATGAAAGCTTGCTGTCTTGTCAAACCATTGGTTAAATAAAAAAATGTCAAAATATTTTTTAATCTGCTTATTGGTAGTTCAAAACATACAACCTAAAAAAAGAAAACACGCTAGCGGCACAATATTATCAATTTAAGAGCAAGAGACCATCTATCCATGTGTATTTCCATATCCTAGTATTATTTTTATGTGCTGGTACAAGTGATAGTAGCTTTATTTATAATTATATATCCATTGACAACAAATAGCCTTCTTTCTTTTTCAGAATTTTTGTTATATATGCAAAAAAAATAAAGACGTTGATTCACACAAACTAAGTTTGTATGATAATTCAGATTAATACTGATAATCATGATGGAATATAATTATAACTCGTTGACATATTTTAACCATAGAATGATTACGCAAATTTTGGCCCCTCTTATAATAAATTATAACAAATACTAAGCCCTCTATGTGTGTTTGTGTTATGTTATGTGCTAATAAAGATACCATGTTGAAAATTTTAAAGATCACAAGCATCAGCATCAGAGTAAAACTACCCTATCCAATGATCTCTCCCAAAGAAGTTAACAATTATACTAATGGGATATTCAACTGGGTTTTGCAGTTTCAATAATATTTTGTGTTCTGATAAAACAAAAGCTACAACATTGCCTCAATGAATTAATTACATTTATTATGTTTATTGATGAGGTTAATCTATGATATGAAGTTTCATTTCCAGGACTGTGTTTTTTTTTTTTGGACAAGGATTTGCTTTCTTATAGTAATCAGGGACATCAACCATGTAAAACCTATTACAATGATAGAATCCTATAAGCAGAAAACTACATAAGATTCAAACTGAATCAGAAAAATCCACATTAATAGGCAGATGATACAATAGATGACTGACAGTGTTTTGCAACCAAATATTTACAGCCGCTACCTCTTCTTGAATTGCCCTATGATTGTATGTATATCCGAAACCTCGTTTCGACTTATCCGAGTACATGCGAACCTGGGAGTTTATGCATGGTTAATATTCTATTTTTTCATTTCAGGTTTTCTACTATTAGCTTAGAATAATGGATGTGTAACTATACGGACACACTGAAGAGCAGAACACTTCTGTTTCACAGCCATCGTCTAAGAAGAGGAAAAGTGGTCCAACAATCGGAAAAAATATAGAACATCCGAGACAAAATTCATCGAGTGGAGGGCTAATGGAAAATCAATTGGAAAGTGGTTGAAGTGTTATAAGGCATATGTAGGCGATATAGCTAGAGCCAGAATTTATATCAATATCAAGAATTGGGATAGCGTTTGTGCAAGACTTAAGAATACTATCTGGGAAGATATTAAGGTATTATAAATTTATTTATTGACTTATTAAACTGATAGTAAGAGGTATACTTTTGTACTGCTTTAACGTTCTTTATTTTTAATTATCTCAAACCGAGTTTCACATTGATGACAACATGAAAGACAATGTGTTGAAAAATGTTAATGCAAGATGGAAGGATTTCTAAGAAAAGTTAGTAAATGGTTGGATTTCGAAAACTATAAAGCTTCCAGAGGACCATAAAGAGCCGTATGAATTTTATGATGGCATTACAAAAGCACAATGGGAAACATTTAAGAAGAATTGTGAAACCAAAGAATTCTAGGAATATTTCCTTTTTGCAGTTTCTCTAAGAATGGTGTTTCAGCTTGTAAGATATGATTTCTAGGTGTTTTGGCAGTCTGCAGGGTCCATGAGTGTACCATTTTTTAATATGGAGCATTTGATATCCTTTTTTTCTGCATGAATATGTGTTGATTTTCGACTTGACTAAACAAATGAGTGCACCGAGTGTGTTAAAAGTATTCAAACTCTCACATGTGAAAAATAAGCTTGGTAGGTAAGTAAATAAAAGTTGGCTGCACATGTGAAAAGAAGAAGAAAAAATAAAAGATTACGTAAGGCATGACATGTATGCACATTTTGAAGCCTATATATATGAAGCTTCATGTATGCTAAAGATACACCAAAAGTGAAAACAAAACAAGAGATAAAAGAAAGAAAGAGAGCTGAAGCTCTAGAGTTGTAGAGAGAAAAATATTGTAGCTTATTTGTGAGCAAAGCAAGTAATAGATTTTGTATTTGTATGAAATAAAAGAGAGAGTTTATGAGTTTGATTCATATAAAACATTAGTGTTTGCTACACGGTTCATACACGTTTCCAACAAGTGGTATCAGAGCGAAGGTTCCATTCATGGCGAATATGATGGAACAGCAAATCCCAAAGTTGACGGCTACAAATTATGGGAACTGGAGTATCCAAATGAAGGTGTTACTCGGTTCTTACGATAATTGGGATATCGTCGAAAAAGGGTACATCGAACCCGTAAATGCAACTACTGAAGCTTGTTTATCCAATGACGAGAAGACGGCGTTAAAAGAATCCCAAAAAAAAGACAAGAAAGCTTTGTTCATGATTTTCAAGGGGTTGACGAATCGACCTTCGAAAAAATCTCGGAAGCAAAAACATCAAAAGATGCATGGGAGATTCTGCAGAAATCATGTCAAGGAGCTGAGAAAGTAAAAAAGGTACGGCTTCAGGTACTACGTGGCGAGTTCGAAAATATAAAAATGAAAAGTCCGGAAAGCATCAATGAATATGTTACACGTTTAAAAACGGTGACAAATGAAATGAAAAGAAACGGCGAAAGTCTCGATGATGTTCGGGTGATGGAAAAGCTTCTACGTTCGTTAACAAGAAAATTTGATTATGTTGTTACATCAATCGAAGAGTCAAAAGATTTGTCCACAATCTCGATTGACAAGCTTGTTGGTTCGCTCCAAGCGCATGAGCAACGGATGAACCAGTACGATGATACAGATCATTTAGAGAAGGCTTTGCAAAGTAAGATATCCATAAGTGACAGTTCAAATAGTAGCAGTTATGCTCGTGGAAGAGGTGGCTATAGAGGTGGCTACCGAGGCGGACATGGACGTGGAAGGCAACCTTTTAACAGAGGTCAAAATAATGAAGGCTATCAACAATCTGGTCGTGGTCAAAATTTCATAGGCCGAGGAAGAGGCATATTTCAACAACGAGGTGACAGGTCTCATTTACAATGTTATAATTGCAATAAATACGGTCACTTCAGTTACGAGTGTATATCTCCAAAAGTAGAAGAAAGAAGTCATTTTGCTGTAGCAAAAGAAGACAAAGATGTGGGAACTGCTATGTTCCTCACTTACAAAGGAGAAGAAGAAGGCAAGAAGAATGTTTGGTATCTTGATTCAGGCGCTAGCAATCATATGACTGGTCACAAAGATTTATTTACGGAGATAGACAACACCATCAAAGGAGAAGTAACGTTCGACGATTCTTCAAAGATTCCAGTCAAAGGGAAAGGTACAATTACGATTGTGTCAAAGAATGGTGAGAAAAAATACATAAATGATGTTTATTATAATCCTGCTTTGAAAACCAATATCATCCGTCTTGGTCAACTAGTGGAGAAAGGATATAATACACAGATGCAGGACAATTCTCTCATTATCAGAAATCAAGTTCAAGAGTTGATTGCCAATGTGGAGATGTGAAAAAACCATCTATTCACACTTGATATGCAGACGAAAATGCAAAAATGCTTGAAGTCGGTCATTAAAAATGATTCATGGTTATGGCATCTGAGATTTGGTCATCTTGGATTTACTGGCTAGAAATTATTGTCAAAGACAAAGATGGTGGATGGTTTGCTAGAAATCAACGAACCAAATCAACTATGTGATGCTTGCATAAGAGGAAAACAACACAGACAAAGTTTTCCTATTGGAAAATCATGGAGAGCTAGGAGACCACTAGAGATTATTCACACTGACATAGCTGGTCCATTTGATATTACATCACTTGGCGGGAGCAGGTATTACCTAACATTTATTGATGACTTTAGTAGAAAAAGTTGGGTATATATTCTGAAAGAAAAAGCAGAGGCTCTTGATAGATTCAAGGAGTTCGAAGCAATGGCAGAAAAGCAAAGCGGAAATTATGTGAAGATACTCATATCAGACAGAGGAGGCGAGTATACTTCAAACTTGTTTAAACAATTCTGCAGGACACATGGAATCAATCACCAGTTGACAGCAGCATATACTCCACAAAAAATGGCGTTGCTGAAAGAAAGAATCACACTATTCTTGATATGGCAAGAAGTGTGGTAAAGGAAAAACACATGCCAAGAAGTTTTTGGGCTGAAGTTGTACTATGTGCTATTTATTTGCTGAATCGCTGTCCAACAAAAAGTGTCTGAAATAGAATTCCAAATGAAGCATGGAGTGGTAGTAAACCATCAGTTGGACATCTCCGAATTTTCGGATGTGTTGCATATGCAGATGTTCCCGATCAGAAAAGAAAGAAGCTGGATGATAAAGGAGAGAAATGTATTTTTACCGGATATGACAAAAGAAGCAAGGCCTACAGACTTTATAACCCACTCACAAAGAAATTAATCATTTCTCGAGATGTTGAATTTGAAGAATCAGATTACTGGAGATGGAGTGCGGAAGAAAGAAAAGTTGCAGGTCTATTCTTTAATGATGATGATGAAGCTGGTATAGACAGTGATGGAAATGATGATCAGTCTCCTCCAGAAAGCCCTAATCAACAAATTCCTGCTTCAATGCCATCAAGTTCAAGAAGCAGCAATAATTCAGAGGGAGTACCGAGAAGAATGCGGAGTCTGGATAATATATATGAGGCAACAAGTCTGGTACAAACAACTTTTGATTACTCATTATTTTGTTTAATGGCTGAATGTGATCCAGTGACATTCGAGGAAGCTAGTGAAGAAAGCAAATGGAATAAAGCCATGGATGAATAAATTGGTGCGATAAAGAAGAATGACACTTGGGAGCTCACATATCTTCCAGAAGGACATAAAGCAATTGGTGTCAAATGGGTTTACAAGACAAAGACCAATCAAGATGGAGAAGTGGAAAAGTACAAGGCAAGGCTAGTGGCTAAAGGTTACAAACAGAGATACGGAATTGATTATGATGAGGTATTTGCTCCAGTTGCAAGAGTTGATACCATAAGACTTTTAACAGCACTTGCAGCACAAAATCAGTGGAAGATTTATCAGATGGATCTAAAGTCAGCATTCTTGAATGGTTATCTCGAAGAAGAAGTCAACATTGAGCAACCTCCTGGATATGTTCAGAAAGGACAGGAAAACAAAGTCTACAAACTGAAGAAAGCTTTATATGGTTTGAAGCAAGCTTCGCGAGCATGGAACACAAGGGTTGATGAATACTTTCAGAAAAATGGTTTTGTTAAGAGTCCATATGAGCATGCACTCTACACAAAAACAAATTCAGGGGGAGATATTATGATCGTATGCTTATACGTGGATGACATGATCTTCACTGGGAACAACCCTGGTATGTTTGATGATTTTAAGAAATTTATGACTAACGAATTTGAGATGACAGATATTGGTAAAATGTCGTACTTTCTTGGAGTCGAAGTCAAGCAAAACAAAGAGGGGATTTTTATGTCATAGAAAAAATACGCAGAGCAGATTTTGAGCAAATTCAGAATGGAAAATTGCAAACCAGTGAGCACACCAGCAGATGCAAGCATAAAGCTGAGAATTGATTCAACCAGAGTGTTGGTAAATCCGACGTTGTTCAAAAGTTTGGTTGGAAGTTTAAGGTATCTAACTTTCACTCGTCCCGATATTATGTATGCGGTTGGATTGGTTAGTAGGTACATGGAGAAGCCAAAGCAAGATCATTTCATGGAAGCTAAAAGAATTTTGCGCTACATAAAAGGTACACTTGATTATGGGTTGTTTTACACTCATTCACAAAATTCGAAATTAGTTGGCTACTCAGACAGTGATTATGGTGGAGATTTGGATGATGGGAAAAGCACTTGAGGGTATGCTTTTCATATCGGTTCGGCGATATTCTCGTGGTCATCAAAGAAGCAACAGACAGTTGCTCTCTCGACATGTGAAGCAGAGTATATTGTAGCAGCAGCATGCACATGTCAAGCTAAGTGGCTAGGCTACATATTGGGCGAGTTAAATGTTGCAAAGGAAGATTGAATTACTATTTACGTGGATAATAAATCCGCTATTTCACTTGCGAAGAATCCCGTGTCACATAGTCGAAGCAAGCACATCAACATAAAATATCATTTTATTCGAGAACAGGTGAACGATAAAATTGTAGAGCTAGTACATTGCAGGACCGAAGAAAATTTAGCAGATATCTTTACAAAGTCGTTGAAGCCAGAGATATTTCATAAAATGAAAAAGAAGCTTGGGATGGAAAGTCGAGTTTGAGGGGGAGTGTTAAAAGTATTCAAAACTCTCACATGTGAAAAATAAGCTTGGTAGGTGAGTAAATAAAAGTTGGCTGCACATGTGAAAAGAATAAGAACAAATAAAAGATTACGTAAGGCATGACATGTATGCACATTTTGAAGCCTATATATATGAAGCTTCATGTATGCTAAAGATACACCAAAAGTGAAAACAAAACAAGAGATAAAAGAAAGAAAGAGAGCTGAAGCTCTAGAGTTGTAGAGAGAAAAATATTGTAGCTTATTTGTGAGCAAAGCAAGTAATAGTTTTTATATTTGTATGAAATAAAAGAGAGAGTTTATGTGTTTGATTCATATAAAACATTAGTGTTTTCTACACGGTTCATACACGTTTCCAACAGAGCGTTGGGCTACTTCTTATTTTATTTTACGCCATGAGCATGGCAAGCGCTAGTTGGTTCAATTAAGTACCATATGGAAAATTCTAAAAATGAAGGTAAAGATGGTGTCGTTGTATATATTATTACTGGATAAGCATGAATATGGCTTTAAAGCTTCTCAAAATCTAGGCATTATCGTATCATAAATAGTTGGAGGATTTGTCTGAAAGTTGATGCCTGCCATAGGATTAAGCCATAAGATTATTATTTTTTTCCTCTAGAAAACATGTGTTACACAGACAAGACTTCATTGACAAGGGAGATACCAACCACCAAAAAGGACAATAATATTTAATATAACTTCTTGCCACTAGTGTAGTGTCATAATCCCATTACAATTAGAAGTCGATTAAAATATTAAACATGTATGTCTAGTTTTGGGCAAGGTATCAAAAATATGTATTGCTTAAATGTAAATAATCAGTAGTCCTTCATGGAAAGATAATATGATTTAAAAACAATTGCTTAAATATACGTGCAGGTAGTTCTACGCATGACCAGCAGCCAAATTTTTCTGAAAGGATTCCTGACTACTGACTAAAATTGAATGATTTTTATTATATGATTAATGAGACAACATTTGCTAATTGTGAACCAGTCCTAAAATTTGTAGAGTTTAAGAAACCAGGGAGATACTAGTATAAATTCAGCAGACAGACAATTCAGGCCATCTCTTTACCAGTTTAATGTTATTATCGTATAAAGAAGAAGAGCATACAACCATATCAAATTTAAGAGGGGGCCAAAGTCTGTTCAACATGTTGTACATGGACATATATTGATTATGGCATCATTTTTCCCCTAAAAAAATTATTTGGAAAAAATTTCTTATTAGATGGGAGTTACTTTTTTTTTTGTTTGGAAAAAGCCACGCAAACAAGAGTTCAGCAAAGAAATTTTCCATTATATGTTTAAACATAAAAGTCTACAAAAATTTTCCATTAAATGTTTAAACATAAAAGTTCAGCAAGGAATTAGCACGCAAACAAAAGTACATATATGATTAAACATAAAAGTCTACAAAAATTTTACTGTTGTAGACAGATCTAGTACAAAATTTTTACTGCTGTAGACAGATCTAGTATATATGATTAAACACAAAAGTTCACTAATGTTGAAGTATGTGATCCTATTGTTAGATTGAGGAGGATATTTCAGGATATTTCGAATATTTCAGGATATTTCGAATATTTCGAATCCGGAGGAGATTTCAGATCTAGAGAATATTTAGGATGTGGAGGATATTTCGGATCTAAAGGAATTTTTGGGAATTTCCATATACTTCCCTATGTATATATAAGCTACATCGGATCCAAAAGGAGGAGATACAACAAAATCAAGAGATTAGATCAAGGTTTATTATAATTAGGGTTTAGGCAATCATAATCTTCTTCGATTCCTTTCTCCACAAAATCAAATTTTTCTAGTAAATTTGATCATTGTAATCAATCTCTTGTACTCTTCTATTGATATTAATAAAGGTTTCTCACTCAAAGTGGACGTACACTGACAAGTCGTAGGTGGAACCACTATAAATCCCTGTGTGATTTAGTTTCTCGTTATTGCTCTATTATTTCCATTGTTTGGTGATTGTGATTGGGTTGGATAAGATTGAGATTGTTCGATTGGTTGTTTTTGCACTATTACCACGATCTCGTTTTCCGCGGCGTTGGGGATTTTTTATATTCGAGCGGTCTTTAATCAAAATTTCTCCACAACATTTGGTATCAGAGCATTGGTGTTGGTAGATAGTTGTAGAAATGCCGGAATTAGGTTCAAATAATCCATCAACAGTTGGTCCAAGTGGTGTAGCTCCTTATGTACATGGGTCGTATGCAGCTGCTAGTTCACAATTGGTTATCGACAAGTGGAATGGCGATAATGATTTCGAAAAGTGGCAATGGAAGATGAAAGCGATTCTTAGGCAGAATCGGGTACATCGGGTGGTATTTGATACACATTTATTACCAGAGAACATCACAGATGTGGAGAGAGAAGAAATGGAAGAATGGGCATTCAGTACACTTCAACTTGCCATGGGGGAGAATGTTATTTCCGAAATTAGTTGTAAGATGACTGCTAAAGGTATTTGGAACACGTTGGAGGTGTTGTATATGAAGAAGTCCCTTACAAATCGACTGATCTTGTTGCGGACTTTCTTTACCTACAAGATGAAGGAACTTCACTAAAGGCGCACTTAAATGTGTTTGATGATTTGCTAATGAAGATGAAGGTGGTAGATTTGAAGATTGAGGAGGAGCAGAAGGCGATGATATTGTTATGTTCATTGCCTGAGCGCCATACTGGGTTCTCAAACAGTTTGATCTATGGCCGGGATACATTGACTCTAATGATGTCAAGACGGGCCTTCTTAGTGAGGAATTGCAAGATCAGATGAAGGAGCTGAGTGATGGTAGTAGTGGTGCCAGTAATGGTCAAGGCTTATTTGCGGAGAAAGAAAAGTCAGAGAAGAAAGGAAACCGGGGGCGTTCTAAGTCTAAGAAGCCCGATGGAAGAGGAAAGTCGAAGGAAAGAAATGGCAAGTGCTTTATATGCAAGAAACCTGGTCACTGAAAGAATGATTGTCCAGACAAGGGGAAGAAGGAAGTAGCATCTTCATCAGTTGCGGTGGAGAGAGTTGTTAGTGAGGGAGACGTAGATGTTTTGTCGGCAGTAGCATCAGATGTTTCAGGCAGCGATTGGGTGCTTGATTCGGGGGCTTCATATCACATGACGCCCAATAGGAATTGTTTTTCTTCTTATATTGAATGGGAAGGAAGATCAATTTTTATGGGAAATGGTGCAGTTTGCAAGTCGAAGGGCATTGGATCCGTGCAAATTCGGATGTTTGACGGAGTGGTTCGTACTCTCACTAATGTGCGCTATGTTCCGGGACTACGGAAGTTGCTTATCTCTTTGGGACAGTTGGATTCTTTAGGTTGTAAGATCGCAATTGAGAGTGATAGCTTGAGGGTTTCGAAGGGTGTGCTTGTGATTATGAAGGGTGCTAAAACTCATGGTATCTATTGGCTTCAAGGAGTGACCGTGGAAGGCGAAACTTGTGTCAATGTTGATAGTTCTCGTTGCTTAGATGCTACACGGCTGTGGCATTTGAGATTAGGTCATGTCTCGGAGAAGAGTGTAGATATTCTTCGTCGAAGGGAGATGATTGATGGTGAGAGTTTCAACAAGTTGGAGTTTTGCGAGGAATGTGTCATGGGGAAGAAAACTAGAGTATCATTCGGTGAAGGAAAACATGATTCAAGAGGGATTCTTGAGTATGTGCACACGGATGTTTGGGGACCAGCGCCTGTAGCTTCTTTGGGAGGAGCAAGATATTAAATTTCTTTCATTGATGATTTTTCTTGGAAAATTTGGGTGTATGTAATGAAGGCCAAGTCAGAGGCATTTGCAAGATTCAAAGAATGGAAGGCTCTTGTTGAGAATGAGAGTGGAAAGACTTTGAAGGTTCTTAGGTCCGATAATGGCAACGAATTTGTTTCCGGAGAATTTCTGAATTTTTGCAAGCATCATGGTATTCGGAGTTATTTTACTACACCGGCAGATCCGCAATCTAATGGAGTAGCGGTGAGAATGAACCGAACTCTACTAGAGAAAGCTCGATGCTTGAGATTGGCATCGGGTTTGTCTAACGGATTTTGGGCCGAAGCTTTGTCAACTGCGGTGCATATTATTAATCGGATTCCATGCTCGGCTATTGATAACAAAATTCCGGATGAAGTGTTGAAGGCAAAGAGCATTGACTTGAGTTATCTTCATGTATTTGACAGTCCTATTTATGTGCATGATCTGTGGAATGATAAACTCTCACCTAGAGCTTTCAAAGGAATTTTTCTCGGTTATATGGATGGTGTCAAAGGTTATTGGATTTGGAATCCGGAACAAAGAAGGCTATGGTTTCTCGTCATGTTACTTTTGATGAGTCGGCTATGTTCAAGGAGAACAAAGGCTCATCGGATGTTCCGAATTTGGTTCATGGTGAATCAAAGGAGAAGAAAGTTATTCCCACATTCAGGCCTAGAGAGAGTAGAGTTGTTGAAGGTGCTTGCGGGGTGAATGCGGTTGATGTTACATCACATAGTCCATAGGATTTCTCTAGTAGTGTTGGTGATGTCACTACAACAAAAAGACCTTATTACAACTGTAATTTTACAACTGTCATAAAATGTTTGTTGTAATAGATGTTTTTTACAACTGTTTTATTTAGATAGTTGTAATAGATTAGTTTTCAACAACTCTTCTATTTTTTCGGTTGTAACAGATGCCTATTACAACTGTTCCTATTGGGTAGTTGTAACAAAATTTTATTTTGACAACTCTTTCTTTTGCCAGTTGTAATAGACGTATTTTGCAACTCTTTTTGTTAGTAGTAAAACATGTTTATTTTTAACAACTCTTATTTTTTTGCTAATTGTAATAGATATCTATTACAATTCTTTTTGTCAGCTGTAAAAAATGTATATTTTAACATCTTTTTTTTTGTTTAGTTATAATACATGTGTATTACATCTCTTTTTGTGAGTTGTAGAATTTTTTTTTTTAGAAACTCTTGTTTTTGTCAGTTATAATATATGATAATTAAACATTTCCATTTTATATGTCTAATAATTATAGTTAAATAATAACACTTAACAATTAGTAATTAAATAGTTAATAAAAATATTATTAGCAATTTGTATAAATAATTATTATTCAATAATTAATAATTGCTACAATTATTAATAAATACAAAATAATAATTTGAAATATGAAATAATGAATATTAACAACCATTATTTAATTATGAGCAAATAATAAGTAATCACTATTATCAAATAATTAATCATTAATAAATAGAACTAATATTTAATAATAATTAAAGATTAACAAATAACATTTAATATCTAGCAATTAACTTTTGGTAATAAATAATTATTAAATACAATTTTTTTTTCGAACGCTTCCTAAATTTATTTTCAGTAGCTTTTTAGTTACCTATAATCGACGCCTAACTAATATTAAAAATAATTAGTATTTTATAATCAATATTTTACTATATTTTATAGTCAATATTTAATTATTTATAATATGAAAATCAAATAACGAAAGTACAGTAAAACCTATGTTTTCCCGCCGGTTTGAATTATCTGGCTCCAAATCTAAAATATTTTCGCTCCACGATTTCAGTCTGTATGTCCGCCTTTTTATTTTCAGTTCCCAACGAAACCCTTTATTTTCATTTCCCAATGATACCCGTCCTCTTCTCGACCAAAACAAAATACGTTCTCAACTCCTCCATATTCCACTTCCAGATCCAATACATCTAAACGTAATTCCTCCTTCCTCCATCGCTAATCCGTAACCGTAGTTCTTTGTCCTTCGCAATTCTAGATCCAATACATCTCAAGGCAATTCGAGACTTCCAGAACAAATCAGTAATCCAGATCCACAGCAAGATCCAGTTGGTGACCTTCAATTCGTAAAAATTTGGTTACACAACTTTATGGTTTTAGGCGAGGCCAATAGTTTCCAGACAACAATTGGGGCTGCGTATTTGTTTGATTCATACAGCAAGATGATTTTTTGTAGCATACGGATCTTGGTGAAGATCGACGAGACTATCTGTTAAGCAACGGTGGGAGGTGGGTTCTAAAAGGTTGCGACATGGGTGGTGTTTTAGTTACGAACCTGGATCGAGATCTAGCCTGGTTAGTTTACATGCGAAGAGTGGTGATTTGGGTTGAAATCTGGGTGAGTGAAATATAATTATATTATAGACAAATTTATCCAGTTATGCGCACATCAAATGATTAGCAATTGTGGATCTTCTCTGTGTTTTAAATACCTCCAATAATGCTCTTTCTGTCCTTTTTGTTATGAATATGTCCATACTTCTTTCACTGATAGCCTACATAAGCAATGTAATATGCAATGTATCAGTCAACAGTTGATAATGGTTTCAAAAGGTAAAACTTTGAATTCAATATTAATAGTTAAAATCAATAATTTGTAATCGGTGTTTGCAAAGTTGGGCAGAATGATATCTCAGTACTGTATTGATGCAAAGTAAAATGTCAGTAGATAGTATCGATGTAGTTAATTTATAAGTTATATAAATTGAAAAATGTCTTATTTGATATGTACATATATCAATATATGATATACATAGGAAAAATGAATTTGAAGAGAATTATATGAGTACAAATAGATCTCTTGTTTTGGAATTATGTAGCAGAACTTTATTCTAACTGACAAATAATGTAGTATAGAGTTACAAACATTTCGTAAATTCATATTTCATTTACCTGAGTATCAATGCCAGTAACAAAGGGGGAATGATAGCTTAGAAATCTTGTATGTATTTTCATAATTTGTTATAAATTTAGTTATTTTTTGTAATCGAATTAGTAAATAACTGGTCATTTTTTTGAAGTATACAGATCACGCTTATTAACCATGTTAAACTACATTGGTGGGTTTGCTGCTGCCTATATATTTTTGTCGTGAAATGTTGCCAAATTAATTCTTTTAACATATGTTCTTTATCCTACACGTAGCTTGAATTAAAAAATGCTTTCAAGTATGCAAGAAATCATTAGAAAAATAGAAGTAAATAATAGTTCTTTGCAGGATGATGCTAAAGTTGATGGTTCTGGATGAGGCAACATGGTAATGTTGTAGTTCACAGGAAGAAAAACTAGAAGTTATACACATCTCAAAGCACTTCATATAGCAAGTCTGTATGCTTTTATTATTTTTAATATGTTGAATTCTATTCCAAATTATATATGTGGTTAGTAACAGCGTAAAACTTGATGGCATTAGACTAAAACTAAAGGTTCATGCTACATAACATTAATCCACCAAATAACTGATCATCACCAGGTCTGTTTGATGTAGTATGGCAGGAGGCCATTTGATTTGTTGCCTCCATCAGTCACCTTAACTGTTGTCTCCGTAAGTCACTTGAACTGTTGCCTACCTTTTTCTAAAGTTGGCTTTGAAGGGTAGTAGTAAAGACAAGGTAGAGTTAATTTTAGTTTCATTCCTTATGTGCCTGATGATTATAACATTATTTTTGTAACTGAATCCTCATTTTGCCTTTCATTACTAGGTCTATAAATGTTGGATCTGCTGAAAGTTACTCGATCTGAGATACTTGGACCCGATTAGAGCAAACGATCTACAATAATGTTGATATCTTATTTTGTAAATCGGTGCAAGTACTTGCTTGGCCACTACGATTTAAAATTAAGTTGTGCACACTTTGTTGTGTCAAAATATGTTGGTCCATACAAGTGAATGTAACTTAATTTTGGTGTCAAAATGTTTATTATGTATTAGAGGTTAGAAAATTAATGTATTATTTTGATTTGCTTTGATTTGATGATTTGCTTTGTATAATATATTAGTTTTATAAATAATAATAATGTAATTGCTTAAATTTCTTATAGTGGATGTTTTTATTTTATTATATTTATGCATTCATTTACCTTATTTTTATCTTTGTATTCTTTTTATCATAATTGCTTATCATTGTTGCAAATCATATTTTTACAAGTTCTTATAACAATTTGTAAAAACGTTTCTCACAACTGCCAAATACAAAAGACAATTGTGACAAAATATTTTATAACTGCCAAGAATAATTGTAAAAGGTTGTTTTACAACAAACAAAAGTCAGAAGTATTTGTAAAAAAGTCTTTTACAAGTGCCAAAAGCTGTTGTGGAAAGAGTATTTGCATTTGCCAAAAGCAGTTGTAAAATATTCCGTTTTTATTACAACTGCGGATGTTAGGACTATCGGATGTCAGTTGTAATAGGTCTATTACAACTGTTTTTAGCAGTTGTAAAATGGTGTTTTTGTTGTAGTGTGTGCACGAGCCTAGAGAAGATTCAGTTCAACACTACAAGAAAATTTGATTTTAATCGCGTTGTAGCTCAGCGTTGGCAACTAAATTGCTGTTGTCTATGCTTTCTCAACTCCTAAAAATAAAAATATCTGAACAAAACGTTGTATTGATACCACCATTCGCTTAATTTCTGAAATCTGTGTAAGTTGCCACTATTATTTTCATTTCCCTCTTAGACTACTTTCCCTTTCCATCCACGATAAGAAACCTAAATCTCAAATAATCTATTTCCACATCTCCAGATCCGAGTTCATGATGCCTCCGCTTTTTTAATCACCACAAAGGATGCATGCCTGAACGAAAGAGATCCCCATAACCTCTTCGTTATGCTTTGCTTTGATGCTTGCGTTAGAGTCCTAGAAAACTGCTGCTTTGGTTATAAAAAATAAATTGGACTCGCATCCTTTTCTATCAGCGCACGAATTGATTCCTAAAGTTTTGGAAAGCTTCGATTTTTCTCAGGTTAGTTTGTTCCCAATAAAATTTAATTGTGGATTTTCGGTTTCTGGAAACCATGTTGTTTTTGCCTCAAGCAGTTTAGATCATCTAACTTAAGCCATACGGTGTTTTTGTCTTTCAATGACTGGTTATGGATGCAAAAAATAATCATACGATGAAAGGCTCTGATGTAGCAGAACATGAAGATTTTTTACACATGAAATTAGATATGTCAACAGGCTTGTCTCTATTTGAATGTATAAAGGCTTCCAAATCCCAGGATAATACCGAGCCATTTTACAGTGTAAGCCATACGCGCACACACACGCACACACAAAACAATTTACATGATTATTATAAATGTTTCCTTTGTTATTTTGTAGTATTATGTTGAGCTTTTTTGTGGTAAAAATGACATATTAAGCAGCAAGCTTAATATTTAACAGACAATACTTGTACATAGAGTTGTTTCTATTTTTTGTATCATATACATGCCAATCGTTTTGCTTCTCCACTTGGAGCTAGAATTGACCTACTTCATAGCTAAATAATTTCAATTTTATTATACATACCAAATCCCTTCAATGTATAGAGAAATGAGTTCATTGCTACAGTCAACGGTCATTGAGACACATGACATACCTACCCATAAGGAGGGTTTTCCCAAATTATAAATATATGTGAAAGCAAAATATATTTATGTGCATGTCTGCGTCTATACATACATGTAAAACTTGTTACGTTCGTATGTTCTTACACCCTTTCTATACCTTGAACTGTATTATAACAACACAAATTGAAATGATATCATTTTTATACAATATTTGATGTATGCTATATAGTTTATCTTCCTAATTGTGGTATTTTTTATTAATGTCTACCATGTTAATGGACCCATTAATAAAAAGGATTTACTCACGTGTTTAGATAATTCATAATGGGTCTTTAAGATATAAAATTTATTATGCATGCTATGAGTGTCTGTTCTTAAACAGAAAGACAAAATGGAATCTTAACTATAATTTTGGAAATCCATGAAAGCAACTTAAATTTAAAAGGTTCTAGATGAACTATATGTAAATTGAAACTTGAATCTTGGTATCTAAATATGTAACGTAATCGATATATAAATATGTAACATTTTGTGTAGTTTATACTTCCTTTGTTGCAAACCTTGGATGTTTTAGACATTTATGATGCACATATGCTTCCCACCTACGCGTTGAAGACATAGTAGACTAGTAGAGTGCTAGGCGATATGATGCTCCAAGGGCCCATGTGGAGACCTACAGCCTTATCAGAAAATGAGTCGTTTACCACATAAATTTTATAGTAAGAGCATCTCCAACAAAGGGCAATATTCATGTTACGGGGCGTAATACGGGTTGTTTTTGCACCCAACAGTTATCCTCTCGTGTAATATTCAGCGGAATATTACAGCTTCGATTCAGGATCCGGAATGAGTCCGGCGAGCTGATTTTATCAGCTCGCCATGTGGCGAGCCGATTTTATCAGCTCGCGCTGATAAAATCAGCTCGCAACATGGCGAGCTGATAAAATCGGCTCGCCATCTCCCTCCCCAATTCCCCAACGGCTATCTCAATCCAATGGCTTCCAATGGCCATTTCCGCCTCGATTTTGATTACCAACGGCCATAAAACGGTGAAAATGGCGAGCGTATAAGAAACAGCAAGATGCGTATAAGAAAGAACAAGAAGAGAACGCTATCATGGACAAAGATCTGAATGGAATGTCTGATTTGGAAAAGGAATTTTGGATGGGGATGAAACGTCGTATTATAACGTCAAGGTTTCCACAGTTGATGTAGTAACGTATTAGTAGTTGCTCGTATTAGTAGATGCTCGTATTAGTAGATGCTCGTATTAGTAGTTGCTCGTATTATGTTGTTGTATTAACGTTGTATTTCCTTCTGTAGCAACCGCTTTTTTTATAATGAAATGTTTGCTTTATATATTTTGTTATTTCGTAAACAATTATAAGAAATTCATCCTTTTTACAAAGGATTATCTAATAAACGAAAGATACAACACAAAGTAAACGAAAGATCATCGGGTTAGCCAACTACAACGTAGTTCAAACGCCTCATGACCAACAAAATCAGTGCCGTAATCTACAAGGTAACGAGAATCATAAGTTGCCCTATTCGTTTTAAATACGTTTTCATCTTCAACTACCTGTATAATCATCTGGTATCGTTCACAATTTTTAACGAACCGCCGATGAGCCATAAGAATTTCGGCAGACGTTCGTGTAGTAGTGCATGAACGGTGGTTGTTATGTAA